>OZ007589.1:144300416-144900416 GCA_963931845.1 Maratus michaelseni | reverse complement strand
CAATAACAAATTTACAAATACTTAATAAAAAAAATTGCGAAATTTGTAAAACAATTGTGGAATAAACAGCGAAATTCGTCAAATGGTGTCGGGAAAGAAATCAGGCATTGCAGGAAAAAAAATTAATTTTGTCGTGAAAAAATTTAAGAAATTCAGCGTCGAACGGCAGCGGAAATAGAGTGCGAAATTTTTCGAACACCAACGGAAAGAAAGTGCACAGTTTGTTCGTTCATGGAAAAAATCATGAAATTTGTTAATCGATAGTCGATAAATCACGAAATTCGTCAATCGATAATGGAAAAATCACAAAATTCATTAATCGATAGTGGAAAAATCACAAAATTCATCAACTGGTTTCGGGGGAAAAAATTTTCGAATATCGTTTCGAGAAAAAAAAATCACAATCTGTCAAATAATATTTTGCAAAAAATCGTGAAATTCACCAAATGGTTTCAAAATTTGTCGAGCGACAGCGGGGAAAAATCTTTTTCTATTCAATTATCGCAATTGGCAAGTGTGACTATTAAGTTTGACCAGTGATAGCAATAAAGTCAATCGCCAAATTTTCAGTATTACTCGCCGATTGGCAAGTGCTAATTTTGTCAAAAAAACAATCCAACACAGGTAAAAGTAATCATTTTCTTCTATTTTTTATGTAAAGTTAAATAAACATGTATTAACCCCCTTCCCTTACAGGTTTTTTTTTTTTTTTTTTTTTTTTTTTTTTTTAAATCATGTACGCTAATGGCGCCTGGTGCATGTAAAATCCGTCGTGGGTGTAAAGTCCTCCAAGTTCCCTGTGAATAATACCTCTAGGGGTGCCTAATCAGGTGAAGGTCTTGTCACCTGATCAAGGCTCTAAATTACGAGACCAACTCGCATAACGATGACAGGTCCATATAAAAAGAATAACATCAATTAGCAGCAAAACAAAATGGAAACAAAACTAAGTCCTCCACATAGCCGTCCTGTCAGCAACGGCCAGCCGCTACGCGGCATCTCTTCAGTGGCGCTACGCGCCCCGGTACCAGACACTAAACCCGTTTAAGCTAGGGAAACCTGGCAGGTAGGGGCCTGGTCGCCGGTCTCAAAAAAAAAAAAAAAAAAAGTGCTAATTTTGTCCTATAGCACCTCCACCGCCCCCCTAGTTTTGGACTACCAGAGCGAACCTTCGCTGTTTTGGGCCGATTCCGTATGGCAACATTATAACATGCAAAACATTTAATTAAACAGTTATTGCAGCATATGTTAATCAAATTGTTCTCTTTAATACTTTAAATGACTAAGAACAAAAATCAAAATGTAATTTTTCTGTATATTAAATTTTTATAAAATTTGTATTCAGAAAGGATTCCTGGAGCATTTTTTTTTTTTTTAAGTTGATATATAGATAACCCACATTAAATTTGCACCATGCAAAAATAATTGCATTATTTGTATGTGCTAAGCAATATTTAATTTATTATACAAAAAATAAATCCACATAAATAACAGTTATCAGAATTTTTTTCACAAGCCAGAAAAGTTGCTGTGCATTATTACACGCAACGCAGGTTTGCCATTCCTGTTTTAGGGTAATCTTTTAAAAAACATTGCAATCTATAAGAAATATTCTAGAAACTTTTATACATATTTATTAATTGGTCATATTTCATGTTTTTTTAAATTTCTGCAATATAAAATATAATAAACTTGGGGCATGGGAGGAGATTGTTTCTGGGTTTTCTCTAGTTTTTTTCTGCACATACATTCTACAAGATATGATTCGAGGTGATGACAATCTGACTTATTTATTATTGTGCCATTTAGCAGAGCCCCCTCCCCCCTTATTTTTTCAACATCCTTTGTATGAATCCCTGTTGCTGAATCAACAAATTTTTCTGACATGAATGCAACAATATTACAACATGAATTTTATTTTAAATTTGCACTGATCTCAGAAACAGTCAGAGCCATAAAAATAAAACCAGAAATCTATCTTTTTACTGAAAAGTAACATGTCTGATTTACCTCTATGGGAAATAGTAAAATCCCTTCTGAAATTAATGCAATATATAACTTTCTCGCAAATTTATAAAAAGATAAATACATTTTTCTAAGAAAACAAAGAGAATTGTCGAAATTGTAGGAAAAGCATAAAAACAGGGGGGGGGGGGGGTTGTAAGCATAAAAGTATAAAAAAGGACTCAAAAGCATAAAACTTGGCACGTATGAGAGTTACAAATGGTAGTCTAAAAACAAATAAATAAATTTCCAATACTGAGGCCTTTTTCCTTATAAATTTCTCGCCTTTACGGCATATTTTTATACAAAGATATTTCTTCAAATAACTCTCATAAATATTAAACTTTGAAAATATTTTCAAAGCTCACTCACAAAAAATTATACATAAAATCATTATACTCAGCCTTTTTCTGAAATATACCTTTTTTATACATTCAAAAAGTTCTTTTGTATCAAACAGCATTAAGAAATTCTTGTTGCTCATGCTGCTTTTGCCACGTCTTTCAATAAGGAAGATAGTCGGGAAGGTAGCCACTGAAAATTAAAAAAAATTCTTGATTAATTTTTTTTCTTTGTAAAAGAAAAGAGTTACATTGACTGAAATTACTTATCCATTAGGGTGGGTCGAAAAAACTGAAATTTATATAATCGAATCGTAATAGTGCAGGAAAGTTGCCATTGGTAATAAGGAATAAATTCACAAAATATTACACCAAATGGTCAATATCTTTTACCGCCGCAGGGGGACCAAAAAAAAAAAAAAAATCGATTTTTTTTTTTTTTTTTTTTTTTTTTTTTTTAATGTACAGTATCTAACCATACCAATACAATTTCTAATAGAATGCAACAGCTACATCAAGATGTTAGTAATGTTCCAGTAAAATGTCATTATGGTGAAATCATTTCTCTTACCGCCGCAAGGGCGGTCAAAATTTTGAAAAAACGGCAAAAATTTCAAATTTTCGTTTTTTCTAATTTTTTTTTAATTTTTATTATATGTCTACAATTAAATAAATTTACTTTATAGCTAGTAATAACTTATAACTGTCTAGTAATTTTTATCATGGGTATTGCCAACCAGGGGCGAGAGGAGCCCGCCCCTCCTAAATTTGAGAGAAAGGGGCTTTTTGCAGGGATTTTGGGGATTTTCCGGAACTTTTTTGTGATTTATTTTGGTAGGGGGAGCCTGCTTACACAAATTCCCCCTCATTTTTCACTTTTGCCTCCCCTCCCAACAAAAAATCCCTGAAAAGTTCCGGAAAATCCCCAAAATCCCTTCAAAAAGCCCATTTCTCTCAAATTTAGGGGGGACGGGCCCCTCTCGCCCCTGATTGGCAATGCCCATTATCAAAATTACAAGACATTTATAAGTTATTACTAACTATAATGTAAATTTCTTTAATTGTAGACATATATAATAAAAAATAAAAAATTTTAAAAAACGAAATTTTTTGCCGCTTTTTTTCGAAATTTTGACCGCACTTAGAGACCGCAGTAAGAGAAATGATTTCACCATAATGACATTTTGCTGGAACATTACTAACATCTTGATGTAGCTGTTGCATTCTATTAGAAATTGTATTGGTATGGTTGGATAATTTAAATTTAAAAAAAAAAAAAAAATTTCGATTTTTTAAAAGTTTGCCCCCCTTGCGGCGGTAAAAGATATTAACCATTTGGTGTAATATTTTGTGAATTTATTCTTTATTACCAATGGCAACTTTCCCGCACTATTAGGCTTCGATTATAAAAATTTCGGTTTTTTCGACCCACCCTATTATCCATGTGTTATTTTAATGCTAACTTTATACTATTTGTTAGTTTGGTATGTTTCCATTATCCCGTCAAAATAATGAATTTTGTCGATCGTGCACAGAAAAATGATGAATTTTGACGATCGGCTACATAAAAAAATTTCGTCATTCGGGAGTGTAAAATTCCTGAATTTCGTCGATAGTGTGTGTAAAATCATGAATTTTGTCAATTGTGCACGGAAAAATAATGAATTTTGTTGATCGTGTGCAGAAAAATAATTAATTTTGTTGATCGTGCACAGAAAAATGATGAATTTTGTCGATCGGCTACGTAAAAAAAATTCGTCATTCGGGAGTGTAAAACTCCTGAATTTCGTCGATCAAATACGTAAAAATCCTGAATTTCGTCATTCGGCAGTGTAAAAATCCTGAATTTCGTCGATCAAATGCATAAAAATCATGAATTTTGTCGATTGGCGCATAAAAATCATGAATTTTATCCATTGCCGCATAAAAATCATGAATTTCGTCAATTATGCATGGAAAATCATAAATTTCTTCGAACAGGCGCATATAAGCAATGAATTTCTTCGAACGGGTGCAAAAAAATTATGAATTTTGTCGAATGGATGCTGAAAAATCTTGAAATTTAGGGAAAAATGGTAATTGGGAAATCCTGCATTTGGCCAGTTCTTTCCACATTTTTAATCTAAAGGTGAAAACAAGGAATTTGGCTTAGTAGCCACTGGCCGGTAGGTTGAATTTTTTTAGTAGCCAGTTAGTGGCGAGTGAGAATAATTTCTTTAGTAGCCAGTAAGTACATTTATGTCATTGAATAATTAATTTAATAAATATATAATTAGTTTACAGTAAAGCAATTTATGTACTAAATAAAAATATTTTAATTTATATTGCTTTGAATAAACTTGAGATACTAATTTCCAATTTATTTAAAAATTTAAAATATGTTAACAGCAAAGTTATACACAACATGCTTATGTAGCTAACTAAATAAGTCTCCCTAAGCTTAGGTATTTGCGTGTCTAACTACATAAGTACCTTTTACTAAAAAAATATTTGTCTAGAATTAAGATCTGACAATAATAAAATAGGTATGTTTATACTAGGGATGCACAACCTGTGGCCGGCAGACCAAAAGCAGCCTGCAATGACCCTAAATGCCAACATCTCCAAAAATTTAAAATTTTACCTATTTGTCGCGAAAAAATTTTCAAATTTTGTCCATAGGTCGCATAAAAACATCATGAATTTAGCCGATCGGACACGAAAAATCGTGAATTTCACCGATTGGGTGCATAAAAATCGCGAATTCCGATGATCAGGAGTTTAAAAATTGTGAATTTTGCCAATCGGGCTCTTAAAAAACGCGAATGTCGCAGATCGCAAGCGTAAAAATTGTGAATTTAGCTGATCGCGCATGTAAAAATCGTGAATTTAGCTGATCAGCGGGTAATAATCACAAATTTCGTCGATGGGACACGTAAAAATCGTAAATTTAGCCGATGGAACGAGTAAAAATCGTAAATTTAGCCTATCAGGCACGTAAAAAATGTGAATTTTGTCAAGCGGGCGTGCAAAAATCGTTAATTTCACCGATCGGGCGTGCAAAAATTGTGAATTTCGCCGATCGGGCACATAAAAATCGCAAATTTAGCCGATAAGGCGCATAAAAATCACGAATTTAATGTGCTTATTTTCACCATTAGTGCATATCATAATTTTTTCCCTCCCTAATATTGCAGGGTTTTTTTTTTTTTTTTTTTAAGAAAACCGGAAATTTGCAGATCTGCCGAAATGTAGCATCCATGTTAAATATCATTTTTTTAAATTATGGGCAATAGAAAAAAAGGAGTAAATATTGTGGAATTATGGAGGATTTGCGGATTTAAAAATAAATAAAAAGCTAAAATATGCCACTCGGCAGAAAAGGGGCATCTCTATAAAATACATGGCAACATAGACATAAAAAGTTAGTGACCAAAAGCAAAAAGTTTAGTCGCCAGTGAGTCTATCCCTACAATTGTAATTCTTCAGTATGTAAAAGCCGTAAAAGCAAAATAAATAAATAAATGCACAATGCCTGGCCACTCTTTTTGACTCAATGTGCCGGCAGCCTTTACTGACACACCTTTTTGGTGTTTTCTTTTATGTTTTCATTTGCAAGGGGGAAAAAAGCAAAATACATCTGCCAGTTATAGAAAAACAATCAGAAAATGCATCACTTTTTTTACTGAGGGGCAAGAAGGGTGCAATTTTGTCGACCAAAGAGCAGGCAGGGTGCAGCACCCTACTGAAACTGACAGGGGGAAACTCTGGTCATATGCTGTATGATTTGGCAATAAATCTTGGTTGCTTAGCGATTCATCCTTGGGGGGGGGGGGGGGAGACACTATAACACAAAAATACCCAATTTTTTCAAATTAAAAAAAAATATGGTACTTTCAGAAAATATGAAACATTTTGCATTATTCAAGGAATTGTTACAGCACGTAATAACACATTTTGATAAGATTTCATTTATCGAAATGAGTAATGGTTAAAGAATTTCAGTTTTACTTTCATATCTTTTGGTTAATTGAACTTTTTATATACCTATCAATTCTTT
Source organism: Maratus michaelseni (assembly GCA_963931845.1). NCBI lineage: Eukaryota > Metazoa > Arthropoda > Arachnida > Araneae > Salticidae > Maratus > Maratus michaelseni. The sequence goes on along the minus strand of OZ007589.1, from coordinate 144,894,032 downwards.
TATATATATATATTTTTAAATAGTGCTACTATTTTAAAAATTTTGAATTTTCAAAAATTGCTTTTAAAAGGTACACAATAAATAAAATTTCAAAAATTGAAATTATTTAAAAAAAACTCAAGATGCATGTTTATGAATATAAACACACACAGGGTTGCCCCTTAGCACACTTCATGTTACAAAATATCAATTAATTTAAATTCAATAAACTTTATATAAAAATTATTATACAGCAAGCAACAATCATTTTCAAAAAACTAAATTGATATCATACACAAGCAGTGATGATCAGAGTTCTGAATATATACAAAATTGATGCACATGATTTATTAAAAGGACAATTCCACATAAAAGTTTCATTTTGAGGGGGAAATAAAATTTATAACATGTTTAATTTGAGTGTATGATTGGAAAGCTTGGTATTTTTATGTTGTATAATAAAATCCTAATACAAAGCCTTTGTAAATTACTATTTACAAACTAAGTTAAGAACCATTATTGTCTTTGTAAAGTCATAATGTTACGTCAGTTACACAATAAAAGTTATGTCAGTTACATGTGTAAATGCCATTTTTTTCTTTTTTATTGTTCAGAAATTAATTAAACAAGTTACTGTTAGAATTTTTCATTACTTAGTGTTGTTGAGAACATTAAATCACTTATTTTAACAAGATAGTTTTGATAATTTTTACACTTCAATGAAGGCAGAAAAAATGTTTGTCGATTTTACGTTACATCAGTTACAGGATTTTGAATTACAATTTTTGTGATTAAAAGACAGATTGAAATAATCTGTAGGTATTTGGGTATTAAGTCCTTAGTAAGAAATATTTTAAATTGTAAAAATAAAAAAAAAATCTAGCTTAATTAAATTTTCTGCACAGTTTTGAAAACAAAATTCGATGACCAAGTGTTACGTCAGTTACGATGGAATTGACCAAAACAATCATTTATTTTACTTTAAATTATTCTTTAATTACAATCTGATTAAAATTAAAACATTCTAAAAATATAATACATTACAAATATTATAAATAAAAATAACAAGACTTGTGATTACTTACGTTTACTAGACAAAATAATGCAAGAACAAACACAGCGCCAGCAAGAAGGGAATCAATGGCGGCGGCGGCTTATTATTATTTTCGTTCTTCTTGCCTGGTGGGATGGTTGGAAGGTTGCGCAGAAAGAAATTCCGATCACGCGGCGTCCAAATTGAGTTGAGGAGATACAACGTTGTTTCAATGAATTTTTCACTTAGGAAAAATATCTATTATATCGTTGAGCAATCACGCTTTCGGGCTAAAGTAAAGGAAAACATAAAACGATTAAAAAACCTATTTTAAAACGACGAGAAGAGTAACGGAAATATCGTGACCATGAAACAACGTTTTTTAAAAGTCTTTTCTATGACGAATTAAATTTCCAATTTCTTTAGTCTAAAATATTGCGATATAAAGTATATTTTTCAACGGACATAAAACAACGTAACCAATTTTCAACAGTTCTGACTTATTTTCCACGCTATAAAAACGTCTGGTGCTACCTGGGAAGGCAAAAGATGTTTCAGAAAACTCAGTCAAAGTTGGCGTTTTCAACCGAATTTTCATACTCGACAGCTCAGGAAAAGAAATAAACTGACGTCCAAGGAAGCAATCGCTTATAATTCAAGATGTAATTCATTTATCGTAAAATGAAAAAAAAAAAGTTTAATTACAAATCACTTCAATAATCATGCATACAAGTATCATAATGTTATGTTTAAAAATGATTCAGAAAAATTCATGTTGCCAAGCGGGGGGAATTTTTTCTTGAGGAGCGTCTTAATCCACACACAAAAAAGCTATGACATGTGTCGGTACCTATATTTTTCCAATATTTGCATGTATAGTAAGATAAGTTAATAAGTTATACACTATAAATATGTTATAATTTAACTTAAGGTTATAATATGCTATATCACATTACATCAAGCAAATCACGCCGCAACTTTCAAGTTAGACTCTTAACTATAAAAATCAGTAAAAATGTTCTGCGAAAAATTGTGAGTTTGCACTTTAATTAATTGTCTTTATATATATATATATATTTTTTAGAATGACTCCTAATTTTTTACTAAATATTTTTTTAGAAGTAGGCCAAAGTTCGTCGCCTTCAAAACCACATCAGTTTTGCTCTATTCCAAAATGAGCGGTGATATTTAGCTTACAATATGAATACATACAATAACTTAAAAGCTCAACAAAAATGCGCTTGATCCACCACAGAATTTAAGTTCTGCTAGACTCATTTTCAACGTAAGGTAAAGCTAGGATAGGCTGCGCATAATTCAAAAGAATAGTAATAAAAACACTAAATATTAATTTTTCGCTAAACTATTCATGAATAATTTTTACTTCATTTGTTTTTTATGCATTTCCATTGCTATTTTGTTGTTATGTTGCAATTTAATAGGACAGTTGTAATAAAACCAAGAAAGCTATTTTGCGCAATCTGTCCTTACAGGGTTGGTGTGATTGCGCACATGGGTAGGAGAGATTGTTACTAATAATAACCACAATTAAATTGTAAACAATAATAATTACACTTAAATGACATTGCTGTAAGATTTTTATGAACAAATATTATTGTATTAGGAGTGAATATTTCAACCTAATGATTAAATAATCAGAAAAAGGAAATAATTTTAAAAACGATTAAAAAAATTTAATTAAAGGAAAAAAAATTAAAGAATCATAAAAAGCAAGTCCAGATAAGATTACAAAATAAAATTACGTTACTTAATAACACGTTTAACTTAAAATTAGTCCATTTTCATTTTTCATTTTTTCATGCAAATTTACCAATAAGTTGCGTGATCTCTCCTAGTATGGAAACTAATAGGAACAATGCGCCATCTCTCCTAGGTAGCAGATGCGCAAACTCTCCAATTTCGGTAGGAGAGATTGCGCGGCCTTTTATTTAAATATGACCTCTTCTAAAACGAACCGTTGATGTTCACATTGTTAGTCTCGATTAGTAGCTTATGAGAAATCGTTTAAGTTTAAAATATTTTGTACTATTGACATTGTATAGAAATTACGGTGAATAACTATGAAAATTCAAGCACTTACTTTGGGAAAACAAAACAAAATAGCATTACTTTATCTTAGACGCTCAAAACAATCAACGTGCACTTTCAAGTAGACACTCCACTGCTGTTGTTGTACAACTACCTGGAATCGCTGCGCGCTCACTCTACTCCTTCCCCCCGAACCTCTATGTGCGCAATCTCTCCGACCGCGCCATCTCTCCTGGCTTTACCTTACATCGTATCAAAAGTTGTAAAACTGCATTACATATACACTTTGTAATACATGTTTCATTAAAAGCATTTTTCATATTTTTAACTCTTTTTTTTATTGTTATTATTACGTTATAAAAGACACACACTGCAATTTTAACTGTAATAATACCATGCGTTAATGCCATTTTTCTATGATACAATTTTACCTTGCGCAACAAAGTATTTCTGTTGGGAGAAATATTTTTTCATCTGAGTAAATTTTCTTTTTTTATGTAGATACCAGAATATCTTCTTAAATTCGATTTTGTTAATATGCACATACATACTTCGCAACATTCAGACAAGAAGCCTTGATTAATATAAAATGTGTGTGCATATGAAAAATTAAAGATAAATAAATTCAGACCCTTGTAAACTTTGTCTTGAAACATTTTAAATGCAATTATATTTTAAGTTATCCTAGATACTTATATATTTCTTGCTGTATTATGACAAATGGATAAACTTTGAATCCAGAGACACAGTTTATATAGTTTTATTTATTTATTTATTTATTTATTTATTTATTTATTGCAATAATCACTTGAAGTACTAAAAATTAAAAAAGGAAACTTTTTAAATTATTAATTTATTTATTTTGTGTATACAATGAAAAAGATGAAAAGAATGAAAGAAATAAGTGATTAAAATGCAACTATAAAAAATATATCTAAAGGAATTTTATTTTACATTCCAATGGTACAAAATGTTTGAAACATTAATATTTATGTAATTAGGAAAATTAGGAATAGTACTAATATAGCAAAATTCGATTTACTACGTAGAAAAAAAAATAAAAAAGATAATTTTTTATTAGGTTTTATAACTGTTTCTGAACACATTTTCCGTCGTAACAAAGCTTATAACTAATCATTATATGCAGACACGCACTACAAATACATGTTTTATTAAATGAATTTTTACACATTTATCTCTTCTTTGCTTACGTTATAAAAAACAAAAAACTGTCAAATTTGTACAGCTTCAAAAACTACACAAAATCGCATGACAACACATAAAAGCACTTAATATACATATTTAAAGAAATATTTTTATGCTTAAATATAAAAAAAAAAAACATGAAAAGTGGAACCATAATATGATTTAAATAATTACGTAAAAATAATTTGATTTTTTTTTAAATGTAATTTTCAAACCATATGAAAATATTTCATGTCTAAAAATCAGTATTGTCGCATATTTAACGAAAAAAAGTTCATTTCATTATACCAACAGCAACCACTCAAAAAAGAAAAAAAAACATTAAACTTTGTAAACTGAACAACTACTCAAGTACTTACTTTTATACAAAGTTAGAATCTCGTTATTTGAGAATTGGTTCTCTTCTTTCTTTTGGTAGAAAATAATTTTCTATTTAAAATATTTCACATAAAATTCTCACATAGTTTTCACGTCTGAAAGAAACTTTCTGTAGCAAATGGATGATGAGTGTTGAATTTCAAGAAGCTGAAATTCTTTTGCCCTTCAAATGCTTACGTAAAATGTCCTTTATTCGCATAATGTTCCAGCACTTTAAAATCTGTTTGCCATATTTGTGACATTACAGATTTCTAAAAATAGTTCCGTCTACAAATGGTTGCATTCGACTAGTGGCTCGTAACATATTTTTATCTTCCAAAATTCAACAATTGTTTAAGCTAATTCTCTTTTTATCGTCATGGCAACGGTGTAAACTTATTTTTCAGTTGAAAGACTTCTTTTCGGGATCAGACTTACACTGTGTATGAGATGTAAAAAAAGTTATTTTTTTCATTCGATATGGTGTCAAAAAGATATATTTATTTTAGTCCAAGAATTTTATTGCATATAATAAAATATACTTTTGATTTGCGTTAATTAGTCAGGTACAACTTTAAAGTCTGTTTCAATCTTTTTCTTCTTCTTCTGTATAATAGAAAATTGCATTTTCAGTGTTTATCAAGAAAAAAAAAGGTAATTCTCTTTTAAAATACATTTGCAAATTTTTCTATACGTATAATATAATAAATTTTGAATATATTATTAAAATATTTTTTTTTTCAATCAAAAATGTTTAAAATATTTATTCCAATATTTGACTTTGAAAAGTGATTGATGGTTTGAATGTGTAGCGTAATATATAAATTTTAAGAAAACTTTTACGCTTGAATGTAAAATAAATATGCAAGTTGAGTTATAATTTAAATATTAATATTTATAATTGTTTTAAATTAAAAACAAATACATTTTCGAATCGTATGAAAGTCTTCAATGTCTAAACACTTGCACTGGCACGTGTTTCATGCAAGAAAATTTTCACTTTATTACAGCAAAAAAACAAAAAACAACGTGTCTCGGATAAGCTTAAATAATGCATGTTTAAGCAAAGTTAAAATCTTACTATTTGAAAATTGTTAGTTTGTGTTTAAAGAAAATAATTTTCAAGATAAAATATTTTATTTATAATTCTTGCATATTATTCATGTTTGTTGAAACGTTCCGTAACATATGGCTATTGTGCATTGAATTTCAAGAAGCAGAAATGATTTTGCCATTTACGCAAAATGCCCCTAATTCACAAATACTCTCGCAGTTTAAAATCTTTTTACTTTACCTGAGACATTGCAGAGTTTCTAAAAATAGTTCCGTCTACAAATGGTTGCATTCAACTGGTGACTCGTAACATGTTTTTCATGCTCCGAAATTCAACGATTGTTCAAGCTAATTCATTTTTTTTTTTCGTAATGGTAACGGGTATAAACTTTTTTTTTTTTTTTTCCAGTTAAAAAACATTTTTTGGAATGAGACGTGCATGAGATGGAGATTTTGTTTTCTGCAAAAAATAGTATAATATTTCGATGTGGTTTAATATGTATTTGACTCATGAACTTCTTTAATAAGAAAGAAAAGATGAAGAAATTTGTATACTTAAACGGCTGAACACAAAAGAAGAAATTTTTAAAAGAGATGATATATTTCATTTTTTGTCCAAGAATTTTATTTATGTAGTAAAAAGTAGTTTTGATTTACGTTAATTATGTAGTTAAAACTTTCGTCTCCTTCATTTTTTTTTTTTATTTGTACATTACAAAACTACCCTTTTTTATAGTTTATCAAATTAAAAATTCCCTATGGTACATTTGCAAAATTTTCTATACGCATATTCTAATAAATTTTGAATAAATTATTTCAATATTTTGTATGAAAATGTTTATTTAAGCATTAATATCATCGGAAATATCGATAGTACGAGTTCAGAAAACTGATTAAAACAGTATGAAAAATATTCGGAAACGTCTTCGAAAATTATGGTCAGAAAAATAAACTTTTGTTTCAGAATTGATTCTTTGAATTTTGAAAGTTTCTGAGGTTTCTGAAGATAAAGGAACGTTTTTTGGAATCGTTATGGTTACTCGGAAGAGGATATATTAGGTTTTCGTAAACCTTCTTGTTAGATCAAGAAACATTTCTCTCTCTTTTTTTTATTAACAATGTAAGTACATTTTCTTCATAAAAAAATGTATAATAGTACTTCCATAGGATTTAATATATTTCATTGATGTATTTTTTTAGAAAACAGAAAAATAAAAGAAATTTTGTGCATAAATGATCCAAACTTTTTTTCTAGGGAAAATCTTAAATATATTTATTTTGGCTGTAGAATTTTATTTCATGTAGTAGTAAATATTTATATTAGAGCTTGAATACCTTATGAAAATATTTTACTAACACCGATAGTAAAATTTTTAACTAGAAACTGGAGATGAAAATGCAATTACAAAGTAATGAACTTTGAAACTTGAAGCTTTTTTATTTCTCGATATACTGTTTAAGATTACAACTTTAACAAATTTCTTTTTCTGTCACATGCATCTTGTTTTCTTTATTTTTAAGGCTGTCTGGTATTAGCTAGACTTTCTGAAAAAACTGATGAAAAATTTAATTTAAAACAAGCTTTTATAAAAAATTGAAATTTACCAGCTCTTTTCTCTATTTCTTTAATTTAATTTCATTCTCATTTTGCATTTCATGTAAAAATAAATAATTTAATTTAATCTTAAAAGTTTCTTGTTGTAAAAAGCACTAATCTGAGATTGCTCAATGGTTTTCTATTGAAATCGCTTAATTTACAGAATATCATTTGTGACTATTCATATATGAAAAACATAAAATATGTACAAAATTTAAAGATTTAATGAAACACCGACTTACATTTTTGAAAATTTACTTGCGCATTATATATTACTTCGGAGCATAAAATTTTAAACATCACTATTAGGATACATGAGGATGAGCTAAACAGTGCCCGAGGTATAAATCTATATTAATAAAAGTTTTATGATCTGTTACCGAGAATGTGCGAAAAACGAATTTGTATATAGTAACGATCTGATGATAATTATGATGAAATTGTTAATAGACACTGAATTAAAAGATAAAAATGAAATATTTCGGTCTGTCTAGTTGAAAGTAGATTATTTTTAAGCAATGCATTTAGGGTTTAAGAAAATTAACTGCATAAAATGTATCCATAACTAAATTTTAAGAACTATTCAGCAATTCATGAGACTGTTTATTATTATTATTATTTTAAGTACATGGATATTTTTTTATCATAATATTAAATAATCGATATTATATTACGATAACATGTTTTAAACATATTTATAACATATTCAAACATATTTAGAACATGCTTCAATCATAAAATACAATAATTTTTAAACATGTTCAAACGAATATAAATATAATTTTAAATGTAGCTGTAGTTATACAGAATATGAAAATAACAATATTTAATGAAAAATGGAATTAAGTCTGGCAAATTTTATGAAAATTTAAAAATTAGTGTTAAAGTATATAATATATAAAGTGTTTCTGTTTTTGCATAAGTATAATTTTATAAAATAACACTAGTCAGTAGCCATTTTGTATCTAATTTGTAAATATATGTATATATAAGCATGTGTGTGTGTGTGTATTTCCGCATGTCGAATCCGAATCTGCAATCAGAAATTTTCTATCACGCAAGGATTTTACAAAATTTTAGAATATAATTTTTATATACATGTTAAAATACGTGGTGAAAAGTAAATTATAATTTACATTTTGTGGTAAAATAATAAGTAAATGAATGACCACGTAGGTTAAAACCTACCTTTATTTGGATGCATTCTGACATATAGAAAGACATCATCCTATTTTGAAAAATAACATTGTTAATATGAACATTCTATGTTATTGTGAAACAGTTTCGTGCTCGTATTTTTTGTTAAGTAATCAAGAAAACCATTTTTACTGATGTATATTATGTTTTGTTTGTATTTTAAATGGTACATTTTTGTCACACAGTTCACTGTTGACATTACGTAACTGATGTGTACCTAATAAATGTGACATGATGTCAAGCATCTTATTATTCCACTGAATTCAGCACCCTAAAATTAATTAAATGCACCCATTTACTAACCATATACAGACAAAAATAATTCGTTAATTGATGCAATTCAATATATATATAAAAGTATTCAAAATTTGGTTTAAACTGAAATAATTAGTAATAATATTAAAATAAAGCCATACAATTATTAGATTATGTTAACACTAAATATACCGACGAATGGCCATTCGACCGTTACCAAATGAAAATATTTCGATTGGAACCTGAAATTTCTTGATAAAAAAAAATATATATATATAAATCACGCAGAAATAAGCAAAATTCAGAAAAGTTAAATAGTTTTAAATAAAAAATATGGTGGGAATTATTTTTATAAACTTAAGTAAAATTCTCGGTATGTCTAGTGTTAAATAGACTTTGATACTTGAATAAATTCGTTGTTACACTTCCTTTAATAACAATTGATTATTATAGTTGAGTTAAGTTATTATAAGTTGAAATGTATAACCATCAGTTAAGCATAATTCTTGACATGCAGATGTTAAAAGGCTACCATAAAGATGGGTATTATAATCAATATTCATCTTTATGATATCCATTTGAAGGCTATCGTGGAAGATGAATATTAAGATAAATGACGATCATATTACCATAACTATCTATTTTTCATGAAGAAAAAGTAAATGTTTTCTGTGGTCAGTAAGGATTCTAAAAGCAGAAATCCACAATCAGATTTGCGTTCAATAAACGATAAAAATTTTAAGACCGTTGAAGTTTTGCAAATGGATTTACTTGTTTAGAAATATACATACAAACATCGCTCAAAGCTAGAAGGATTATAGTTCATTGCTTTAAAAAATAAAACATTATCATTATTGATTATGCTAAGTAGGCACAGACAACTACCTGTATGCATTCCGATATTTCGTTTGACTACAATTAATAATGACTAAAATAATCTTATAAAGCCATAAAAGTATCAATGTATGAGGAAAGTTCATATTTTACCTATCCATAACGTCGCCAAAATATGCTGATAACAGTGAAAACTGAAAGAGTGAATGTTGTGAACTTTTTCCTAAAAATCAATGGCATTTACATCATTCGTACATTGCAGATGGGAGATGACTATTATACAGGGTGCACCAAAAAAGTTGAAATGCGCTTTAATTTTTTACCTGTCGAAGTTACGTTGGCAGCGTAAATTACAAAAGTGTTCAAAATATGGTAGGATTTAAGATTGTGTTGATGAAACAGTACTGCCATTAATTTTCAAAAATTTACACTTTTTAAATTTGTATATAGTCCCTGTATCCTATCTATACAAATATTGTAAAGAAGTGACGTTTGTTTGTTTATAGGGGTTAACCTCTGGAACTACCTAGTCGTTTTCAAAAATAATGGTGGCAAAATATTGGCGACCGTCTCTATTCCAACATAGGCTATATATTATATCGGTAACAACTTTCAAGGGATTTGCAGAAGCAAAAAACGTTCTAAAATCGCGATTTTTACGATATTGTTGGGGCTAGAAACTTGAAAATTGGTATGGCGATTACTTTTAAGATATAAACACTTCCTATGAACGGTTTAAAAAAGTTAATTTCCAAATTAGTAAATGAGCAGAAAACGTTCTAAAAACGTTCTAAATTACGATTTATTGGGGCTGTTTCGGGTTAAAAATATGAATTCGAGATGATTGTTACTTTTAAGACATAAATGCTCGCGTAGACCAGTTAAAAAAATCAAATTTAAAAGGGCGCACGAGAAACAAAAAAGTCCTAAAATTGCGACTTCTGTAATTCTGTTATGGCTAGAAACTTGAAATTTGGCAAGGTGGTTACTTATAAGATGTAAATGCTCATTAAAATCTGTTTCTAAAAAAATCGAAATTTAAAACGGTAACATGAGCAGAAAACGTTCTAAATTACGTTTTCTATAGAATTGTTAGGGATAGAAAATTAAAATTTGACATGGCTGTAAACTTTTAAGATGTAAATGCTTGCACAGACCAGTTTTTAAAAAATCGAAATTTAAAACGCGCACAAGAAGAAAAGTTCTAAAATTGCAATATCTGTGATACTGCTATGGCTAGAAACTTGAAATTCGACTTGTTGGTTATTTATAAAACGAAATCCTCAAGAACGGCTTCTAAAAAATGCGAAATTTTAAATCGTGAAATTAGTGGAAAAGTTCTAAATTACGACTTATTTTAAGTTCTTAAGCCTAGAAACTTGAAATGTATAATAAAACTAGATTTATTTTTCCCCAAAACAATCAAAAGACCCAATGCAATTTAAATGTAACACAACGAGTTGCTATGCAGCTAGTAACTTATATTTAGAAACATTTTCTCCGTGCTCTGACAGGTAAAGCTGTAAAAATTCCATTCTTCTATGACTAAACCTCAGAAGTTATGATACTTTGAATTTTATAAAATTTCGGAGGTGTCCGTAAATAAAAACAAACAGACGATTTTTTTTTTAGTGCCAAAAAGCTTCTAAATTTCAAAAAATTCAAAATTTCATAATTCCGTGAGTTTTAGTCTTAGAAGAATGGGATTTTTACTGCTTTACTTTTCAGAGCACGAAGAAATTATTTTTCTAAATAACACCAATATTGGCATGAAATATTGCCCCAACATTGGAATCTTTATAATTTGCTAATATTGCACTAATATTGGTAAGAAATAATTCGCCTTTTATTGACAATTTTCCGATGTAAATGGAGTATCTCTGCAACATTGGCACTTAATTGCAAATTATATTCTAATGCCAAGTTTTAACTAATATTGATATTTCATGAAAAATATTTCCGATGAATGTAACATTGAGCAATGTTTGGTCCCAATATAACTAATATCGGTTTACTACTTGAGTATTATCCTAACTTTAAATTTTTACAAAGAAAAGCTAAAAGTTTTTTGTGGTCAGTAAGGATTTCAAAACAAAGAAATCCATAAAAATCCATAAGCAGCTTTGAGTTCAATAACTGGTAAGAATTTTAAGAATGTGAAAGGGTTATAAATGGATTTACATATTTAGAAATCGCCAAACAAGCGTCGTGCATAGCTAGACGGATTATAGTTCATTGATTTTTCTTGATGCAAATGAAAAGTAGCGCAAACATCTTTTCACTTGAGCCAGCAAAATAGAAACATGAGCAATTGAGGTGAGTGATTTTTTAAAGCATTCATAAATAGTTGACATTTCCTATCGTTTGCGTGCAAAGCCTTGCAAGCAAACAAATAACTATTATGAAATTGTTAATAATTATTGACTCCTACTCTAGTTATAGAATACATTAATAGATTTTTTTTTTCTTACACATCGTAAGCTGAAAATTAATGCTGTTCACTAGCCTCTATGAATATGATTATAATTTTAAGTTGCCCATACAGCATTCATCTTTTAACTGCGTCAGTGACACAGAAAAAGAAAATGCGACAGATGAATGATTATTTGAAACATTTATAAACACCTATTGCCGCAATTTGTACACGTATCAAGCTGTACGATCATCCATCTAATAGTTTATGTGTTCATGGATGAATATTTAATTGCACAAAAGTTATGCAATGTATTGGTTATTTATTATACTATGTAGTCATTCATCTTTGACAACAACAGCAAACTAGTCGTTGGGGGTCACAGTAATACTTACCCATCATGGATATGCATAATATAAATTATGAAAATAAAACATGTGTAAACTATTTATAAAATGCATTGCAATTCAAATAAAATCCTGGCTTGATGCCGTCTTAAACTTTAAATGCTCTATTACCGAGTTGCGCAAAAGAAACATCTTCATATCTCTAAAAATGATAATCATATTAACTAAGAGTTTACTGCGTCGGATTAAGCGTCTCATTTTCAATTGAAATATAACTTTGAATTGAAATTTGGATGAAATACAGGGTCATGAAAAATCGAAGATTGGGGAAAATAGGATTACAAATATCTCAGCAACTCATTATCCGATCGACTTCATTCTTTATGCAAAATTTATGTTTTTGTATTATATTTTATATTTACTCTTTAAAATAAACAATTTCGAAAATTTTTATATACCTTTTATCAGAACGAATATTTCGAGAGTCCGAAAAAATAGTTCCGTATAATCGAGGTTACTGAAATTCAATAAGCTTCTTCCCATTATTACATACTAAGTACATACCAAATTTCAAGTCTCTATCTCAATTTGTTCGGGAGATAGAGCGTTTACAGACACACAAACAGACGAGCGACAATTTTTTTTTTCTAAAACTACGTTTTTCGAAATCTCCAGTGTCTGAAACATGTAAATCCGTCAATAAAAAAAATTCGATTTTTAAAACGATTACAAGATTTACCCTATACTACGTATGATGAGTAAGTAAAAAGCGTGTTATAGATAAATAATTATTTAAAACTTAAAACAATCAAATATAATAATTGCTGAAACTTCTTCGTGTATAAAACTCTCTGAATAATCAATTAATAACTATGGTTATAACCTAGAAGATATAGTGTAGCAACCAGCTATTCCAGTAACGCTTTAAAAAGTAATAAAAAATTGAAGCGAATAAATGTCGAACGACGGCTAAGTTCGGCCGTGGTCGAACAACGCTGAACGATAATTGTCGATCGCAGCGACATCTGATTGATAGCTCAAACACAAACATCGTATAAGTATAGCATCTAGAAGATACTTATACAATGTTCGCATTTGAGATACCAGATGTCGCTACAATCATCATTTATCGTTCAGACTCGTTCGAAATTTATCGCCTCCAATTTTTTGACATTTTTTGGAATAGCCGCTTGCCACAACTATAGCTTCTAATCGCTATACTATAGTGAATTTGTGAAAAAAAATAACAATTCCCCCTCACACTTGTAAGTTATTTAATATATTGTTGAATTTATGTGCGCCATGTCATTTATCGTAAGATAATACATTGTTGAATAACATGCTGGTAATATTGTTGAGTAACATACAGCACCTTTCTGAATATGAGATATCATGTCTGTTGTAAAGCACGCAAAATATACATACATAAATTCTTCTTTGTATTTTCATATTTTCGGAGACAGTAGTTAAGTAAGATCTAAAAATATCAGTGAAAATGTTCTTATGTAAGTCTTAATCAAAATTTCCACTTTTTATATATCTCTCTATATAAGTAACCACCGCTGCCGCCGCTGTCAATTAAGATTTTGTGCCTTGAAGTCTTTCTGGACTAATATCTAGAAAACTATTGCATGTAAAATTTTAAAAATTGGTAGTTTTATAAAGAAATGTTCGATAAACACGCTGAAGCAAACAGTTTTTAAATCGAAGAATTATTTTAAGAGATATTTAAAATCAAAGTTGGTCAAAACAGTTTTTTGAAAAAAGTTTTATAGGAACGAAAACTATCCGCAGGAATTTAACCATAATTTGTAAGGATATAGTTGACAAGTTTGCGGAGTGCAGACTGCAATCACTTTTTTAATTTGAGTAATTTTTTTCAGGTTATATTTCAATTTTTTATTCAAAATTTTCATTATTTTGACGAAGATTTATTTCATATTTCATAAATTCCATTATTTGAACCGTTGCCAATTTTTTATTCAAAATTTTCATTATTTTGACGAAGATTTATTTCATATTTCATAAATTCCATTATTTGAACCGTTGCCAATTTGTAAAATAGCGCACGTAATAAGATTCCCTTTCAATTAAGAAATGTATTTACACGAGACTATTAAAAACAGAAATAAAACTTTAAAATAATATTTAAATGATCACGTGTTAAAAGCAATAAATGTAGAAAATGACGTAATAAAAATATACTTGCGCGTGAATATTACAAAGAGAAATACGAGTAACTAGGGAAATTCACGTCACATTTAAAATGATAAAAAAACAATATTTCCAAACAATTTCAATTAATTATTATATTTTCATGAGAGATAAATTTATTTCGACATATCTTTTACCTATTATTGCAAATTTTAAAACAGCGTAAATAATAATATTTCCTTTCCAATGTCAAAATTCTTCTATTTGTTTATTTGGTGTTACAGTTTAACGATAGTTTTTTTTTTTTTTTTTTTTAATGAAAATTGATTGACGGGGTAATGGAGAAGTATCAAAAGACAAATAAGCGTTGAATTAAGAATTCCCCGATGAAAAAACTAACTCGTGTAACGCATCTGATGTCAACTGAAAGTGACGCGACGCCACGATTATGCACATTTGGCGCTAAATCATATATTTTGGTGACAGTTACAGTTGTAATCTGTTTCAACAGCAGTTGATTCGACCTTAAAATCCCTCAGTCAAAGGAAAATGAATGGAAACCCTGTTACAGCAGATCGCCACTGGTTGTTTAATTATAATACAATCTTCCGTAATCGTTTTAGAGATGATCAAATCAGAGTGTTTTTAAATCATGCGGTGTCAGAACGGGGCTTGGCGAGCGCAGCTCGTAGGGGGCAGAGCCCCCTAGTTACTTAAAAAATACTAGGCTACCGATAGTATTTGCTATTTCCTTCCTTATAATTGACAGTTTAAAGTAACTGCCAAGTGCCAGTTTTACACTGTCAACTAATTTATGGGTGATTTGGTTCGTTATACACAAAAATTTTGAAAGCTTTCCAAGTTAATGTTTGGTAGCATGTCTATTTCACATCATAAGATAAATAAGTAAATATTTTTGCTACGGCGAAAAATGAACAGAAAAAATAAACGTAAAAAGCATCAAATAAAGTTAAGTTAAATTTGTGATAATGGATAATCACCCCGATAAGCTCAGCTGGATTTGTGGATTCGGAATTTAACGTTTTACGGCCTTAAACTCCACCAGAAGAATGATAAATTATTGAAAATTATTTCGACACAATTGTAGTGAAATTTAACAGTTTTATGAAAGAAAATTCCTTTTTTCTCTTGAACATTACGCGATTTTCATTGACAAAAGCATACTGACTTTCTGCGATTATAACCCTTTGCAATGGAAAAGGGAATGTTTAAAAGCCCTTTGGGACTAAATATCAGTTAGAAGGAAACAAAACCCAATATAAATTACGTCGTTTAGACACTATAGTATAAAAACACGCCAGTTTTCTGTATGAAAATGTACGTTTCCAGTTTAATTCCTTTTAAAAATGATGTCTTAATCAAATTTTCACTTTTTATATCTTATTTAAAAATTAATAGACTGCTTACAGTATGTATTACTCCATTCCTTATAATTAACAGTTAAAGTAACTGCCAATTGCCAGTTTGGCACTGTCAACTAATTTGTGAGGGATTTGGTTTGTCGTACAAAAAAATTTGAAAGCTTTCCAAGTCAATGTTTAGTAGCATGTCTATTTAACATCATAAGCTAAATACGACAAATATTTTTGGTATGATGAAAAATGAGCAGAAAAAAATCAGCGTAAAAAAATTACCAAATAAAGTTAAGTTAAATTTCGAATAATGGATAATGGATAATCACACCGATAAGCTCAGCTAGCTTTATGGATTCAGTGCAAGCCCGTAGAACAACACACATTACAGCTCAAATACATTCAATTTATAACACTTTTTTTGCATTTGATTTGACAGTTTGATATAATTTATAACATTTTAACTACACAGCTTTATTCAATCTTTATATCTTTTGCGTCGAATGAAAAAAAGCAATTGGTCTTAGCAGTTTTTGTTATCATTTCTCACTTTCTGTGTTTGCGATTTCGCACTGGAGAAGAGGTTTCTTTTCACAAAATCCATATATCCATAATTAAATTTGTGTTTTGACATATCAATACATGCTTCTCACAGGATTTGCTCTTTTCGAGATAAATATAAATATCAGAAAATATGTATTTTTCTTTTATCTCGGTATCAAAAACTGATTTTTTTTGTCTTTTACTTGTTTAGAATTTATGTTTCCATTTATGTATTTTTTTTTTCTAAATTGCTTGCCAGTTAAATAAATATGAAAAATACATATAAAATTTAATTATTTTTATTCTGATTCATATCTTTTTACTAAGACATTTTAAATGTTTATGTTATATAAGATGGGTGAACCAAAGGTGGCGAGTGTTCCTAAGGTAGTCCACCCCTCAAAAGTACAATTAATTTAATTCTTAATCACAGAATGGTGCTACTGTATTGTCAATCATGTATCTGCAGTGCATGTGGCTGAATTTATAGAGGTCATCTTGTTCCTGCGACATTTTATGCAGTGATTTCACTTTTGTGGAGTAGTCGTTCTAATTTTTAGGTAAAAATATATTTTAATTTACACGTGTTTAAATTCATAGAACTTTGAGTTATGATACATTTTCTGTAAGCTTATTTATTTCACTTTAACCTCATTTACTTCAATTCTAAGAAATTTATCTGATTAATACTTTTACGTAGTGCAAATGGCACCTTTTTTTTTCTGAAATAATTTACTGAATTTTGAAAGTTTGTTTGATTTAAAATTAAAATATATTTAACATGACGTATATTAATATAAAAACATTAATAATGCCCATGTTATTAAAAATGAAATTTTTATGTTACGTTTCATAGGATAGTTCTTGATTTTTTAAATATTTTATAAAGAAAAAGAAGGGGGGGGGGGGAGAGATATAACAAATAAACCAAATTTTTAGTTAAAGGTCTAACATTAAAATGTTATCACTGTTTGTATAAATATACATAGAATATAAATGTAACGTATTGTATTGTACCAGAATGTAAAATATGTAACTACTGTGAAAATTTATTCTTTCAAATTAAAAAATTATCTTTATCAATCAGTTGAAATTCTTTCATAGATTTTTAGCGAAAAATAATGCATTTAATATTTTTATAAAAATAACTCTTATTTGTCGTATGTTACATTTAAATCTCTTGAACAAATGGAAGCATGAACATACAGTAGAAAATGCGATAAAATATTATAATCGAAGCATTCTATATTATAAAATTTTACTTTTTTATACAAATTTCTCTGTTTGTATTGGAATTAATTCAGAAATACCATCGAAGTATATGTTGTATAAAATACTTTCAGCTACATTAGCAACACATTATCTGCTATGAATATTCAAAACAAGTTGTTCAAAGAAGAAAAATTTGAAATTATACATTTTTTTCCACTTTTATCATTTTTGTTAGTTGTTTTGTACTGGTTACGAGACTACTCGTGTTTGCATAGCTTCCAAATTTTACACTTTTTTGTTACCACTATTTTTGAATAATAATCTTAATGTTATTTAATCACAAATTTCTGACATTAAATGTAATGCTCTTCTTTCAGATATAGCCATAATCAATGCTAGTTCAAGAAAACAAAATTACGAAAAATTCTTTACGCTAGCTCAGTGGTTCTCAACCTGTGTGGCTCAACACACTGGTGCGCCGTAAGAGGACCTCAGGTGTGCCGCGAATTATCAGCTATGTTCAACCAACATAATTCTGTAATTAGGTGTAGTGTCATAAAATTGAATTTCTTGCCAATTTGTTTTAATATTTCAATATTCTTGAAACAAATGTGCTGAGAAATCATAAAAATGGGATCAAATATTTAGATTCAGTTTAGGCTTTCAGAGAAACATTATACGTCCGGAAAAAAAGGGTTAAAATAGAAAATCAAATAGAAATGTTCGAATTGGTATTAAAGTTTAAAGTAGAAAAAAATATTTTTGGAACAAATTTTATAAACTTTAGGCTTAATGCAAACAGTTTTGAAAAATACATCTTACCCATGAACACTTAGGACAACTTCTCTGAATTAGAAAAAATTCCTTTGCTATGACTTTGTTTCAAGTGATGCAATGCATACAAAAAACAAATTTAACTATTATAGAAGAGAAGAAGATATAGAAAACTATACTGTTTATATTACTACTGTTTTATAACAGGTTAGACATGGTTGAGACTTGGGAATTAAATAAATTATAAAAGGGCTATTTCGTTTTTCATATATATATTTTTTATCATTATAAGTTTAGTGTGCCATGGAAGTTTAGCCGTGGTTTCAGATACCATGGCAGTAAGATACAAAATGTTGAGAAACACTGCTGCTATCTTATAGAAAGATTTAGTAGTAGCTGCCACTAATATGAAAACAGATTTCTTTATCGCAACCTTTTTCAAAGTGTGAGGCGCGACTCCCTGTGGAGGTGCCAAAGTTTCCCCGGGAGACGCGAGAAATTTTCAGATTACTTTGAATTAAGTTATTATCTGGACAAAACGCGTTCTTTTATCATCTTTCCTTGTCAATAAATTGATTTTGTTAGAAATGTTTTGAACAATTTAGCATTAAGCAACTCATTGTTTAGCCTTTGTTTCCCAAAAGCCCTCTATTTTATCTCATTTGGGATTGTCCGAAATTCCTAGATTTCATTCGAAATACATTTACCAAACAAAGAACTTGGTAAAAAACATCCACTTCGTTGTTAATTGAAAATATTGATTCTGAAATATTCACATCTATTACTACTTTACCGACGTTTCTCCGATCTCAAATTTACTCAAATGCCAGACTTTGTTAACAAATACATTTTTTTCCCTTTAAGGTAAGTTTTAATACGCATTTTTTTTTTTTTTTTTTTTTTTTTTTTTTTTTTTTTTTTTTTTACTAGTAGAGCAACTTCGGGCATTATGGAATAGTAGGGTAATTGCATAGGTTTCTGTTTGGTAAAGTGTTGTCACCAAGCGGCAATATCATAAACTAGATAAGAACGTTTCCAGAATGCCTCCCAGAACTTGCAGTTCGTCGGTCGGCTTCACATTTCGTTGTATGAATAAATATTTATTTTTCGTTTTTCATTTGCTGACTACCTAGACACTATATTTTCATCATGCTCTCTTGATACCATTTCATCTGTTTTTTGCCAAATTTTGTTTATATTCTTCATTTTTAACCCCCAATACTCTCAAAATACGCTTGTTATTATTATTATTTGTTTAGGGAAAAAAAAAAAGAAAAAAAAAGTGTCTATGAAGAACAATTTTGCAGATAGTTGAAGTTTATAATTGTATTCGGTTTTCGAGTTTTAAACAATATCGGGATCATGTATTGTCCCAAATGTAAATAGTATTCCATAATACCTGAGGTTCCTCTATTATTTTACTGAATAGTGAAATTTTAACGTTCAGAAAGCTTGTAATTTTAGTTTAAAATTTCTTTTAACTAAAATAAATAATTAATAATGCTTCTTATTTTAACGAGGAACTTTTTCATGTATGAAATTTTGCATATAATATTGATTTTTAAATCTTGATATTTCGAAAACGCTTTTTTTTTTTCGAAATTTTCTCTTTTCGGGACTTACTTTTTCTGATTTTCGAGAAATTGAAGTTCGACTATTTGTTTTATCACATTCACTAGATTTATATCTACTAGAAGATCCAACCCGGGCTTCCCGGGTTACAGAACATTCTTCCCGCTGTACAGAATATAGGTAAAAACCATTTTTAATTGAAAGCGATTTTTTTCTAACCTTTAATTTATATACATGTTATAGTGAAATATACAACAATATTGGTAAAATTTAACGAAAAAGAAATATTTTCCTTTGTTGAAGCATAATATTTAAAATAATTTTACTGTGAAATAATCTACAACATGAATTCACAAAATGAAAATACCGAATGCGTTATTTCTGTTATTCCAAAATTAATTTAAGCATTTTTGGGGAAAAAGAAACATTTAAAAATATTTAAATTTAATTTTGACATATATTTGAATGTGATGCTAGTTGAATAAAATATCAGCTTGAAAAAAAAAATAATAATATCTAGTAACACTTCAAGAGAGATTTCTTTATCGAATAAAAACATTAGCCATGTGCGTTGTCACTCATTAAGTCCAAAATCCGCCAACATATGCTGAAATAATAATAACTTTTTTGTAACCTTTAATTTTTTTATATACATGTTATAGTGAAATATATAATAATACTTTAAAAGTTAAATTAAAGAATTATTTCATTAAACACAATATTTAAAATAATTGTACTGTGAAATATTTTACATCGTGAATTCCACAAAATAAAAATACAAAATGTGTCATTCTGTTATTCCAGAATTAATTTAAGCATTTTTTTTTTTGGGGGGGGGGGGGGGGAGAAACATTTATAAATATTTAAATTTATTTTTCACATATAATTAATTGATTATGATGCTAATTGAATAAAATATATACTTGAAAAAACTATAAAAACAAATTGTAGTAACATCTGAAGATAAAATTCTTTATCGAATAAAAACATTAGCCATGTGCATCGATACTCATTAAGTCCAAAAGCCGACAACATACGAGCAAGTAACATAATATTTATTTTTTACATATAACCGAATGTAATGCTAGTTGAAAAAAATATTTACTTGAAAAAAAAAATTAAAAAAAATAAATTCTAGTAACACCTCAAGATAGATTTCTTTATCGAATAAAAACATTAGCCATGTGCGTTCTCACTCATTAAGTCCAAAAGCAACCAACATACGAGGAAATAATATAATATTTATTTATTACATATAATCGAATATGATGCTAGTTGAATAAAATATTTGCTTGAAAAAAAAATAATAGAAACAAATTCTAGTAAAAACTCAAGATAAATTTCTTTATCTATCGAATAAAAACATTAGCCATATGCGTTCTCACTCATTTAAGTCCAAAAGCCGCAAACATACGAGAAAATAATATATTTATTTTTTACATATAATCAAATGTGATGCTAGTTGAATAAAATATTTGCTTGAAAAAATAATTTAAAAAAAAAAATCTAGTAACACCTCAAGATAAATGTCTTTATCGAATAAAAACATTCGCCATATGCGTTCTCACTCATTAAGTCCAAAAGCCGCCAACATACGAGGAAATAATATTCATCTTCTCTTTTCTAGCCTTTAATTGGCTTCGTAACTCGCATTTTAATTGGCTTAATTTCATTTTCTTTTAATGGCTTCTTGTCTCACAGATGATTTACTACCTGTAAACATTTTTTAATTGCCGGCATGAGCATTTGGATAATAAATGAGCATTTCTCTGGTAAGTTTTAAAAGGTTCATAATTCATATTACACATCGATGCATTAGGTAATACTTTGATGCCTTCAAAGATTACGCGTATTTTATTAAACTCTACAAAACAGTAGGATGGATATGAAATTCTTCAGGTATGTAAATCTAAAATTTGCTTCAATTTATCAATGAAAAATTGTTTTGATAAATGATTGGCGAAATTTTAAGTTTCCCCCAAATTACCGTACTTCCGTTCATTGAGGTGATAAAGAAATCGATGGTATTATCAGATGAACTAAATGGGTTTTTCAGAAAATAAAGTAAAGGCCGTTTACATAAGTACTTCATACTAAAATGCTCATGAAATCCACTAAATTTTCAAAGTGATAAGCTTTTATTTATGTATGGCTCAGCACGTTTATACTTTTTTAAATAACAAAGGTGTTTTCTAATCATGTAATTTTAAATCACAATACTTTTTTAAATTCTACAGTGATTTTCGATACATAGTAATTTTTATATATAACGAAAACATTATATAGAGAGCATCTGAAAACTGTTATTTTAATGTTCAGTAACAGTTTATCTGTTTATAATACGTTTATAAATCTGTCTAGGTCTGTATTATAAAATAAAAACGTGTCCATTGACGTCACATAGACGATGGTAACGACCTTAGTAATCAGTTTTACTTTTATCGGAAATTTATTAACTTCTAAACATCGCACAATTTTCATTTTTACACCATCGGATAGGACAAAAAAATTTTTCCTTTAAATGCAATTGTTTGAAAACTCTATCTAAATTTACTGATTTGTTATGGTCTTAAAAATAATTTTCAAGCATGACTTAAAAAAAAAATTATCTTTATTTTGCAGCCCGATTACGAAGGATTAAACTGTTTACACTTACAACAATATAAAAAGTTCAGCATTTGTTTTCGGTTAATGTTTCATAATGAAATTAAAACTTCATCAATAAATAAATAATATTATATAAATAAAACACAGATTTAACAAACATGTAATCGAATTTCTCGTTTAAAATTCAAATAATCAGAATCATTGGTGATTGCTTTGGCTACTAACCGTTGGAATGCTGCTAATACGAAAGTACTGCTTTTAATAAATTTCAAAATTTTATTCGAATACATAATTGATATATTTCATGTAAAAATGTTTTTTTTTTTTGGTAGTGTTGGGAGGGGGTGGGGACTAAAAAAAATATAACAAATTAAAAAATACATAATAGAGTTTTCAAATAAAAATTATTTTCCCAAGTTCTGTACAACGAACAGTGTGTTCTGCCACACGATAATCTCTGATTTGGATCTCCTGGTACTTTTTAATTAAATGCACCTTTATGTAAGTTACTAGTTTCATTACTTTTATTACTTAGTATATATGTAGTTTTACCTAAAATATTGATACAGTATATTATCAAACATAGAAGATCATGATAAAGTGATTAAGATATTCTCATCTCTTTTTTTTTCTCAAGATTCTTGAAATTTGATTTTAGAAAAATGTTTTGCAAATAAATTTATTTTATATACTTCTGAATGATATCTGATACTTTATGCTCTACCAAAAGATCTTTAAGAATACCATCCTAAAAAATATAACTTATGCGGAGATGTTTTAGTATTTCTGGCCTATCGTGAAATTCCATATTGAACTATAAGAAGATTTGGAACAGGATTATCCATTACGTGATTTTTTTTTCCAAAATACAGATTTTAACACCGGAAATATAGCGATTAATAATTATGTATTATGTTAATAAAAAATCAAAAGTTCAAGTATTTTTAAAAAGGTCAAAACGTTTATTATTGAAAACTCTAATAGTTTTTTTTTACATTTAATATATTTTTTTAGATTCTCCACTAGCAACACCAAAATGCATTTTTACATGAAAAATATCAATAATGTATTCAAACAAAGTTTTTAAATTTATTAAAAGCGATTATTTTCGTATTAGGCAATTGTCAGGATTCAATACCTGAAAAAATCAACGACGATTTCGCTACTTACAACAGCCTTTTTTATTCTAATAATTTCAGGTATTTAAGCGCGTAGTTCGATTACATGTCTGTTACATTTGTGTTTTATTTATATTATTTTACTGATTTATTTGATGACGTTTTAATTTCGTTATGAAATATCAGCCGGAAACCCAATGCTAGTCTAGTTATATTCTTTTAAATACAAACAGTTTAATCCTTCGTAAACGGGCTGCACGCGATAGAGCTTGATTTTTTAAAAAAATGCATGCTTGAAAATTATTTTAAATAATAAAAAAAAAACAGTAAATTAAGTTACATTTTTCAAACAAGTTGCATACAAAAAGAAAAAAATCGTATTCGGCGGTGTAAAAATTGAAATTGTGCTATGATTAAAAGTTAACAAATCCACAAAAGCGACATTTTGGTCAGTTGTACACTGCAAAAAATAATTGTTGATTTTACAGTATAAAACTGGCACCCCAGCTGCCAGTATTATACCGTAAAATTAACAGTATTAAACAGTAAAAAAAGCAGTAATACGCTGCCGTGCAAGCAGTAATACGCTACCGCGCATGCGCGGTAGCGTATTACTGCTTGCACGGCAGCGTATTACTGCTTTTTTTTACTGTTTAATACTGTTAATTTTACGGTATAATACTGGCAGCTGGGATGCCAGTTTTATACTGTAAAATCAACAATTATTTTTTGCAGTGTAGCCACGGTAAATATGACGTCAGCGTCACTTACGAACATGTTTTTGCTTTACAATATAGATTACAAACTGAGTATTCATATTTAAAAATTTCTCTATAGCGAACGTCGAGATTTCAGGATCCGTCAGAAAACTCATATGTTTTGTTCGTGTGTGTGTAAATACGGAAAAAATATAGAATAAACTGGATTTCTTTAGCAAACTGTCTCTAAAAATAGAATTTAAATAACAATAAGTACTTTTTAAAAATTTGGATTGAATTTGGGTCAAATTGATTTTTCGATCACCAAATATTTTATCCCTTTCTATTCAATATATTATAAAATGTTACTTCATGTTACATAATGAGATTATTTGCTGCAAAAACAATTCTATTACATAACTAAACAGAACAGTTTTTATGATTTTTTTTTTTTCAAAAAGATGGCACAAAGAATATTAACAGAAACTAAATCTTTTAAAACAGAAAAATCGCAAATTGGTTGATGATTAAAAATGGTAACACTTTTTAACTTCTTAAAGGGAAAAAAATGCGAAAACTTTTTATGAGCTTAGAAGGAATTATGAGAATAATTGTACTGTTCAATTTAACTTTTTAGTTTTCTTTATTTGTTTATTTTTAATTCCTAAGCTCGTACAGGAAAATATTTTAAAACCTTTTTTACGTTATTTTTAACCGATAGAAAAAACTTTATCTCTATTTGCCAAAAA
Organism: Maratus michaelseni; assembly: GCA_963931845.1. Classification (NCBI taxonomy): domain Eukaryota; kingdom Metazoa; phylum Arthropoda; class Arachnida; order Araneae; family Salticidae; genus Maratus; species Maratus michaelseni. Next base: position 144,868,912 of record OZ007589.1, on the reverse strand, counting down.
CAAAACAATTCTTTTTTTTTTCATTTAGCTTTCATCTCCGTAAATTTTTTTCGCAAAAAATAACCAGTAAAATAAAAATAGTATTTATTTTTATTAGTATATGGATTTATTTATTTAGAAATAATAAAAATTGAAGCGAGAATACATAGATTTTATATTTGGACAAATAACAATAATGATATTTTGTGTTGTAAATCTTCAAGCTAAAAAAAAAAGAAGCGCATAAATAATGTTTTGTAGTGTATTACTGAAAAACACATTATTATTCGAATAAATACAATACACATTCTCTTTTATAAAGTTTTTTTTCCTTCTCGAAATCGTGAAGGTAATTTTATAAAATATCTGCCAATACAAACGTTCAATGAAGACATTTTAAGGAAATTATAAATAATCACAAAAGTAATCTCTTTATTCGTTAGTTTTTCACTTTAAAACCATTAAATACGAAACACACGCTCTTTTATATCGAATTATTATTTTTCTTTTTTCCCACATTTTCGAAATCTCAAAGGTAATTTTATAAAATATGTGTCAATACAAACTTGTTCAATACAGACATTTTAAGGAAATTTAAAATAATCACAAAATAAAAGTAAACTCTTTACTCGTTAGTTTTTTACTTTAAAACCATTAAATACAAAACACATTCTCTTTTATAATAGATTTTCTCCCCTCCCCCACCTTTTCGAAATACTAAAGATGAGTTTGTAAAATACGAGTCAATACAAAACTTTTCAATGTATTTTAAGAAAATAATTACAAATAATTATAAATAAATAATAATTAAAAAATAAATAATAATTTAAAATATAATTATAAATAATTACAAATTAAAAGTAATATCTTTGCTCGTTAGTTTCTCACATAAAAACCATTAAAGCTGTGAAACAATACTGTTGAAAAATCTTACTTTCTTTGAAACATTTTTTTTTTATGTAGGAGTCAAACTATAAAATAATGAAAACTAGTAATTTCAGTTTTTAACCCATTTCAGAAAGTCATTTTTAAATATGTAGAAAAAGTATATACATGCTGATGGTTTTGAAATTAATATACAAAAATAATTTTTGAGAAAAAAAAATAAAACCGACTTCAAAAGATTCTTCTTTACCTTGTTGCACTGATATTTACTTTCTGCAAGCCATTTGGCGTATTTGTTGTTATTCAAATGGATTATAAATCTTTACGAGGTATCATACCCGTTGAAATTCGATGAATTCGTAATTTTTATCGACATTTTATTTCGTCAGGGTTTAAGGTTTTAAGGCCTTAAACTCAATGCCAGAGGAATAAAAAATTATTGAAAATCATTTCAACACAATGGCAGTGAAATTTAACAGTTTTATGAAATAAAATTTCTTTTTTCTCTTGAATACTACGTCATTTTCATTGACAAAGAAGCATACTGACTTTCTGCGATTATGACCCTTTGCAATGGAGAAGGGAATGTTTAAAAGCCCTTTGGGCCTAATATCAGTTAGAAGAAAAGAAAACCCATTGTAAACTACGTCGTTTAGACGCTATCGTATAAAAACATGCCAGTTTTCTGTATGAAAATGTACGTTTTCAGTAGAATTCCTTTTAAAAATGATTTCATTTTCTCAGGTGAAAGCATTTTCTTGTAAAAGATTTGGTGTATAACTTCAAAGCGGGTGCAAAATCTCTGAAATTAGTCATTCTGACGCTATTATGGGAAAATATTGCTGTTTCATGGTTTAAATTCGTGCTTTCATTTAAAAATGATGTCAGTTAACTTTTAGGATCCTTTAGTATCTTGTAAATAATCTGTCTTAAACGCCATATATTCAAATAAGTTAATATTTCTGTTTAGTTATAACTGGGAAAATAATATCAATAAATCTGTAATGAATAAATAATCTCATTTCCCGTTCTACCGAAGCAATGGAAGAAATCCGATAGCCGTCATTTGGAAGACATTTCATTAAAAAGTTTTAAAACTATTTCAATAAAATATAAAAATGGAAATATTTTCAAAAATAGCTCTTTTACAAATGAACAGCTTTCAGTTAAAAGATTATTATTAAAATTGGTCCATTAGAAAGCTCAAGGTAGATGACTAAAGAAACTAGTTTGTATTTTAAATAATATATTTTTATTCACATTCAAATATGTATATTGCTATTCCCATTAACTTCAAATCCCATTCTTGCCAATATATCGCCCCTTTTGACGGAAACCCATAAATTGTAATTTATGGCGCGTCCCTGTAAGAAAAACAAACATATATGATGCAACAACTATTCAAAAACATAAAATAGTACTGTATATGTAACTACATATTCACGTTTCGTGACGATTGGACCTTTTTTACGTAATTTACAGTCTAGAAAATAATAAACAAGTGACACAAAAACGGACAAGAAGAAAAACCAAGCCATCTTTAACTTCTAATGAAATCTATAAGAGGACCACCACTAAAGTAAGCAGATCCAATAAGAAAAAAAAAGAATTATTAAAGTTAGAGCATCTGTTCAAAAACTAAGCGTAGACATAAAAAAACGGATCACCATATTCAAGCAAAACCTTTGATACATAGTTTTTGTTTTTAAAATGGGAGGATTGAATGAGGATAAATGAGGATAAATGATCAACGTAAAAATAGCACAAATGAAATACATGTGAAAATGGCATACAGCTGTTTCGGAGTTTCTAAAGCTCCATCATCAGTGTCCAGGTTAAAACAGATGTAAGTGTTTAGGCCATATCAGTATGCAAGCGTCTCCGCTCGCTGCCAAGGTGGAATGGCGAAGAGTGTTAAAAAACAAACAGCGAAGCCGCGTGACGGAGGAGACCAATAAGAAATGCTCAGTAAGTCTGGACAAGTTTAAGCATGGAGGAGAAAAACCTTCCACTCTCTTCGCCACTCCTCCCACTTAATTCACAGTCTTCACTTTCCCCCTTCTGCTTAGACTCGCCCAGACTGACTGAGCGCTTCTCATTGGTCTCCTCCGTCATGTGGGGCTCCTGACTCCGCTGTTTGTTTTTCAACACTCGTCGTTATTCCACCTTGGCAGCGAGCGGAGGCGCTTGCATACTGATATGGCCTAAACACTTACATCTTTTTTAATCTTGGTACTGATGATGGAGCTTTAGAAACTCCGAAACAGCTGTATGTCATTTTCACATGTATTTCATTTGTGCTATTTCTACGTTGATCATTTATTTTTAATAGTTTTTGTTGTTTGAGTTTAGCAATTTACTAAATGTTTTCTTATAATTTATGCATATTTGTATCATTTTATAAATGCTTTCAAAATAAAGTTATGACTGCGCAAAAGAAATAAAATTTGTACTATTATATGAAAAAAAAAATTCTTTCCTGAGAAAGAAACAAGTTCTACGCCATTTATTTCATCTTTATGAAATATTACATGAAGAATAAAAATTTGGTAAGAATTGTTTTTATTCTTCATCATGCAAAATCACATTTCTTTCATGTCGTTCTGTCACAAACAGTGATAATTATGGCTTTCAGGGTTTTATTCAGCTAAGTGTTTGGAATTCCTCTTTACTATTACATTTTTCGAATTCTTATTTTTATTTGCGTTTCTAACGAATGTGTCGCTCATGAAAGGTATTTTGAATTTCCATTATATTTAATTCAGTTTCAGCCGCCGTGCTTTTAAATTCTCTCGCAAATTTGTTTTAAATGGGATTTTTAATAATTGTCATTGACTAACATTTTCACTCTTACAAATTCTATTTTTTTATATCCTTACAATATTAATATTGACGTTTGCTACGACATGAGCAATGAATTTCGTTTTTAACACATCTTTTTTAAACTTCTAAACATGCACAATTTCCTATTTTTACACCGTTGGATGGGCAAAAATTGTACTTTCAAACGTAAATTCTTTGAAAAGTGCATAGCAATTCGCTAATTTTTTTTAATTTAAAAATATTTTTAAAGAATGAATTGATTAAAATATATCTAAAAAATAAAAGTGCAACCCGATTACGGAAGATTAATCTGTTTACATTTTAAACAATGTAAATGATTCAGCCTTTGTTTTTTTTTCTTTTTTTTGCTTAGCTATAAATTGCTATACGAAATTAAAGCTTCACAAATAAATAAATAAATAAATCTCGAAGTCAGCAGACATGTCACCGTACTACGTACTTAAAATGTATCACGCACCGTACTACGCACTTGCTATGAAAACAGAAATAATTTACCGCTGGCATGCGACAAATACAAAAGTACAACAAAAGGCTTTTTGGTGTAGTGTATGTGCAATCTAAGAAAATATACTAAACGTAAAAAAAAATCTGTGAGAGTTTTCAATTAAAAGGGATTTTTAACTTGGGTTCTGTACACAGGGCAATACATCTTTAACCCGAGTTGATCGCCTGGATATTATGGCTGACATCCTTTGAGACAAATTGTTGAAAAGTAATTGCTGCGTTCAGACATGTGTCTATGCTATCAAAGAATGCATTTAATTCACCATGAATATACTCTTTAGTTTATAAAACAAGAATAATCTATCTAAATTTTGTTACCATAGATTTGTTGTTGTTACATTCTTCTATGTATACAAGAAAAAAGTATTGGATTCTTGAAAAATTTCGACTTTCGGTTTTCGAAGGATTTATACGTTTTAGAAAATAAGATCCTGAGCACGATTTCACTATTTTTTTTTTTAATGTCCGTGAGTCTGTATATCTGTCTGATTGTGATACAAATTTTGCGTGCGCTCAACTCACGAACTACTACGTAGAATAAGATGAATTTTCATATGATGTTTTATCCTTATGTGAACTGGTACTGATTATAGTTTTCGGGAAAATCCTCCAAGAGGTGGTTGCCGCAAATCAATTATTTCTTTGATTTATCTGGTGCTTATATCTCCAATATATGTACGCAGATTTCAAAGAAACGTCACGCTTAGCATTCTGAATATGGGAATATATTTTCATTCAATTTTGGTTGCAGATATCTAAGAGGGAGTGTCAAAATTCCATGATTTGTCTAAAAAATGCGATGCTTATATCTTCAGTTTAAATGCACACGATTCAACAAACCTTTACCTGTAGAATCTTCACCATGGGAATAGATTGGCATTTAATTTTGGTTGCAGACTTCGAAGGGGTGCCGAAATTCGATGACTTGTTCGAAATATGCTATACTTATATCTCCTGTTTAAATTCATGCAAAAGAATTTGTTTTTCCGGCATTAAAACTCTTCAATGTTTGAGATTCCATAACAATATTATGCGTTTCTATATATATATATATATATATATATGTATGTAATAAAAATACTGGTATTTTTAGTGTTAAGTAGATCTTTGTTTTAATTAAATACCGGGTGGTTATAATATAAGTATCTCTATTTGGAGCTGTCTGTAGCTTGAAGGAATAAACGGAATGAAACCAAAATCGGTACACTTACTATTCGAGAAGGGGGAAGAAGAATGAAGCAATAAATTAATTAATTGCAATAATCACCGACAGATGGCGCTTTTGAGTGTGAAATGTAATTTGTAATATTATGTATTGCAAACCTCAATGACTTTACCGCATATTACAACATGTGCGAAACATCACTCCTGATGCGTTACATTCCGCAGTTGAGCACGTCGTGCTCCGCCTGGATTGTGTCCTCCAGCACAATGGTCATGTGGAACCTGAACATGATCAGCACCGCCAGGCGAAAGCGTAACCACATTCACTGTGACATTTTCCAATAAATTAGGTATTTTCTCCGGTTTGACGCCTTATTTCTTTGTTCTTGTATTACACATTACATTTCCCACTCAGAAGCGCCATCTGTTGGTGATTATTGTAATTATTGAAGTGAAAACTTCTTTAGGCGCGTTGGGCATTTTTTGAGATGGGAAAAAACCATTGAACTCACGACACTGTTACTGTAACCGACACTGTTACCGACACCTCTGTATATTTAAAGTGAAAACTTCTTTAGACGCGTTGGGCATTTTTTGAGATGGGAAAAAAACATTGAACTCGCGACACTGTTACTGTTATAACTGACACCTCTGTATATTTGAAGTGAAAACTTCTTTAGGCGCGTTGGGCATTTTTTGAGATGGGGAAAAACCATTGAACTCACGACACTGTTACTGTAACCGACACTGTTACCGACACCTCTGTATATTTGAAGTGAAAATTTCTTTAGGTGCGTTGGGAATTTTTTGAGATGGGAAAAAACCATTGAACTCGCGACACTGTTACTGTAACCGACACCTCTGTATATAAGTATGTACATGTATTGTGTATAGTTAGGATTGTAAGCGGTATAGTAAGCGCAGAAAATGTAGGCGGTATAGTACGCGGCATAGTAAGCGGTATAGTAACACAGAGAAATGTAAGCGGTATAGTAAGTGGCATAGTAACGCACAAAAATGTAAGCGGTATAGTAAGCGGTATAGTAAGTGCAGAAAAATGTAAGCGGTATAGTGGGGCGGGCGCGTCGCGCGCCGTATGCTTGCCTGTGCGCTATTGCACCGCGGTATAGTAAGCGGTATATTAAGCGCAGAAAAATGTAAGCGGTATAGTACGCGGTATAGTAACGCAGAAAAATGTAAGCGGTATAGTAAGCTGTATAGTAAGTGGTATAGAAGTGGTAAGCGCAGAAAAATGTAAAAGGTATAGTAAGCGGTATAGTAACACAGAAAAAATGTAAGCGGTATAGTAAACGCAGAAAAATGTAAGTGGTATAGTAAACGGTATAGTAAACGCAGAAAAATGTAAGCGGTATAGTAAGCGCAGAAAATTGTAAGTTGTATAGTAAGCGGTATAGCAACGCAGAAAAATATAAGCGGTATAGTAAGCGCAGAAAAATGTAAGCTGTATAGTAAGCGCAGAAAAAGGTAAGCGGTATAGTAAGCGCAGAAAAATGCAAGCGGTATAGTACGCGGTATAGTAACGCAGAAAAATGTAAGTGGTATAGTAAGCGGTATAGTAAGCTGTATAGTAAGTGGTATAGAAGCGGTATAGTAAGCGCAGAAAAATGTAAGCGGTATAGTAACACAGAAAAAATGTAAGCGGTATAGTAAACGCAGAAAAATGTAAGTGGTATAGTAAGCGGTATAGTAAGCGCAGAAAAATGTAAGCTGTATACTAAGCGGTGTAGTAAGCGCAGAAAAATGTAAGCGGTATAGTAAGCGCAGAAAAATGTAAGTGGTATAGTAAGCGCAGAAAATGTAGGCGGTATAGTACGCGGCATAGTAAGCGGTATAGTAACACAGAAAAATGTAAGCGGTATAGTAAGTGGCATAGTAACGCACAAAAATGTAAGCGGTATAGTAACGCAGAAAAATGTAAGCGGTATAGTAAGCGCAGAAAAATGTAAGCGGTATAGTAAGCCCAGAAAAATGTAAGCGGTATAGTAAGCGCAGAAAAATGTAAGCGGTATAGTAAGCGGTATAGTAACGTAGAAAATGTAAGCGGTATAGTAAGGGGTATAGTAAACGCAGAAAAATGTAAGCGGTATAGTAACGCAGAAAAGTATAAGCGGTATAATAACGCAGAAAAATGTAAGCGGTATAGTGCGACTGAAGTCTGGTTCCCGAAATTTTTGTATGTAAAATAATATGCATTATTTTTCATGTACAGTAGCGCATTAAATTAAAATTGTAATATAATTTTTGTAGTAGTAGTTTATAATAATGAATAAAAAAACACTTCATTTAAAAGTATTTCCTGCACAATAAAACATTTCCTGACGATTCAAAAAATGCACACGTAATTGTTTAAGTTTTCACTTCTGTCGGCACTCCCGGAGTGCCACTGTTTTTTTTTTTTGTTGTTGTTGTTCCATTCTTCTTCCCCCTTCTCGAGTAGTAAGTGCACCGATTTTGGTTTCATTCGGGTTATTCCCTCGAGCTACAGACAGCTCCAAATAGAGATACTGTACAATATATATTTTAGTTAAATAGAATGTATCTTTCAGTTAAATAGAATGTATCATTTTCATAGCTTAAAATTAATATTCATTCTAGTTATAAATGGGTTAACAATTTTAAATTAATTTTTTCTTTCATCTTAAATTATTCACTGTCGGTATGATACAATAAAGACTTTAATCTTGTTATCGGTGTGTGTTTCGAAAAACTCTGGAGCCCTTTCAGTGAGTTAAATGGCTTCTTTAATTAAATCTATTGAATATATCACCTTATGTCACGTGATATTTCATTTACAAATGATTAGAGACTACTATTTTGTCTCGAATATGTCTAAGCGAGCTTATCCTGTGAAGTATGCCTAACATCAAAAAAGTATTGGAGGAAAAAGTACTGGAGGAAAAAAATAATTTAGTAAGCAGTTTATTCAGGTCACTGTTTCTTTCTGTGAATTGCTGAATACTTTTACGATTTCCTATTCACCCCTTTGACAGTGCCTGTTTTTTAAAAAAATATTCTCAAAAAGGGTTTATTTTGCTGCTTCCATATCAGTAAATGAAAGTGTAAAAATGGAATTAAAAATTACTCTGGTATTTTTTAATGCGTAAGTAAAATTTTGTGCTGAGATTTTCATTATTTTAAATATATTTACTTACTCATCTACTTTTTTAATTATTCCTTTATTTATTACCACAGTTATTTATGTGTGCACTAGTGTTTTTAGTATATATAGTCATTGGTGTCATTTTGTGATAACTTCAAAAAGATATTTTTGGTTCAAAACTAATGCTTACATTCGTAATTCTAAAGACTTTTTTTAAAGACATTTATATTAGACTTTGTGTCAATAAAAATCAGCCAACTAACCAACTTAAAGACATTTTATATTTATTTTATAAAGAAACATTTCATACAATTTTAATAATGTGTATAAAAGCAAATGTGTATAAAGCGTTCCAATTAACAAAATAATTGTCAATTTCAATGATATTAAAAAAGTGTATTTTCAAATCAATTGAGGAAAAAAGTAACATTTATAAAATAAATGTGAAAAGAAAATATTTTACGAAATATAAATTCTATTTGTTAAAATTAATGAGAAATGTAAAGATATTTATTTACATCTTCTGATAAAATGTATTTTCCTACAAAATTAATGTTTTTACATTTGTAATTCTTAAGACTTTTTATATCTAAAAACTTCTTTATATTTAACCACTTGATTACTTTATGCAGATATAATTCAGAAAACTTTCAAAATATATTTAAACTCAGATCCCGTGAATGTAAGTAAATATACATATACGTACATGCATATTATTTTTCAAAGAAATTGAGAAAACATAATTTCCATAAATTTCGTCATATAAATTTCTTTAAATTAATAGGAAGTGCAAAAGAGATTATTTAATATATTAATATAGAATTCTGTTTCTAATTAAACTAAGGAGTGGGGGGGGATTTAATTTTCTCCCATTATGAAGATTTATTTAACATTTTAAAGATTATAAAGCAATTGTTTCTCATCTAAACAAGATTTTAATTCTAATCTCTACAGTGTTTTATGAATGTACACTTAGGTTATTAAACAAAATATGATACATTTATACCAGTGTTGATATATGCGAAATTTAATTGCATTCTCTCTTACTTAAATGTAAAGTAAAGCTGAAATTCATTTATGTCTTGTTTTAATTAACATTGCGTCTTAAATTTAAAGTTTAATTAAATCTCTGTGCTTTTCACATCAGCTTTTCTTTCTGTAGTACTTTTTTTAATTCTTTTGATATGGCGTGAAAAACGCAAGCTTTATTTTGTTATACAGATTAATTTAATTAGCTTAAAAACTTATGTTATTTTTTTTTTTTTTTTTTTTTTTTAAATATTGCATCAAGCTTAATAAGTAAAGTAAGTAAGTAAGTAAGTAAGTTTTCTTATATATTTTACAAAATATATTGATTTAAAACATATGAATAGATAACAAAAGCAGAAAACCCATAAAAACAAAAACAATAATATTTAGCTCATGAGTTAACAAATAATTAATAACTTTTATAAAGTGAAATTACGATCACATATATTTGTTGACTAAACATTAAAAAATTATATTTGATAATATTTGTCAGAAGACAATGTTAAAATTTATTGAAAATTCGTGTTTGCACGATAGTCGAAAACTCTTTTTAACTATTATTATCTTTGTAGAAACTGACATGAAATATTTTTTAAATAAACTTATTTGGCTTTTTGCGAATACTAAAAAGACTTACGAAAGATACGTAAAGACTTTTAATATTGTTTTTTAGAATTTAAAAAGTAGATATTACCATTTGAAAATGTAAGTTGGTACAATTTTGAATGCGCAAATGACCCCTCATACAAAAAAATTAATTTAAAAAAAACATACAATAATTACAAAAAACTTTATACTAATTAAAACAACTCTTTTCTTTTTCTATAGCTTTAATTTAAAATAAAGTTAAAGCCGTCGTGGATTTTTTCGGGCGTACTGTACCTTTGTGTTATTATTGTTGTTTTTTACTTGACTATTAATAAAATTATCTTTTAAAAAGCTTGGAATTATTCATAATTTGTGTACATCTGATTATATACAATCAAATCTATTCAATCCAATTTAATATCTTATATAGAAAGAAGCTGATAATCCTCTTGATCAGAATTAATGTTTACACTTACAATTTATAAGATATTAATATTTAAAATACTTTCATAAATACGTTATAAAAATATAATTTACAAGACATAATGGTATTATGTTTAAATGTAGATTTTTACTGGTATGGAAAATATTTATCAATTTAAACAAGGCAAAGAAAATCCATTTTCTAAAATTGCTGAGAAAGAATAATATTCACAAATATAATATGGTATAAAAATTTACAAAATGTAAATATATTTACTTTTAATTTATCTCAATTGTGTGAATATGTATTTAAGGCTTTATTATGGTATTAAATAAAACCAGGCGACGAAATATATATATTTATAGAATATTTATTTTTTATGCGCTTCTAAAATGGCTCGAAGAAATCCGTTTCTTTTGTAAACATAATTATAATATAAATTTCTATAGTTTTTGCATAAATGCATGCCATGTTTTTCAAATTAATCTAAATTTGGGAAAAAATATATTACATTCAGTGTGGATACAGAGGAAAGTTAATTATTGTTCACAACCTAAGACTTAAATGTAAAATAAAACACAAGTTCATTAAAATCCCATTTTAATTAAAATTGTGGCACAATTCTAAAATTTAATTAAACCCCTGCGTGTTTTTTATAATGTATCTTTATCCTGTTGTAACTTAATTTTTAAAAGAAAGATGGAGAAAATGTTATTTTTAAATTTTCTAAAATAAATTACTAAAAATTGCAGGTAAATTTACTGATTTTCTTAGCAATACTAATGAGAAGAACAAGGATAGGGAATATAATTATAATAATAATAATAATAATAATAATAAACTAGATCGAATTTAATGAATGTAAATATACTTATCATTTACGGTTAATAAATTTTCATATTTATATTTCAAAAGTTGTTTAAAATCCCAAAGATCCTTTTCAAATCCATTTTTATAATAAAAGATGCTTTTTATACATCATATTCTTTTAGTTAAGTTTTATAATTGCTAATTACCAACAAATGCATATCAAACACTAAACTATAATTATATTTTTGTGATTTTTCGTATAATAAATATCTTATAAAATCAAAATAATATCGAATAAGCAAAATAATATAAGCATTTGTAGTAATTGATTAAAATAAAAAAGTAATTTTCGGTAGTTATTTATAAAGAAAAAAGTTCTATATTCATAAAAAATAAACTTTCCCGATTATCAAAAATTATTAACTTTTTCCTATTTATATGCTTTCTAAAAAAAGAACAACAAAAGAAGAGGTATTAAATAAAATTAACATTTTCACCGAGTAAACGCTATTTAGCTTAAAAAAAACTTAAAACAATTTTTCGTTTATATTTGCTTTTACACAATCCATACATTTATTTTAAAGGTGTCAAATGTCTGCGATCATTATTACTTTATACTGCTTTTTTTTTTTCAGTGGATTAAATGTATTTTTAAAGACTTAGAATTATTTCTAATAGTTTCAATACATTTTTTTAGTAATGGCACGTCTCATTTCATTCAGTCAAATCTAAAATAATGGATGTATTTTGAAACTGCATGTAGAAAATGAATTTTTTCCATTAGTAGTTAATTAGTATCTTAAGTATGCCTGCTAGAGTAAATTAATTGCACACAAAATAATAAACATTTTAAAATTCAAATTTTGTTTATCCACCGATACCCTTTTTAGGGTTTCGTTCATCTCACGAAACCCTATTACTCCCGCTCCGTCGTCTGTCCGTCACAGAGCCATTATCAAAAACTATATAACTTATAGAGTTGAAACTTTGTGTATATAGATGAATACTAGCTGTGAAGAGCTCAAAATATTAAAATTTGAAAAATTCGTATTATTTTAATAAGTATAGATAAAAAACCAAAATTCTAACAGCCTTTTCCTATTAAATTTAAACATTTTTCGTTATAACAGATGCCAAAAATTTAAAATCCACGATGAAATTCTTTCTACAATAATTATTAATTTTCTATCAGACGATTTCCACGTGAAAAATAAAAATGAAATAAAAAGTTTCACCAATTGAAAAAAAGATAAATATGAAATAAAATTGATTGACGTCCTAGTGGTAATAAAGCAGAAATTTTCAAAGATGTCTCAATAATACAAGGTGTATGTGTATGTACACAAATCAGATTAATATCACGTCATTAGAGAATCAAAAAGAAAATCTGACGTCATAATGGAAGTTTAAGGAATTTTTCAAATGTTTGAGAATAGTACAAAGCGAGTATCAATAGGAATAATAGAGAATATTAAATATATGAGTTTGAGAAACATATTGAATCGTGATAAAAATCCGATTACGGAAATATTCTGATATTTTAACATTTTGAAAGTGTACAACATGTTTAATTTTGAAATAATAATTATCTTTTTATCGCATTTAGTCTGCATGACAGATATTATTATGACAGAATGTAATAGCGGGCTGGTTTAGATATTCGAAAAAACGAAAAAATAGACCTGTAAATTTTTACTTTATAAAAAACATGAATTTTTTTTGTTGCTAAATGAAATGTATTTGGATTTATTAAAGAAAGGATAAAGTGTTTTGAAAGGAATATTAAACGAAACCCTTTGTGCGATCTTCGATACTTACCCACTTGTTTTTTCTTTCTTTTAATCAGTAATATATTATAAAGATTTTACGATTTAGTCTCTGAATTACCAATTTCTATTTTGATATTGTCGTAATTTTGAATAGTGGGAAACATAAATGGTCATTTGAATGGACACTCTACCTCTAATTCTAAAATATACATACAATATATTAAAAAAAAAAAAATTGAAGGAAAAAAAATATTAACGAGTTTTAGGCCAATGGACTATATTCAAAAAATATTTTGTCGATTACAAAAACAAAACAAAAATAAAATAAAGTCACATTAAACATCTGCCTGAATGTTTTGTGACTATAAGTGACTTTGTGATTTTGTGACTTTGAGTATAATGTCGCTATAATTATACTGTTGATTAAAAACAGCCCCTTGGTAGTTACCAATAACGAATAAAAGTTTTGTAATTAATCAGCTTGTTTTTTTTTTATATAAAGTTTGTACCCTCAAAATTTGAGATACAGTAACACATTCCAAGACAAAATCGCGAGGAAATGAAGGATAATTTCGTTTTAAACTAGTTTCCTTTTAGCAGGTTGTCTTTCTTCCGTTGTGACCATGAAAATTTTCCTTTTAAAGCGAGAGTTGCTTTAGGGGAAATTGATAGGCTCCCTTTTCACAGGTTTTACTGTATTATGGTTAGATAATAGACTGCAGTATGCTATAACACAAATATTAATGCTAAACTCATTATAGTATTATAGTTTTAACTGTCACGTACAATTTCTGTGTTCGTAATGCCCATATTGTCGTTTGAAAGCAGTTCTTTTTGGACTTAGTGAACTCTTGAATCATATAATTAATTAACAGGTATCTATTACACATACTTTTATTTGTTCACATCGGATTTTACAATGCGGAATTGGTTACACAATTATGCTATATTAAGCGTCTACTTGTGTAACATTTTTTATAGTGTTTGTATACAAAAGTTTGAACATAAGATTCAAATACTAGACTGTAGCATACTATAACATATGTTATGAATGAAAAACTCATTCGAGTTTCGGTTGTCACGTGCAAGTTATTTGTACGTAATCTATAATTATACTGTTGTTTGAAAACAGTCCCTTTGTAGTTACCAATAACGAATAAAAGTTTTGTAATTAATCAGCTTTTTTTTTTCTTTTTTTTTAACTAGTTACCTTGTAATTTAAAATATGGAAAATGCGAAATATCTTCATCTGTGTAGAAAAAGCACACAGCTGTTTACGAAAAAAATTACTACATTGGTAGATGACATTGTTTATACTAATCAACATTATTGGCATTATCTTATAACTGATTTGCGTTAGTTATTAAAATAATAAAAATGAATATGGAATGACTTTTCATCTCACTTGAGTGACTTAAGATTTCTTTATTTAAGTGTATTAAGTTCGACTTAAGAAGCATAACTTTTAATACCATTTCCAGTTTCCCTAAGAATACTATACGTTTTCATAAGTTTACTTTTTAAAGGATATCAGTAAACTTTATGATAAGGAGACATGTCTCAATAAATTATGATGTGCGATGATGGTAAAAACAATTTTGTACTGAATTAAAGAAATCTCTTAAATGAAACTTTTTATAATAAAATTATCATAAAAGAAATTTTAATAAATGAATATTTTTAATAAATGTGTTCAAATTGATCTTTCTTTCAATTTCAGGTGCTTTCGCTGGGTGCCGATGTCCTGCCCGAATACAAACTACAGAAGCCTCGGGTCCATAAATGGACTATTCTACACTACTCCCCCTTTAAAGCGGTCTGGGACTGGATTGTCCTGCTGCTCGTCATCTACACGGCCATATTCACCCCTTACGTGGCCGCATTCCTCCTGAACGAAGAGCGGCTGGACAATGACGGCCCAATCGTCATCATTGACCTCATCGTCGACGTCATGTTCATCATTGACATCCTCATCAACTTCCGCACCACTTATGTCAACTCGAACGACGAAGTGGTCAGTCACCCGGGCAAGATAGCCGTCCACTACTTGCGGGGATGGTTCGTCATCGACATGGTCGCTGCCATACCCTTCGATCTGTTGCTCGTCGGAAAGAACTCAGACGAGGTGAGCTCGTCGGTTGTTTACATTCACTCAGTTATGTTGTTTGTATTCAGTTCCTTAGTAGCAAAACAATATTGAACCTGTATTGTTTGCAATGGTTATAATTTGTCCAATACTGTTTGCATTGGCTTTGCCTAGGCCAACATTGTTTGCAATGGATATATATGTCAACAATATAGATAACACAATATATATAACACAACAATATAGCATGATATTTTGCCATAACATCGAGGTGTTTATATTTTGCCAATATGGCAACAATATTTGAAAGAAATATTTTGCAATTTCATTGCAATTATATTCAATGAAAAACAAACATTTCTGTAATGTGATTACAGCAATTTATTACAAGTATTTCCAATGTGAATCCCATATTTAACCAATATTGATATTTCATGGAATGTATTTCCAATCAATCCCATTACAACCAATGCAACCAATATTTATTTGCTACTAAATTATGATATCTTTATACATAAATTCAGTTTCTCATCAATCAGAGCTCATGTCTGAATCTAAAATGGGAATTGTATAAGTGTGTCATGATGCAAATGCAGAAAAACGTGATCAGCATGATATGTTAATTTATTAAGTATATACGAATCTAATACCTCATAATTCTGAAAAGCATTTGAACTTTATTCGAAATAACGACATTCTTCATATTATGGAAACAGATTAAATATATTGAGACTATTTACATATTTAATACTATAATATTTGCCAAAATCAACACAAGCTTGAAATTCCATGAATTATGAAAGGAAATCTTACACATATATTAGAATGAATCTATTAATACGTGTAAGAACTTAAGAAACTGAATTCTCTGTCATTATTTATGTTTGAATGAGATAAACGTGCTCAAGTGAAAAATTGTTGCCTAAGCACCAAGAAAGTACTAGGGAAATTTTTAATCTTTACATGCAAGTAATGAAAACAATTTATTTTTAATCCTATGCTAAATAAAACTACCCAAGGACCTTTGAAAATGGAGTTTGTAGGGGTAAAAAAGTTATTCTCAAACTATCGAAAACCAGGAAGTAGTTTAAATTTTTTACTAGTTATTTTGAATTGTTTTAGTAATATTATTTAGATACTACATGACTTTTCAGAAAATTGTCTTTTGATATTCAACTAAAGTATAATAATGTATACTATCTTTATTTTCCAATATCGACAGTGCTTTTTTTAAATTCGTGTAATAGTAAAATATTAAACGGAAACATGTGCATTACTACAACAATGTTATTTCTTTAGCTCTATCTTACTCTTAAGAAAAACACATTGATTACTTTGCTGTGTTATATATTTGGTATTTTCATTAGAAATACTTGGTTAATTTTTATTTTGTTTCGGTATATATTTTACTATCTTGAAAATAAAATTAAAAAATCAAAATTTAAAGATTTCTTAACTTTTCTCTATTCTTAGTGATAAACATTTTCCCAATTCATTAGCTTAGAAACTCTACGGCTTAACTTTATCGCAATGTAAATTTTGCTTTTTTTTTTTTCAAAAATACCAAAATTCGTGTACATAACATATGTATTAAATAGTTATAATTATTATAAATATGACATTGATACAGCTATTTTGAAAAGATTATAGCTAAAATATTATAAGTAGAAAAACGCTCATCATTATCAAAATTAAAATATAAATGAAATATAATTTTTTGGAAAAGATTAAACCTTTAAAACGTCGAAACACCCTTCACTTTTTTATTTATTGTCAAATGTAAATCACAATGTAATTATTTATTTTCAAAATTCGAAATCATTATAAAAATATAAAAAATCACAATTGCAGTAAAACAATTATCTCTAAAATTACATTTCACATAATATTAATACAAACTAATCCCACAAAAGTAAAAAGTAAATTTTAACATAGGAAAAATTGACTGATTCAGATTCAAAAGAAAATATTTTCTCTTAATTATGATTAATGGTTTTATTTTTCTGCAATAAATTAATAATAAGAAAACAATATTATATTTCTACCCTTATAAGGACAAGATTACTGATAATTACGAAAAAAGTTTGCATTAGACTTATGTAATATCTACATAACATATTATGTAACAGGACATGTAATTACATCAGTAACTAAATTGGCAACAATTTTAATTTTATTTTCACCTGTTATTTAAACATATTTTAGATTTCTTTCTCTTTATATCTGTCATTTAGCAGTTATTTAGATTAATTTGAAATGGCCAAAACTATCTCTATTATAAATAATCATCCTACTTTATTGTATTAAACTGTTATCGCATGCTATTTTCAGGAATAAAAAGAAAAAATAAATTTGTATTACCGCTTTCTAATAACACATGATTATTAAATATAGATATAAAAATTTAAGTTATTTTAAAGGTAATCACCAAAAATACCTGATAAAAAAAATAAAAAAAATTACGCTACAATAAAAATAAAGCAAATGCTAAATATAACAATAAAAGTCATTAGTAAAATGTGTTACTTAATTGATGATTTAATGAACTGTTTTATAATATTTACGTGCTTCGTTAAAAACAGTTATTAAATTAATCTTCTATAATTTAGCTTAACAGTATGATAACATAAATTTCATTAGGAAAATTGCAACTTTATCAAAATGATATTTTTGTTAATTTAGGAAATAAGTTTTTGCTTTTGCAACTATGTTATGCTTTGTATTTGTTAAAAAAATCAATAAAATCAATTTAATGAAAAATAAAATATTTATTTAATTTCTACCTCTAAGATATTTTCTCATAATTTTAGTTTTTCTACACTTTCTTGTGATTTTTTTTATTAAGAACTTAACTGTTATTTAATAATGGCATTTGTATTCGAAATGCATTGCAATCATATTTCAATAAAGCTTCAAATTTGAACTAATGTATATGATTCTACAGCAGGAAATTCAAAATTAATTTTAAAATAACATTTATAGGCTCGACATTAAGATCTACTGTTACTGAAATGTATCGATGTAATTAGCATATGTATACACTTTAAATTAATAGAAAATTTTAAAGCTACTTAAGCTATAATCACAGCCACGTCAGAAACATTAAATGCATTTGGACTTACAGATTAGTGTTAATAATGTGAATTAAAATTAAACTTTATTCAATATCTCCCTTCTCATCTACGACTTTCATTTCTAATCTCTTAAAATTAAAGACCATATTATTCTATTTATTTCTTTTCATTAAGGTAAACTCATTGTAATTATCTGATGGATATAAAAGATTTTATTTATGTTCATATTGATGTTGCATTTTCATAAAATAGTGAAGCATCATAAAATAGTTTAATAGTGAAAATCTGTAAACCATGAAAAAAATATTGAGCATAGTTTTTACGTATATCAAACAGAAGATCGTATAATTTAAAACGATTGCTAGTTGAAAATTCGGTAGTCAGCACACGTATATAAAAATGACGAACTTTGTATACGTATTAATACATTTATGGCGGCTAGTATTCGTCTTTAAATAAGAAATCTCGCTTACGGGCGTTATACTTGCATGCTACATTATTTAACAAAAAGATTTACCTGTTTGTGTTGATATTATAAAAGGATGTATATAATATTGGTATTGTTTCTAATCGAAGTATTTACATGCATAATACTCTAATTGTAAAAATACATTTAAAAAAAAAAAGAAATAACGTAATACATAAAATTTAAAAGTACCGCTCATGGGCGGAATCACACATGTTGAAAAGACGTGAATTAGGCAAAACAGGCACATGAAACAAAAAAGTAACAACATTAAATTGAATGTGGTACTAAAATATCAAATATTGTTATTTTTATTTCTGCTCTATTAAAGTTATATTCATTTATTGTAAAGAGAGGAAATATTAAGGAAATATTGTTATTTCAGCACATTTTAAGAAAAGGAAAAAAAGCACATTAGAATGGGTTTAATTGAATATTGCCAGAGTAACTTCATATCTGTTGCTTAAACAATGTATGTAATTGCAGTGAAAAGTTTTGTATACTTTTAAAGCATAATTAAGAAATTATACAGTTTCCGCGTAATTTACGATAATTGTTTTACTCAAAAGTTTTAAACTCCAAAAATATTTAAAATTTAACTTAAAATATTTCTAAATTTATAGTTGTATGAGATTAGAAAAAACACAAAACATCATATTAAATCTTTACTTTTATCCTTTTTAAGAAGTAAATTTAATAAAAACCCATACATATTTACAATTTTAAAATACAAAACTTCAAAAACAATTCATTTTGGCAGTATTTTAAATATTTGTTAATAATAATAATAAGCATTTTTCGCAGAGAGTAAACAGTTTTTATAACAATTATAAAAATACAAAATAAAACTTTCCAAAAATGTATTTCAAAAATGCATAATTAATTGACCACAATTTTAATATCATCCCAATTTTTAAATAAGTTTAATAGTAGAGGGTGAATACAAAGTCTGTCCCCGATTACAAAACGTTAGAACGTTAGAAATAACCGTTTAAGATAGAAAAATATATATATATCGTTGCATAGCCCTCTTCTTAAAGATTTTTTTTTAACATTATCAAAAAACAAACATATGCCTAACATAAGTATAAAAGTATTTGCGCAGTAATTTTTTTGTAATTGTGGAAAGAGTTTATGCTTGCACAGTATTTAAAAACGGTTATTAAAGACTGCATAATATTTTAACGCTCCAGTTTGATTTGAATAGTCTTGCATTAACTTTTCGCTTATCTAACATATTAATCAATCGGTGAATGAGATTATCGCATCATAATTTTAAATTTTTATTGTAGTCTAATGCATTCTACGGATAACTATTTATAGTACTGAAAGCCTTGTAGTAAAAGGTAACTGTTACAGAATCCCAAAGAATGTACGACATTAAATAATCATTATTGTTTCTGTTCTTATTACTGGCAAAAATTCAAAATCTTTAAATTTGTAAATATTTTGGCAACAGTGAAAGACTTTGAAAGAAAGCCGCTGAAGTTTCTTTTGTTTCGTATTTTAAGCATAATTTTCAAAACTGTAAGAAAGAAATCTAATATTTACAAAAAATAGAAGAAAAAAGAAAACTGCTATAAACTTTCTTAAATGAAGTAAAATGATCATTAAAGAGAAGCTTAATTGAAGTACATTGTTTGAAATGAGGTTAAAAGCTTTTATAAGCTTCTATTTATATATTGGAAGAAAAAGTTAATTCATTACATTGTTCTATATTACTCTGATGTAAGACTGAGAGAAAAATAATTTATCCATGAAAAATTTTCTGCATTATGTTGTTATTTAAAATGCACGAAAAAACTTAATAAATAACATTTAGTAAATAAAAAGTAATTCTCGAAATAAAATTATTTATGAGTGTGAAAAAGTTTAAATTTACTGTTCACCAGTGTTGTGGTTGTATAAAAATAAAAGAAAAACAAAGGTTATACATGTATAGACAGTGAAGCAGTCAGAATATTCTTATGGAGTGGGGATGGAGGTAGTGGTCCAATGACAGTTCCTTGTATCCGGAAATAGTGAAACTACAGATCATTAGTCATATTTTATTCCTATAAAATTCATTTTGACGACCGAGATTTTAAACCCAGCCTTTTATTTATTTTTTTATTTTTATTTTTATTTATTTATTTATTTTTAATCTAGAATATAATATTTTTGATCGAGAAACAATATTTTTCATAGAGAATATAATATTTTTCATAATAATAATAAAATGCAGCTACTTTAAAGTAATAATTTTCCAGAAAACTTTGATTTCATCCTGACAATAATTGCTTTCTGAATAGCAAGTTTTAAGCGTAGTTTGCTTGAGAAATGGATAATATACAGATTTATATATTTAAAGAATAATTCCAAAAGGCATAAGTTGTGTACCACTGTATACCCTCCACTGCAGTCCATAGTCATACGCTTACGCGCCAACTTTGTTTAAAGGGCAATATATATATATATATGTGTGTGTGTTTTTAATTACCATCCTAGATAAAGTAAAATGTAATGAATAAAGGCATTTGAAATTCTTCAGTTATAAAGATTTTTCCTGTTAAAAAAATATCACCAAAAAAGTTCAGTTATAAATGATTTTCAAAATCTGCATATAAAGCAGATAAGTCTTCCAAACATAAATAATAAAATGTTTACTAATACCGTTAATTCTCAGATTAAACCGAAACAAATAAATTTATTTAATACAAAAAAAAAAAAGAAAAAAGAAAAGAAAAGAAAAGAAAAAGAAAAAGAAAAGAAGAAAGAAAGAAAGAAAAATAAAAAACAAGAAAGTCAAATATTTTCATTCTTTACTGATATATAAATGCGATTTTTTTACACTTCTCAATTTTAATTTAAAAAAGTGTAGTATAAAATGCTTCAAAATAAATGTTTTCGGATCACACTGAAAATACTTCTAATATTCTGTTCACTGCTCTAAAAAAAATTAAAATTATAATAAAAGAATCTCCATATATCGTTATTGGAGATTATTAAATTGTGAATTAATTTTGTTTATCAACCTTTAAAATATTTAAAACAACTTATTTAATCTTAAATATTTTTTAGAAATTTAGATAAATAGTGTACAAAATATTTTTAAAAGTAGGTTTGTACAAAAATAAATAATTCTAGTTTTCAAAAGTTTCAAAAAGATACTTAAGGATACTTAAATAAAGAAGAAAGAAAATATACCTTATATTTTTCTATTTTATTAAATCTTAAATCATTCACTTTTAAAAAAAATTAGTATTATGCAATTGGATAATATTTTCATTTTGAAATCTAAATTCTGCTGTTATTAATGCTTTTTTTTTTTCATCTATACAAACTACCAAAAACAAACTCAACCAAATATTAATAACAGCATCAAATGATATAATTTACTTTTAAATAAGTAATAATTGAAATCTTCTGTATCAGAAAAATCTCAGAAATATGTCAAGAAGAAGAAAACTATTAGACATAATACCGTGTCCTTAGAGTGAAAAATTACATTTTTTACTTAGCTTGCTGTCGTTGACACAAATAAATCATTTAGGCACTAGCCTGGAAAACTGCCAAATAAAGTAAGAGTCTTCTTCCCCCCCCCTTTTTTTTTATTTATACAGAAAATATTCCCATTTTTTATACAGAAAACATTTCACCGTGTTATAATTTCCATTTCTGGTAACAGACAGTAATGATGAAACTTATTAAATTTAAAAGCGTGAATTATTTTGCGGTTCTTAATTAGGTGAAAAAATTATCACACCAGCAGTGATGATATTGACATAAAATATTAATATAATTATATTACGATAAAGGATAACTCTTCTATTTTGAAAGGAATGACTTCTTTTGGCTTTAAAAAAAATATGCATAGAAAAGGATCACCATTGTTAATAAAATAAAATTCCACCA
This sequence comes from Maratus michaelseni, assembly GCA_963931845.1. Lineage (NCBI taxonomy): Eukaryota > Metazoa > Arthropoda > Arachnida > Araneae > Salticidae > Maratus > Maratus michaelseni. Next base: position 144,846,275 of record OZ007589.1, on the reverse strand, counting down.
TGCCATAATTTTCCTTTTTGGGAAGAGTCTCCGATTATAAACTTACTACCTTTAAAAATGAGAATGGGTTTGAAGGTTATAATTACGTACAAATAGTGTCACACCAAAAGCAATGGTATCGACATAAAATTTCCCTACAGTAGCTCCTCGTTATATCGCGCTTCCAGGAAACAACGATATAACGCGATATAGCCGAAAATGCAATACAACTGAGGGCAAAAAAAATTAAGAGAAATAATAATCTGCAAGAAGTTATTTATATTTACTCCAAAATTGTTAGTTTATATGCATGTTATAATTTTCTTAATAAAATCAAATATAAAGAAGTACACTTACAACATATTCAAACATATAAAAAGTTACGTAAAAAGAGCTATTAAAGTTGCTTTTTTTAGGAGATATGAAAAAAGAGCGATATAGTTGAATGAGCAATATAGACAGATTTATATATATATATATATTTATCTATATATACTATCATGAAATGAATGTAGTGGCTGTACACAGTAATTACATTCGGGGACCCTAGATTAGATTGATATTAAGGGATCCTTAAAATTTAACCTGTCCACTTATTTATTTCTCTAAAAACAATATTTTTATCAAAATGTATGTCTTTAATGGTTATAAAATGGAATATGTTTATGTTCATTTTATATTCGTATAGACCTACAGCAAAGTATCGGTAAATACATAAATTTTAGTTAATAAAGGATAGTAGTTATATCGCACACAAAGTAATGTCATACTTAGTGTACGATATAATTCTGAAAATAATTTCTTATAGTTACCAATACTTTTAACAGTTATAATTATTAAAAGAGGTTTCAGTTGTTTTTGTACAGAATGATTCCCCTAAATTCTAAAGTTACATTTGATTTGAAAGTTTCTATGTATACTAGCCGGTCTTCGCTCGTCTAGCCAGTCACTTCCGTGTGGGGCCCAGATGCCTTCTTCAGCGTACAGCCCGGACTTGGTTTGGGGCCCAGAAAGTGCATTTTACATGCAAACAGAAAAACATAAATAAAATACTTTATTTTATACCATACGAGAATAACTAATAAGAAAATAAAAAAAGCGCGTAAATAAAGATATCGCGACATAAATTATATTATTTTTTCATGAGCATCCTGAGCCCATAAATTTTTAATACGATGATCAAAATAACGGAACTCTGTGTGCTTCTCAGCCATATGTCGTTAATACAACAATCTCTATAACGGTGCCCTGTTAATTCTGCGTCCATAAATCGGTACAATGATAGCCCTGTGGGTTTCACGCCTTTAAACCCTCTCAATTTTCTCTCCCTTACTTTTGGCACCGAAAAAATTGTAAAAAAATTGCACAAAATACGCGAGTAAATTGGTGTATGCATAACATGTTATGAATATTTTCATTTTTGTTACCCTAAAAAACTATTTATTTTTATTATTATCCAGAAATATTTATTTATTTTGATTTAAAACAGCGATAAATTCAAATTGTTACAGATACAAAATACACATAAACTAATTCTTTCATATCATTGCTTCTTGTTTTATATCGGCAAAATAATTCAGCTAAGATTAATAAAGTAACCATAAAATGTAACTCCTAATGTTTATGTCATTAATACCGTAAACGAATATCATGAACAATTTCCTTCATATTAAATTATTCATAAATATCTGTGTAGTTATTGTAAAGCTCCATTCATTTCTGGACCGTTTAGCAAAAGAAGCCAGTTGGCTCCGAGCCAAGACAAAAATTTGATGCAGCATATTAAAAATATTTATGTTTGCCATTAATATCTTGTTCTTATTTATCAGTTAATTAAGCATTCAAATTACTCGACTCTTATTTGTAAAAAAAATTTACAGTATTTTTTAGAAAGTTACATAAAATTAAAACATTATTTTGCAATTCGCTTATTAATTACTGGCTGGCGTAGCAAACCGATACGTTAGATTTTCATTTCATAAGATATTTCGATTTTTGGGGAATGAAAGAAATATTATTTTATTCCACATTTAGAAAAGATTTATGATGTTAATTTTATTAAACTCCTTATTATAAGCCAAAAATCATGTTTACAATGTAAATTAACTGAAAATTGCGAAAATTACATTTTGTAAGTTACGAGATTTTGATGTAATTATAGTAGAATGCCTTTATAAGTAAATGGACACATACGAGCTATAAAATTCCATTGGTCAAGAGGATTTTGGATAAAAATTTGGAGAGTTTGCCATTATTGCCATGCTAATGTCTGTTTACTAGTCTAAGTCGTGTAAGCTAATTCACCCAGGCGAGTGTCGTCATGTTCTGTAGTGGTGGATTGCATGGTTTGGACAAAAACTTTTAATCTGAGCGTATGCCATGTACATATATTTAGACTCCATGTTCTATCGCAATCCATTCATTTACATTTTAAACAAATTCGGAAAATATGATTACATACGAATCAATATTACAATCTTTCAACTTTTTGGTAATAATTTTTGTAAATGTGGAAGTAACTCATATGAATATTCTTTACACTACAGTTTTTTTTTTTTTTTTTTTTTTTTTTAAGAGAATGTAAACTAAAAGTATTTAAAATTTATTCAAACAAAATAAAAATAAAGATATTTGTTCACCATTTTGGATAGCAGACGATATTAGATTATTAATCTTTTTTTTTCCTTTTTTTCCGCAAAAAAGGAATTAATACATTTGCCCTCTTTAGATAAATTTCATTAAACGTTAAAAAAAAATAATATGGGAAACTAATTCAAATCTCAAAAGTCTGAAAGCTTATGTGATATCACCAGATTCATGAGGATAACTGTTGTTAATTTCATCGTGTTGTGCTCCATATACTAGGAGTAGTAGTTGAGAAATACAAACACAGTCATTTTTTAAATATAATAGATGCATTCTACAATTATGAACATTAACGTTAAGTTAGTATCTTGAGAAACTTTTTTTTAAATGTTTACTCCCCGAAACTTTAAAAAATATTTTCTAAATACAGGACGAACCCGAATTCATGGTACAAACTTTAAGGGAACTTTTGTATAGGAAACGAGAATCAGAAATCCAGTTGTATAGTCAAAAATACAGGGCTTCTCATACCAATCTGAAGTCGCGTTTTCGTTCATAAATTTAACAGTAGTGAAGATACTTTAGGTAAATCCTTACAATATCCTTACAATTCATATAAAGATGAGTCTGTTGTAAATTTTGTTAAAATATCTTCACTACTGTTAAAGTTATGAATGAAAACGCGATTTCGGATTGAAGAGAAACGCCCCGTAATTTTGGCTAAATAAATGGATTTTTGACCCTGGTTTCCTATACAATAAATTATATTTTCAGTGGGTTGGCAGAGGACACTGTAAAAAGCATTTATTTAGCGTAATGTTTACGCTAATATCAAATAAATGTTTCATTCGCGCCGAATTCTCCAACATCAGCTCTTTTACGGTTTTTGGGGGTCATAGGACTTTTAAACCTTCCAAACATTCAATGTTTGAAATTATGTATATATTAAAGAATAAATATTTCTGAGCACTTTAAAACAAACTGAATGACACTTGTAATAGCTGTTAAATATGGAATATTTTCAAAAAGAGAACTTTACAAGTCATTTTTTTTTTTCAAAATGTGATTTTGGAGCATTGAGCTCAAGGTAGTTAAAAAACTTTTCGATATTTTTACATGAAAATTTCAGAATAAGGTATCCGGACTTCATGGTACAAGCTTTAAGGGTTGGTACAAGGCCCTGTTATAATCGTTTATTTACAAGGACACACAAAATAATTCGGTTACAGTACTGCCTATGAACGATAATTTTTGAAAGTGCATTTTCAGTTGTTGTATGAGTTTTTAAATGTAACTAATTTTTTGCATATTTTTTGCCGTGTATAAATTCTACAGATCATCTATAGAACTGCGCAAAATAATTCGAGTACATTTCCGTTTATTGACGGAAATTCCTGCAAGAGGGTTTCCAACTGTGCTATGCGTTTCCTAACTGAACAACATTTTAGAATACTATGCAATATATACAGGGTGATCTCGAATTCATGGTACCAACTTTAAGGGTCGATATAGGACACTGTAAAAACAATTTTTGTATAGGAAACCAGGGTCGGAAATTCATTTATACACTATTAAAATTTTGCAGCAAACTGTCCGGTCATTTGACCGTTTTTACATAACCGTAATTTAACTCTCTTATGAACATATTATTGCCCATATTATAGTCAGAAAAGAGTTAAACTACGGCTATATAACCGTTTTTCATAAAAACGGTCGAATAACTGGACAGTTTGTTGAAAATTTTTAACATTGTATAGTCAAAAATACAAGGCGTCTCACTCCAATCCGAAGTCGCGTTTTCGTTCATAACTTTAACAATAGTGACTATATTCTAATTAAATCCTTGCAATACACTGTAAAAGTCATTTATTGTATAGGAAACCAGGGTCAGAAATCCATCTATTTAGTCAAAATGACAGGGCATCTCACTCCAATCCGAAGTCGCGTTTTCGTTCATAACTTTAACAATAGTGACTATATTCTAACTAAATCCTTGCAATACACTGTAAAAGTTATTTATTGTATAGGAAATCAGCGTCAGAAATCCATCTATTTAGTCAAAATGACAGGGCGTCTCACTCCAATCCGAAGTCGCGTTTTCGTTCATAACTTTAACAATAGTGACTATATTCTAACTAAATCCTTGCAATACACTGTAAAAGTCATTTATTGTATAGGAAACCAGGGTCGGAAATCCATCTATTTAGTCAAAATGACAGGGCGTCTCATTCCAATCAGAAGTCGCGTTTTCGTTCATAACTTTAACAATAGTGAAGATATTTTAACAAAATTCGCGTCAGACTCGCGACTCAAAAATCGCGTCGTATGAATTGTAAGGATATTGTAAGGATTTCCCTAAAGTATCTTCACTACTGTTAAAGTTATGAATGAAAACGCGACTTCGGATTGGAGTGAGACGGCCTGTAATTTTGACTAAATAGATGGATTTCTGACTCTGGTTTCCCATGTAATAAATGATTGTTACAGTGTCCTGTACCAACCTTTAAAGTTTGTACCATGAATACCATGATCACTCATAGTATATGGTAGGCTCGATAAAGCAAACCTAAACTTTCATCTTTTTTGTTTCGTTGAAAACATATTTTTCTTGGTGTTATATTGCTAAACTTTTGAAAAATTTATATAAACAAGAAACATTTTTGTTTCTGAAACATAAAAATGCTATAAATAAACAATTTTTTTAGCTTCAGTGCAAGCACAAAACTCTCAAGTATAATTATATACCAAAAATTTTGTTTTACATGCAGAAATTCCTTTGTATTCATGCACTCAATCCTGTGATTCCAATTTTTTGCTCGACAAATTTAAACCCCTTATAACAACTAATTTTCCCCAATATGAACTGAATAAAATATTAAACTAAAGAAGAAATATTTATCCATTAACCACCTTCAAAAATTGTGTTTTTATATTGTATATAATTTTTTTAAGATATAAAATGGCAAAAATGGTCATTATTTTTTTCACTTTTTTACATTTTAAAAGTCCAACTCTTAATTCAACACAACACTCTACCAAGCACTGTTAAAAATTTGCAGCAAACTGTCCAGTCATTTGACCGTTTTATAGAAAAAGTTACATAACCGCGATTTAACTCTATTCTGACCATAATATGGGCAATAATATGGTCAGAATAAAGTTAAATTACGGTTACGTAACCGTTTTCTCTAAAAACGGTCAAAAGACTAGACAGTTTGCTGCAATTTTTTAACAGTGTGAATAAAAAGATTTTTGGTGTAAACAAGTCGGCATTTATGTATCATTGATGATATTGTTTTATCAGTTATAATATCATCTGCCACAGTTGTGCTGAAGTTGAAGGAAAGATATTGCGGAGAAAAATAATAATTTTATTTTGAATAATCAACTGAAATATTGAAAAATAAAAGCTTTGAGGCTAAGGTTTTATTATCTCAATTTGCCTCATCATCAAAAATTATGCGAATCATTATTTTTTACCCAACTTTTCTGTTAAAAGTACCGGATGCGTAAAATACGCGGGGGCGCAAATTACGTTTTGACTCGAGAAGCACGGAAGAAAGAAATCAAAATACATGGTTACGGAGTGAGTATTATCCTTATACCTGTAATTTCCACCAAAAATTCTCCTAAAGGCACATATTCAACTAACGCATTGAACTGAAAGGTATTTGTTTTTGAAACTTGGTCATAATTCATGCAGCTATTTATATCCGTTTCACATTTTTAAAATAGTTGAAAGAAATGAGGAAAATGCATTTTCCCGTTTGTGTTTTCATGTTTTAATTTAAGGAATTAAAACAAAATAGCTTTTTTTCTATTATTATAATATTTTATCGAACAATTATCACTTGGGTAGTTTATCTCATTCAAATCATTTTTTTTTTTATTATTATTTATAGGATGTTTATTTTGACGCGTGTTTGTATATTTGTAATGTAACTGCATTAAATATACAATTTCATTTCTATTTGCAATCTATTGTCACATAAATGCAATAAAATGTATAAAATTGAAAAATTGTCTATATGATCACTAACTGTATTATTACTATGTCTTTTTAAATAGTATATATATGAACCTGAGATTTATATGATAATTTTGGAGACTTTTTCTTTTCTTTATTGCTAAGTATTCTTAAACGCCTGTGTTTTGAATGCTATAGAAAGTTAGTAATACAAAGGCTTTTTAACAGTTTTTTCTTTTGCAGCATGACCGAAATGACGTTTTATGCTCTTCATTCTAAAGCTTTATGACTATTGTCAATTATGTATATTTTTATGTGCATTTTTGATTGATATTTTTTATATAATTTCAAAGGTGAGCGCTTTTGCGTCATCAAATGCTGTATTTTTTGCTTGCTAATGCTCAACCAGCGCACAAGTTGCCAAAAGTTGTAGAAGCACACACTTGTACTCTACAATCGCTTTTTTGCAAAGGGCCACTTGCAAAAAGCTTTACTTTCTAATATACCTGGATGTTAATAACTATAATATTACAAACTATTTCACATTTCAGAAAATAAAAATTATAATGTAGGGTAATTATTATTTTTAAACATTGTGTACATAGTAACTAACTATGACTAAACTTTGCAAAGCAAAAAATAATTTAAAATTACAAACTAACAGAAAATATGCAATATACTGACATTACATTTTCCATAACATAAAATAACACAGTCTTCTTTATTCAACATGTAATATAATTTCTGTTATAAAAATACTTGAAACTAGAGCCCGGAAATCCAAAGATTTCTTAGATTTGATACATTTTACTTCAAAATACACATTTCATATGAATAATCTGAAACTTAAAGAATATTAGCGAATATCACAAAACAATTATTGTAATATATGGACACACTACTTTTTATTAAATATATATATAGTAACCAATAATAAATAAGCTTTAAAAAAATGACATAAAATTTAAAATTACAAATAAACATAAATTATATGATGAACATTTGTCATAATATAGTACAAGATGATACATATATTGATTTAAAATTATACTTTCTTTATTATTCAATTTTTTTGGTATTTCTTATTATAAAGAGACTAAAAAAAAAAAAATGCCAAAGAAATTGAAACATTTCTTACACTTCAAGAACTTTACTTTAAAATACACCTGGATATAAATAATTTAAAATTAAAAAATATCAACACATTTAAAAAAACAACAATTATAAGATAAGGTAGTTACAATTTTTTTTTCATAATTGGGTATACAGTAAACAACAGTACTAAACGTTGTTAAGAGAACAGTTATTTACAAATTAATATAACATTATCTTTACCATAACATAATGTTACATTTTTTTTTCAATAAAATTGTCGATAAAATAATATGTCGAATCCAACCGTCGATAAAAAAAAATAATGCAGTATTTAAAAATGAACAATTTTAGTTACAAACTGCTTTTATTTTACTTAATTATATAACCTTTTTACAGCACTGAAAATTTTTACTTCAAATGTCAGTTAAAATAAATATAATTTCGAATGCAAAATCATTTAATTTACTTTTCTACAACATGCACGCACACACACAAAAAAAAAACCCTTTAAAAGCAATTTTATTTTGCCTGAAGAGATATAAATTCGAAATATATTTCACATTCTTTTAGCAGGTAAAAGTTATAAACATTATTTGGAATTAAAGTATCAGGAAAACGAGTACTTTAGTTCAATTGTATCGTTATTTTTTTGTTGTTATACACACACTAAAGTATAATGCCCTCTAAGGAATCAAATTAATTTAGTTTTTCCTTTCAATTGTAGTATTTCGGTCAAACTGGGGCTTCCTTTTCTTTGATATTATATTTCAATCTTGATTTAAAACTATTATTTTAAAGTGTCTCTTTTGTTAAAATGTAAATATTTTTTTTTACTTTTACTAAATACTAAAATTGTTTTTTTTTTTTTTTTTTTTTTTTTTTTTTTAGAATCCATTAAACTAATTTAAAAGGGGTTGGAAGTAAATGTACCTATTACTTATTCTGTACCTAATGATACCTATTCCTTATTCTCTATTTTAGATATTATTCATAATAAAAATGCTTTGTATTTGCGAAATCCGTTGGTATTAATATTTTCTTATCTTAAACGCTAAATTCACCTAAGAGAAGTACATAAAAATAAGCATAAAATAAATATAAAATATAAAAACAAGCACACAAAAAACAAATATAGAAATATTAAAACTTAATTATAACGACAAAATATAATTAGAAAACTTTAGCATAATAATTTGAGTCTATTTTTTTATTTGTTCAATTTAAACATTACAAGTATTAACGTACTTTCTCGAAACATCTAATAATAGTATAATTTGCAACATGATAAGATCACATGCGATATATAAATGAAAAAACACTTCTTGTACTATTATTTTTTAATGCAGAAAAAGTTCTCTTATTGTTAATTAAACTAAACAACAAGAAAAGAAGATGTAGAGTTGAAAACAGAAAGAGAATTAGATAAGTATTTTTAATTTTAAAAAATGACTTATTTAAATCATATTTGTTTTAAAATTCAATCGCAGATTTTATCAAACAGAGATATATTGATTATTTTCTGTTTTTTACCAGAAAACATAATGAGTATGCTTTTTTTTATTATTAATATACCATTCAAGAAAAAAATAACTATATCAAAATAACTATACCTTTATCAATAACTTTTATAAAGTTTTAGAAAAATGTTTCTTTAAGTTTAGCTGTCTCTAAATTTTACAATTCCCCAAACTTATAATCAAGGCTATTATCGTGTATTTTTGAAATACTATGGTCTTAAACAAGTTTAATTTTTCTACTTTGCTTGTAGCTTCCATTTTATCTTTTAGTTAAGTTAATCCTCTATTTGTTCTGCTTTGATAGTTAAGATTAAAGATATTTTTGCAGATACTTATTTAAATCGAGTTTCATATTTAAATTACTTTCACTTAGAATAAATATAAAGGAAATGTTTTATACCATTTATTATTTATTTGTATCGATAGTTTAATGCGATTTAAAATTTGATCTAAGTTTTGAATTTTCAGTCTCAAAATCTAATTTTGACAAAATATTTTTATTCAAAGTTTAAATATATTCTCAGATGGTAAATTTTGTGTCATTTCGACTAAAGTTTTGGTCCTCTGATGTTAATTTATTTTTATATTCTGGGTGATTAAGAAAAAGGGGGGGGGATTGGGCAAACTTTAAATGATGGCAGGATACACTAAAAAACATAATTTTTGTATAAGAAACCAGGGTTGCAATCTACTTATTATTAAAAAATATATGGTGTCTCAATCTAAGTCGAAAATGGATTTTCGGTGATATTTTAAACACGGTTTATATTTCATCAACGGTTCTCTCCCCCTCTCCCCAGTACTGTGCATATTCGTTACAGTGTAAACGTCATGAGTTAAAAAAATTAAGCTATAAAAGCACTGAGTTCTAAAATAATCATAGCGAAATATTGTAGCTTAATGGTGAAAGTTTTAGTAAAGTAATAATTCCTTCGTAGCAGATATAAATACAGCAGCAAACCTAACGAAGATTAATCAGCCCTTTTCTCTCTTCTTTTGCTATATTTGCATGCACCTTCCTGTATACTATATTCTCATGCTGCATTATTTTTATGCTACATCTTTTAAGCTGTACATGCATTCAAATATCAATGCAGCATGCATGATTGTTTATAAAATTCGAAGAAATCTCCTACAGCTACACGCATCCAGATGTCACAATTTTAATTAACGTTTGCTCATCTTTAAAGTTTCCTGAAGCAATTCAAAGGAAATTTCAATAGGAAATTTCAATTAATCTTTCATTTTACTTTGGTGTTTGGTAATAATCGTAGTATATTACAAAAGCATTATATTCGATCAGATGTATGAATGTAATTACTGTAAGGACATTTGCTTATCATAATATATTCTATAAATTACCTCACACACAATTATATTAATTTTGAAGTAAAAATTTATTTTATAGATTATTTATAATTTCTTTATATATGTAAAAAATTATGCTTATAATACAGATTAAAATTTTTATTAAATAAATATTTTCCTATTCAAACACTAAACCATATTTTTTAAGTTTTGTTAAATTTTTCATATTTTATAACATATTCATTATAAAAAAATCTATGAAATTAAAAATAATAATAAGAAGAATATGGAATAAAATGCTACAAAATAGGAAAATAGGAAAACCTGAGAAATAAAACTGATTCTTTTTATTACAGTTGTATACTATAGTTCATACATACAAATTTAAATATTTAAATATGCATATTATCTGCATAATACAGCTTTGGAGATTTGAAACTTACTAAGGCATCTTTTCTTTATATTTGTCTCACAAAAGGAAAATTCATTTTTTTATTTTTCGTTTTTTTTTCCTAATAAATTGTCTATGATTTTGCCATTTTTCAAGTTGAAAAATCCATAATTATGTCATTTCCATCGATAAAAATTCTCAAGTGCATTCTTATAAATTCCCAAAGTGGTAAAACTTGATGACTTGCAGTTGTAATTATTTGGGGTTTAATTTTTCTAACTCGTTTCATAGGGCTAAACACATAAAAATATTTAACTGGATTGTTTGGACAGGCTGCAGAAAAGAAATTAGAAAGATGTATCACATAAATTGTTTTGGTTTCTATTCCATTTCTCATGTGTACGAATATCGTTTATCATGAAATTTGAAAATTGATTAATTTTAATGCAACATTTCCATTCCATCTAAATTTATTTAAACGCTAAAAGTGTTATTGTTTTACTTCTACCTTTTCTCCAAACGTAATTTGGACAGTTTGTCATACTTTTAAACTACTTTCACATCTAATTTGACACGCCTCACAAATATTTTCATGGATAAAGAAGATGTATGCCAAATTAATTCAAATTACTGCTCAAGCATAGCTTGGTACAGGGAAAACTGCATAATGCTTTATTTGCCTGACGCACATACAGCACTGCGCTGCACTCTTCTGAAAGCTTGCTCAATGCATTTAAAACTAACTTTTATTACAGCTCAAGATAAATGCGATGCGAAATCATTTACAGCCTAAACTTTTGAACAGAAGTCGTTGAAAGTGGAATTAAGGAAGGAACGGAGAAAAGATTTACGTGATTTAAAATTCTTCATCGAACGCTACACTGTATTTGCAGGGCTTTAATGTTAATCTTGAAGGCAGAGAATGTCAATGAGATGCTATTCATTTGGTAATAATTCAAGAATAAACGTAAAATTTTGGAAAACTTTAGGTGTACATTGGAAAATTTACTCATAATATTTTAAAGAAACAATTGCCTGTTTAGTTTGTAAAATACTTTTAGCACTATCATACCCGTAAGAAAAATAGTATTATCCAAAAATTTATTTAATCTTGGAGTATATTGGAAGAGTATTGTACTATATTGTAACATTGTAATACTACCGTATTTAACTCTTATAATTTACGGTCCCACGTACATTACGCACTCCCTACTTTTAAAAGGATATTTTGACCAACAACAACAACAAAAATTTGCAAAATTTTTCACCTCTTACTTTTAAAGAAAATTTCTGAAAAATAAAAAAAATAAAAATGAAACAAGTGGGTAAGTGTGATCGAAGATCGCACGAAGTGTTTCGTTTAATATTTCTAACACTTTATCCTTTAATTAATAAATCCAAATCATTAATTTATACTTATTAAATCCTTATCATTTATCAATACACTTTATTAATAAGAGCATAGGGCTGAACCCTTGAATTTAATAATAAAATGATAACAAGGGGAAGCTATATTTTTAATCAAATTAAAATATTCAGGAACTGCTTTTCTATGTTTGAAAAGCATATTTAATAACATGATTTAATTTCAACTGAAAACAAAAACCTTTAAAATGGCAAAAAATATATATATATATATTTTAATTAAATCTATCAGACAATGAAATGTAACCCGAGGGAAAAAATAAAAAGTTTCAACTTCCGTCATCGTGAATGGAACCCAGAATCTTTTGGTTAGAAGGGAAACGCGCTACCACTTAACCACCTAGTCTGTGCAAAAAAGACTGAAATTAAGGTTTTTTTTTTAAATCTAAACGCAGAAATTGTTGGATGTCATTAAATTCATTCATTTTATTAAAATAATACAATAGTTTTCAAAATTTTATGATTTGTCGTGTGACAGGAGGTATTCAGCTATAAGTATGTAAAATTTTAAGTCTCTAACTTATGCAGCTTCAAAAAAAGAACTCTGTGACTGACAAACAGACAGAGGAGTGAGACGAACAGGGTTTCCTCAGATGAACGAAACCCTAAAAAAAATCGTATAATTTTCAGATGAACAAAACTCTAAAAAAATCTTATAATTTTCAGATGAATTATTTTTGATATAGTATGAAATAATGAAACAGGATTCATATATATATATTACTCTAACCGCAGATATTTTAGCAATTTTGATTTAATAATCAGATCTACAGTAAACTTTCAGTTTAGTTCTGTGTATCCAAAGGAGTATATTTGACTCTTTGTTTCTGTAACTTTTTATTTTCATCTGTTCTAAAAGTGCAGTTGATTTTATGATCAATAATACTGCATCAACAAACGTGATATGTTAGTGCTTACCTTAAAAAAATGAATCAGTGTAAGTTTAAACATTTGAACGGATTTTCGTGCTGTGAAATTATAATGGAAAAAATCAGTTTTACCGCAGAAGTTAAATTTAGAGTTATCTGTTTCGCGGAAAAATATAGCAAAAGAGTTGCTATAGGAGAATTTAGTATAAATGAAAAACCTTGTTCGATATATAATACCGTAAATAACAACAACAACAAACAGAAAAAGAGCGAAAAGTCATGTATCAGGTATAGATTATGAAATACTTTTCAAAACTATCAAAATATTGTTTAGAAACTTGCTTTATCAGTGTAATAAAATCAGATACTTAAAAAACGAATTTAAAATAGACCTAACGCAGTTAAAATCCATTTCCAGACGGTAATGCTTACACATTTTTTATGAAGTCCTGTATATGATATATAGAGTTTATACACAACACATAATACAAAAAAAATAATAATAGTTAAGATTTAAAAATGCATACCAGAGCTGAAAATGCACTACAGAAATTAACGCTCATAGTCAGTTCGGTAACCGAATTCTTTTGCGTGTCTCTGTAAATAAAGGATAAATGCGCTTCATTATCTATAGAAAGCATGTTGTTGTGTATTTCATTTATGCATATCAATTTCATTATGTTTCGTGTGACATTACTGAAATACACTGTAAGCCACCTTATAGATCATACTGTAACGGAAATCATTTGCGCATCCCTGTAAGCAAACTATAAATACTACTTACTCTATACTCCACAGGATTTTTTCCATATAACGTAATGCTAAGTAATTCTTTTGTATGCCCTTGTAAACAAACCATAAATGCTACACACTTCATTTTTAATAGGAAACATTCTATAGTAATCCTCAATAACTTATATCAATGTCATGGAAATCGAAGTATATTTACACGTGTCAGAGCGCGGCCAGACGATCAGACAAACCGAAATCATAAATACTTTTCAACTATGTTGGAAAGGGTTAAAAAAATATTTTAGCAGAGTAAATACAAACATAACAGGTTGACGTAGTCCCATATCTGGAAAATTCCCTGAAATAGAAAAGGAACTTATAAAAATTCGAAATGATGGTTGTGCAGTTGTGCTGTATCATCAAAAATGTTGGAAATTGTTTTAAAACAAACTATCTTGAACAAATTTATTTATTTTTTAATATTGGTTTATTAAAATGTCTTTTCTAAACTATCTTAAAGAGAGTCATTTCTTTAATTACTCTTAAGTTTTCTCCCAAGAAAATTTAATATCTATAAATACTTTTAAGAAATCCGCGTATTTTACGCAATCCCCGCTTTTGGAATTAAAGAAATGAGGGGAAAAAAAGTGCACAAAATAAGAGAGTAAATACGGTATGTACATTTTTGTGATAAACAGTTAATATTGCCGCTAATGTATACTAGTATTAAAAAAACAGTAAAAACATTTCGCAACTATTAATTTAGAGATATTTATACATTTTTTATTTATTTTCATATTAATAATTTTAATATTTTCGAAATGCTGATATTACCATATTTACTCACGTGATTTGTCCCTGTGTATTTTACATATCCCGCAATTTTAAAGAAAATTCGAGTGGGAAAAAAAAAAGATTCGGATAATTTTCGCATCGCGATTATGAAATAATTTGAGATAATGAAGCAGCATGTACCTTCAGCGTTTTCATTTTTCAATTTTTCAGTTTGGTTATTTCGAATAAAATTATAGCTGCAACATATTTTTTGCAGATGGCACATAACTGGCAATGTAATATAACCAAAACGGAAATATATAATCGCTGATTTGTTTACATTGAACATTTTTTATTCATGGTGGAGTGTTTTCGTCCGTAAAAAACAGTAAAATAACAGATAGAGCAGAATTCGAAGTGAATTACTTGATTTTAGATAAACAGTAATATTCAATAACAAAAATAATTAAAGTTAATTTTGTGGCCACAAATCTGAAAAATACATCTCATAGATGTGTTCTTATGCTTCAAAGCATAAAGGAAACTTTTACATATTTCAATGTAGAATGCTCCAGAAAGGAGAAAAAAAGATTATACTGTCCCAATTCAAAAATTATCTACGAACTTTTGAAACTGCTATACATTTCGCTTAATCTTAATTATCTATTTATTAAAATGTTATACTAATCTTACAAAAGGTCATGCCTCTTTTTATTCTAAGTTCCCTTTGAGAAAAATTAATACTGTAAAAATACCCTCACGTATTTTTCGAACCCCCTACTTTTAAAATAGAAGACATGCTGAAAAAGGTGCGCAAAATATGCGATTAAATATTGCATATTATGTATATTTACATTATTTTTTTACTTCCAAGAGCAGATTGCTAAGACTCGAGCCTTCAACTAAGTGTTTTCCCCATTATGCTTTATATACCAGTAAAATTAATATAAATAAATATATCTACCACCCATAAACACAACTTTATTAACCGTTTTGAGAGTTAAAAATGAAAAATATCTAAATCAGTAATAAATATAGTGTTTTTGATAATCACAGGTTTACTGAATAATTCTGATGCAACTGTATGAAATTTGAAAGTCACATAGTTAAATTCTTAAATTTAAGTTATGGAAAGAAACTTCTTTGTGATAAATTTTCTAGCTGTAATTGTCACATTATTTATTCATATATAGTTGCAATATTTTTTTCATAGGTTTCCTCATTATTTTCATAGGGCCCATTAATTTAAGTCAGTATTACTATAAAAAAAAATAGCTGGAAACGCATCGTACTTATATCAATGTTGTGATTTTTGCTAATAAATCATCTAATCTCCGCCAAACTCACATGAATTTGACTATAATAAAAATGTAATCATAAATGATTTACAGATTTTAACTTACGCGATCTACTCAAATTAAAGTACTGTAAAAAATAAATATACATATATTGCCTTTGGTTCTTTTCTCAGTTTATTCTGTCTGGTTCTCTAATTTTCACAATTTCTTTAGCAAAAAAAGCAAATGTTGACTGAGTAGGTAATTTCAAAATTTAATCTACTTGGCCACAGGAACTAAAGTATATATCTAAACTGATAGAATCTAATTAGTTTACCATTAATGTGTTCCTTAATTTAATGTTTGTATGTAAGGTTTCTTTTTTATTTATTTATTTCTTAATTAGATATAAGAAAAAGCCGACCAAATCATAACTGATTTTAAAACATAATTCTGGCTGATCACATCAACAGTAACTAACCGCAGCAACTAATACCACTCTGACGTCATCAATTGAAGTTAACGACAACAACTAAATTTAGGCAGACCACATCAATGAAAGTTAAGGCACTTGAAACTCAAGTAGTTTTATATGGTTCATAACCCCCTTTGATATGTATTGATATTTTATTTTAGCTTCCATATTCAGAAGATAAAAAATGAGGATCAAATCCTTATAGATCCATTTAAAGAGGGATTGTTTTTACCTCATCCGACAAAAAAAAAAAACACTGCATCTGCATATAAGGCAATATATAAGATACAATATACGTATAAGTACAATATATAAGGCAAATAGTAAGATCGTATAATTCTGTCTATATGTTTTTGATTTAGTCAGCAATTTACTGTTTCTAAATATTTGGTTTTAGGTTTATTATTCTGGATATATAATGAATATGGGACATCTCAAAATATTTGCTGTCCAATATTTACCTCCGGCGATGTCAAAATTCATTTAACTTTGATCGTTACTAAAATTCCCATGACTTAGACTTTATAAATCATTTACATCAAAAATCATGAATTACGTTTATCATTGCTTTCAAATATATAGTTTTAATATTGGTATATTAAACTATTATAAGACAATGTTATTGTAGTAAATAATTTACAGAACAATCTTCGGATGTATAAATATTATCTAAAATAACTGTTAATGTAGATATATGCAAATCATTTATAATAAGGAAAGAAGATCATCGATACATATATTAATAGTGCTTTCACACAAAAATACAAAGAACTAATTTCTTTGCAAGTAAGCTGTATAGACATATAAAAGATAAATTATCAAAGTTATCAAAAT
The DNA here is from genome assembly GCA_963931845.1 of Maratus michaelseni. Taxonomy (NCBI): domain Eukaryota; kingdom Metazoa; phylum Arthropoda; class Arachnida; order Araneae; family Salticidae; genus Maratus; species Maratus michaelseni. Next base: position 144,829,046 of record OZ007589.1, on the reverse strand, counting down.
GTCCTTGAAAAAACATAAATCCAATTTTCGGATTGGTTAATTTTTATGCGTTGTTTTAAAGTTCTTATTACGATATTATAATTTAAAAATTACTGTTTTTCTTAAACAAATACACGTGTTAAAACAATAGACCACACACATGAATCATTCCATGGTCTTTTAAAGAATATTATAAATACATATAAAAATTTCATCATTACTTGCTCTTGACAATAGGTGATTTTTAAGTTTTAAAATACTTTTTTTAAATGCTAAATGTTTTTTTTTTTTTCATGTGCGTTTGTCTGCATTTAATTCGATTAAAAAAATCGCAGCTTTTTAACCCAAAAAAAATCCATTTATAATATACTTTTAGCTAATTTAGATAAATATTACATGTAGTATTATTTCTTATATTAATATCATTTCTTAATTTTATTTTTAAAAATTCATTTTCCTTCATTATCAAAGAAAATGACCATTTTATTCTTATAATTTTACTAGTAATAATTTAAATGACAATTTGAATATAAATATTTTTTCTTGTATGAACTTTTAGAGATAATTTAGTTGTTACAATAGCGTTATAGTTTCTAAAATTAATTTAAAATTTAATGAAAATTTATTACTAAAACTTCAAGCAATAAAATTTTTATGATGACCTTCAGACATGCTTAAAATCCATTTGAACTATAAACTTTATATTAAAAACCGATTTTGGATAAATTCTTCTAGCACTGATTGTAAACCAGTAATAAAATAGTGAGGCTCATTTGGATCTCGAATCTTAGGTTTTATATTTACATCCATAGTTATATTTTTTATCAAACTGCTACAAAAGGATATTACATTTTAAAGTTAAACTAGATGACTCCCGCCCGGCGTTGCCCGGGCCCGTGATAATACATTTAAAAAAAACATCAAGTTTTTATTATTTTATATCTTTAACCCGATTTTGTATAAAATTATATTTTAAAATGAAAAATTCGGGAAAAAATATTGATATGTGATAAAAGCGCTCATTTTCTTGTTTTTTTACCTAGGGTCGTTTCATAGTTTTAAAATAAAAAGTTATTTTTGTCCGAACTCTTTGAAATCTTTATTGGTGATAAATAAAATGGTTTTACAGCCCGAGTAAAAATTTCTGGGAAAAAAATATTGTTATCTAGTTGTAAAAGAAATGTTTTCTTCTCACTTTTTTGTTTGTTTTCGCTCCGGCTCCTTTAACATAGCAATAATAAAATAGTTCTCATCTTCCGGAACTCTCTCTGAAATTTCAGTCGGTTATAAATATAACTGCATCCAAAATCTCTTTAAAATTTTGCGAAAAAATATGCATATTTAGTAGTGAAAATATGAGTTCTTTAAAAAAAAGCTTTAGCTTTCAACCTCAGAGCAAAAATATATTATAAGGTCTATGCTTTCAATGCAATGGCAGGGCTTCATCCGTTTTCAATCAACCCTTTTCAATCCCCATAGGCTAAACATGTGAGGGTTGGGTTAATCAACCAGGTTTCCCGTGTCTCAGGGTAGAAGCCTTAAAAAAAAGTTCACGCATGCGCAAAGAGACGATTTTCATGTGGATTTGACAGAATGCGCTTTTCGTTTTAAATATATAGATGACTATTATTTTACCTTAATGTTTCATTACAATTTCATTTGTTAGATATGAAAATCTTAATTTCTTCAAATTGCCATTGTACATTTCCATAAATTTTCCAACGGAATATTTTTATTTATTTATTTTTAAAGGATCGTAAATTTAAAAATGCAAATTTTGATATTAGTAACACTTTTTGTTCAATATACATTGTAATAATTTCGTACAGTCAAATATTTATCTCCAATAATATGCAAAAATAAAATGGAAAAGAAATAAAAAAAGACTACCATTCATGCGCATTAAACTTAAATATGCCATGATAAAAGTTTTCGCTTTTTTACATCAGTTGCCTCGAATGTCCTCTAAATGTAACTTTGTCTATTTTAGTTGCATGTTTGCAAATATATGAAAAATGTAAAATATACATTACATTTTAATTCCGAACCTATTAAAATTTTATTAACAACTTTAAAATATACGTGATACACTTCTATGCAGAACAAAATCCAGGAAGGGGCAAGATTTTGAAACAAGTGTACTTCAGAAACCTAAGTTTGATAAAATAAAATAAATTCGTTAAAATAAAAAAGGAGATTTTTAAGAGCGATTCTTATTTCGAAAACGATATTTTCAAATTTTTCCGATAAAATTAAGACTCCTGAAGACTCCTGAGTTTTATTAAAAACATAGCCTAAAATCTCTGTACAAAATTCCATACACATATCTTGCAAGGAAGTTTAGATATATCCTTTTAAACATGACAAATTATAAAAAAAATCCATTCTGAGGTAAATGGACTTGAAGTTTTGGTTACCGGCGGGACAGGACTGATAGTACTACACAAAAATTGTTATATTTCCTCATGTAATCATCGTGGAAATACACGGTTTGCTTTATTTAATTTATTTAACTTTGTAGTATTTTAATAGCAAGTAAAAGAAAAAAACATTTTTGTGAGAATTTGGATCCTCGAAGCCTCTTAACCATATGTTCCATAAAATGGATAATATTAACAAGAAATTGGCTAAATTAACAAGAAATAGACTAATTTTTAACGAAGAATGGTTTAATTTTTGTTATAATCTCCGCGCGTGCAGGGCAATATTTCAACATATAAATACAAAAAACAATATAGAAAATTAACTAATAAGAACTATTAATATTATTAAGGGGTGTTTTTTTCTTTCTTCGGGGGTAATGGGCAATTTTTTTAAATACATTAACCTAAAACAGGAAAACATAATTAAAATTGTTATTGCATATGGAATTTAGAGGGATAGATCACACTACCTGACGATTTTTTTTCTCTCTCACTGTTTAATTATTTTAAATCACGTGGGAAGAGTAAATTATATATTTTTTCAAGATAATCAGATATAAAGATTGTTTAGTTAATTAAATTTAAAAATCCAGGAAATAGCAATGTCCCTTTCCTACTGCTCCCGTTGCTGGCACACGTGGCATTTCCATCAATTACAAATGAGCGTGATTAATTCACTTGTGCATCATGACACAAAATTTGGAAAATTACTGTGGTTTACATTAGCAAAATTTATTTACCTAACATTGTTTCGTGTTTATTTTTATTATTATATTTACGAATTGTTCATATAATTTCAATTGTTGTTTATTTTTTTATGTGTGTTGTGAAGATGTAAAAAAATTAACTTGTTGCCTGCCTTAGCTTTGTAATTTGATAAATTTTAGCTATTTTTTATGCATCTTAGAAATGTTATGCTGTGCATGTGTAGTATATTTTCTCTGGTAGTTTTAATATTTTTTTAACTGTTAATAAAATTAAGTATATGTATTGGATTATGTGAAGTAGTAAAATCGTTTTGCCTTGTTTTAAATTTATGCAATTTATTATTTTGCGCATGGAATGATGCTGCATAGCATTTCTAAGACGCTTGTTTAAATATATCTTTTACACTGTAGTGTTAACTAACATATGATTTTCGCTTACAGAGAAATAGGAAATAAAAATAGAGTTTTAATCTAGCTATAGAATGAAAGATTTTATTTTAAAACCTTCAAATTTTCAATTAATTAGTTTTTCGCGTAATAAAATACGCCATTTATTGTAGAAACATTGGTATTAGTTGAAAAAAAAATCAGAATTACATGACTTTGTTATAAGTTAACTAACATATAACATACACAAGAAACTTTTATCTGACATATTATTTTCGCTTATGGAGAAATTAGTTTCTTAATAAGAATTAAATGATTTTGTTATAAGTTAACTAACATATAACAAGTAACAATAACATATAAGATATACAAGATAATTTTAACTAACATATGAGTTTCGCTTACAGGGAAATAGGAAATAAAATTAGAGTTTTAATTTAGCGATAGGATAAATGATTTTTAAATTTAAAACATTAAAATATTCATTTATAGTTCATGTGTCGAGCAGTGAAATATGTAATTTAAACATAGATATAGGTGGAGAAAAAAACCCCAGAATTATATTATTTTAGTAGACACAGTTTCAAAATAATTCAGGAAAATTTCACGCATTTTAAGAATAATATACTTATTATCAATTAGGTTCATATGTAGAATTTAACTACATCCTTAAAATATTTCATTTCAATGAATAAAAGTTTCACTCAACTAAAATATAGATTATTTTATTCACCAATTTCGTTTTAAATATTTCAGCTAAAGACTAGTTAACCTATATGGTGTTTATCTTATACTAGTCTCTTAAAATTTCAAAATAAAAAACCCTTTTATGTCACATAAAGGACAAACAATATTTAACCTAACATAAAATGTTGAATAATAAGTATAATATAATTATTTTTCAATAAAATTGTAAATTATGTTTCTATTATAGCTAATACAAGATATTCTTTCATTCAGACTTTAAATAATAACCGTGAATTATTTATACAAATTACATAATAGAAGTAAACGAATACATTTTTTCTTTATTCAGGTAAAACTCAAAGTCTTTAAAATATGTATTACTAGCGGAGCTTTGCCTGCTTCGCTGGTCGGTTTATCCCAAACGAACCTGTCTCTTAAACGAACCTAGGGTTTGGGGCCCCACTGTCATCGTCAGCATACAGACGTGAGGGTTATGCCCGCTAGGGTTTCGAATCAAGCGAACCTGGAATTATAGTGATTTTTTATTTCGATCCAAATTAAATTTAAATTTCCAGCATCGTCGTTCTCGCTGTTATGGGAATTGATTTGGCATTTTTCCAACTTGAAGTTAATCACGGCATTAGAAAAAAATACCGGAGAGTTATTTCCGTTGCGGAAAAAAGTGTCAAAAAATAGTCGCGAAACGCAAAAAAAACGCGAAAAATGTCATAAAAATTCGGTAAACAATCAAAAACCGCAGAGAACAATATTTACTTTATTGGGCTAAAACATTTAAACCATTGACATCTCATACAAATAGACGCCGGATTAGCAACCCTTTTTTGAAGAAAACATGTCCCTTCCCACCAGCAGGTGCTGGTGGGAGAATATTATGCCAAACAGGTTTTTTTTCCTGCCAAACTGTCACTGGAATTCCACCGTCTGTTTCTTGTATTACAAGAACGGAAACAGAAAGTTGCCTAAAAAGAGATTACCGCCAGAAAGCGGCACCCTTTCGCCGTTTTTTGGCGATGAAAGGTGAAAGATGTTTTCTTCAACTCTCTCGGGAGAGAAGAAAGGGATCCGGAGTCCATTTATATTAGAAGTCAATGATTTAAACCGAATTCGGTTTAATAAAGTCAAAATATTGCCGTGAAACATGCTAAAAATTACATTAAGAAAATCGGGAAAAAATTACAAAACACTGTACAAATTCCGAATACATTTTATTGAAAATAGAACAAAATTTACTGTATTGGGCTAAAACATTGAAACCGGGTTCATTTTATAAATGTCACAATATCGTCACAAAACGCAGAAAATCGTATAAAAATTCGCTAAAAATTCAAAAACCGCAGAAGACAAAATTTACTATATTGGGCTAAAAGATTGAAACCTAATTCCTTTTATAAATTTCAAGAAATCTCACGAAACGTAATATAAAACTCTAAAATTGCATTAAAAAATCGCGAAAGATTCGAATATCAATGTACGAATTCCGAATAAACTTTATTGAAATTAAGACAGAATTTACTACATTGGACTAAAAGATTGAAAACGGATTCCTTGCACTAATGTGGAAAAATCTCAGTAAAATGCGAAAAATCGCACAAAAAAATCACTAAAAGTTCAAAATTCGCGGAGGGTAAAATTATCTATATTGGACTAAAAGATTAAAACCGGTTTCTTTTTACGAATGTCGAAAAATCACCGCAAAACACGAAAAACTGTAAAAAATCTCATGAAAAATTCGCGAAAAATTCCAAAGTCGTTGTACGAATTCCGAATAAATTTTATTGAAAAGATGGCAAACTTGACTATATTGTACTGAAAGGTTAAAATCTGATGCTGTTTAGGAATAGGTAAAAATCTCATCTAAACACGAAAAAAAACGCTAAAAATAGCATAAAAAATTAAATTAAAAAATATATAAAAAAAATCCAAAAACCGTATTCAAGGTGCATAACTTCAGACATACAGGTGTCTTTTCCTGTCAAATCTTGTAGCTCTGAGAGCAGCTTTCTCTTTCAGAATACGGCACCCAAAAACACATACATACACATACACAAACTATCTTTATTATTTTATTATAGATATAGATTTTTTTTTTACTTTCACTACTTCACAAATTAATCATGTTGTCTAATTTAATAAAATCTTAAGAAATTAAAGACATGGTATGAGAAATATTTTTTCTTCTGAATCGATGAGGACCGTTTAGCTGATGACAGCAGTGCCACTAAACCTAATGAAATTGAAAATGAATAAATAGATAACATAACTCCTTCCCCTCTCTCCCCCAACTAAAAAACTTGCGGTGGTACGCAATTTAAGATATAACACACAATATACAATATTCAACACAAAAATACTTCCTACATACATAATGTTATTCAGTGATATTTTTTAAATTTTACTTACCACTGTTTAAATGTCTATGACTACAGATCAGCTAGGCATACGTTTCTAAGAAGGCATTACAGATAACGTCTTCAAATCATGCATGAATGTTTAAAAAATATTATATAATAATATTAGTAATAATACCCATTTTCCATTTTTCTTCTAAAGAAATGAAATTAAAAAATGGTTACTAATTAAAAAAAATATTGAAAAATGATTAATATATTCCACTACGTCTTCTACAATAATATATAATAACATCAATAATTTTAGACAGTTTTAAAGAAACAGATCACTTATACAAGCGGGTTAATCTTCAGTTCTGTAGCTTTAATATATTTCATAAAAAATGTAAACTAAAGTTATAGAAAATGCCGTCTGAGAAGAACTGATAACAATATCGCGTGGCATCATTTATTTAGAACTTAAAGGCTTTGCTTTAGGATTTTATATACTGTGAAACAATATAAATTATATATTTTATTTATTTATTCTCTCAAATCTTCTTCATTTTTTAACGCAAAATTGAAAATTCGTCTTTTGTGCATTTTACAATCGATTTTATTGATAGTACAATCGACAACCGATCGTTCTTAATGTAAAGTTTTAAAGGCGGTTTCATAAATTATTTCATTTGCGTAAGTACAAAACAGCATTCTTTTATCAAAATGCTCCAACAAAATTCGATAGTTGAAATACAATACAAAGATTGCGTGCGACAGTTAGAAGGATTTTGTACTTTTAAACGGTTTCATTCTGAAGTAGTGACACTGCGTATTAATATCGCAGTTGTCCTCTATATTTTCCGTCATTAAATTTTATCTTCATTCATTTGATTTCACATACTCTATATTATTTTTTTATGATTCTATGATGCATTATGTTATTTATTTAACAATGCATTGATTTAAAAACCAGGCAACTGAATTTATTTTTAAAGACTGTTTTCTGATAATTTTATTCCTAAATTAAAAAAATCATTTCCTAAACATTCTCAAGAAAATGTGAAAACAATATAATTATGTAAGTTTTAGAAAATTTGAACACATCTTACCGTTAAGAAGTAAAATCAAACAACATTATAGTGAACAACGAACTAAAAATTTTAAATTCATATAGCAAACACCTGCATGTGGTGGTCTAAAAATCATCTTAGTAAAATATTTATTAGAGCAGGATTCGACTACTTCTTAAAAGTATAAAAATGTTTTAATTAAATTAGAGGATATACTTAAAATTAATTTGTCAAAAGTAAATTAAAAAAAATAATATTTCCATGCCTTAAAATGCAAGAATTTCCTTGGATAACCCTCTTTCAAAAAATTTTAACGTGCACGACAGTTATAGTTAAAGTGACCCCAATCAGGCCTATGTAGAACTCTTTCTGGCTTACATATTTTGTTGAAACCTTGGTATATATACACATTATATTAATCATGGGGATAAGAAACCTACAATAAAAGATAGTAGTTTAAATTTCGAACACTTGATAGCGCTTTCCATGCAATTCAGAAGAAACGTTATGGAAATTAGGAAATCTTTAAAATGCGAGTATTCAATGACGAAAAATCATTCTTCAAAATGCCATGACTGAAGAAAGATTTACTGGTCAAGTTTTTTTTTTTTTTTTATCAGAACTGCAGCAATAGTTTAGCCACATAGCTAAAATATCGATGTTTAAAAAGCTTGCGAAAATTGACTATGTCGAAGAACGGTTTCTAAAAGATTACTTAATTTGATGAGACTAGAATGTTGGGCCTGCTGCCTGTGAAATGACGGAAACTGCTTTGGAATAAAACTGTTGAAGAAGTCAATGTTGCTATAGTCTACAAAGTGCCCTATTCTCAAAATTCTTCGACAAGTGCTCGAACAGTGTCGCGTAAATTTTCTATCCCTTGGTCTACTATGCGAAATATTCTACGAATTTTTCCAAACGCCTGGCCTCCTCATTCTCCAAACTTCATTCCCTGTGACTTTTGGTTGAGGGGATTCCTAAAAGATCGTGGAGGAAGCATTTGGACTCTGTCTGAATTGAAAGCAACCCTAATACGCCAGGTTGCTATAATTCCTTAAGAATCCCTTTGTGCTAGCAATGAACATGCTATAATGCAATTTGTGCATATAATTTACTCAAATAGAAGGAATTTTTTTACACCATTTTTCTTGGTGGTCAAAATTTGAGCAAATATTTTTTTATTACAGATTTACTTTTCCATAGTTCATATAACGATTATACCAATTTTCAACGCAATAAGTCAACTACAAGAGGGTCTACATAGATTTGAGTATAGGGTAACTTTAATTATAGCCATTTTGTAAATTCTGTGGGAAGTCGAGAGAAGTTGATAATAGAATTTTAATTTTTACGCGACTAAAAGACTTGCGATTCTTTATAACACACATGCTAATTTCGTACAGCCTCGCAAACAATTTAGTAATATCTGAAACGGAATCTATCCTTATAATTGTTATAAAGCGCAATGTTTAGGAATTTTGGGACTGGAAGATTAAAGATATGAATTAGGAAAGTTTGCAAGAGATGCGTTTTTTAATTATGTATACTAGTTCATCAAATTTCAGTTAATGGGTTTGGGATTTTTGCTTCTCAGCATGTGACCTTTAGGGAATTACTATAAATGCATTATTTCAATTTGTACAACATAAAATTGTTGAAAATGCATGAATAAGACAAAACAAATTTTTCCGTATTCCCATTTAGTAATTTTAAGAAAAAATGTCCTTTTGTTTTCTTAGTAAAACATGAAAATGTAGAATACTTAACTGCAATAGATACTGAAACGAAAAATATAATATTTCATATCTTAAAGTAATTTCTTTCTTTTCATTGTCAAATTAATTAATTTAACAATAAAATTGTATTAGGCTATTTCATTTTAAGGAATTAGAAAGTACATAGTCTCATGAAGTCTCATAAATTACAATATGGTAAATTCATTCATTCGTTTTTAGTTTAAAATATATGCACCGATATATTTGAATAATTTTACATTTAAAAATTTAATAATCCATAAATTAAATATAGTTATTATCTTATTTAATTTGTATTCTTTAGAAAACTTTTTTGGCATACATTTTAGCATTTATTAATAAAATGTAACTTTAATGAAAATTTTAATTTTGATTTTTTTTAATATATATAATATAACATTTTTTTTTTTGGCATTTTCAACAATATTAAATATTTTACTTATTTGATGCACAATAGTCAAATTTAAAAAGATTTTATTCACAGAATAAAATGTTATATGGTTTGTCTTCAGTGCTAAATTTAGAAAGTTGAGATGTTTTTAGTAGTGTTGGGTTGCTAAATTTAGTGTAGTGCTAATAGATAATGTGCTAGATTGAAATGCAATTGTATGCAAGTAGTATGTGCTTAGTTGAGTGACACCATTAGACAATGTAGACTAATAGTTGATAGCGAATGTTATATAAAACAGTTTACTAACATGTTATATACAGTAATGGTTGCCTTTTTATCATGAAAGCTGTTATGTACAACATATATCTTATACTTCGAAAAGTAGTTTAAGTTTTGAAAAGTACACAAATTTATATCAAAAAATAAAAATAAGCAACAAAAATAAACAACATTCTTGGAAATTGTAGCTACATAACTTAGCTTTTCATAACAAGTTTCTAATTCATATGCACAAAAAGTAACACTTGTTGCTATGTACAACTTATATCTCATACTTCGAAAAGTAGTTTAAGTTTTGAAAAGTACACAAATTTATATCAAAAAATAAAAATAAGCAACAAAAATAAACAACAAAAATAAACAACATTCCTGGAAATTGTCGCTATATAACTTAGCTTTTCATAACAAGTTTCTAATTCATATGCACTAAAAGTAACACTTGTTGTTATGTACAACATATATCTCATACTTCGAAAAGTAGTTTAAGTTTTGAAAAGTACACAAATTTATATCAAAAAATAAAAATAAGCAACAAAAATAAACAACAAAAATAAACAAAATTCTTGGAAATTGTCGCTATATAACATAGCTTTTCATAACAAGTTTCTAATTCATATGCACTAAAAGTAACACTTGTTGTTATGTACAACATATATCTCATACTTCGAAAAGTAGTTTAAGTTTTGAAAAGTACACAAATTTATATCAAAAAATAAAAATAAGCAACAAAAATAAACAACAAAAATAAACAACATTCTTGGAAATTGTCGCTATATAACTTAGCTTTTCATAACAAGTTTCTAATTCATATGCACTAAAAGTAACACTTGTTGTTATGTACAACATATATCTCATACTTCGAAAAGTAGTTTAAGTTTTGAAAAGTACACAAATTTATATCAAAAAATAAAAATAAGCAACATTCTTGGAAATTGTCGCTATATAACTTAGCTTTTCATAACAAGTTTCTAATTCATATGCACTAAAAGTAACACTTGTTGTTATGTATAACATATATCTCATACTTCGAAAAGTAGTTTAAGTTTTGAAAAGTACACAAATTTATATCAAAAAATAAAAATAAGCAACGAAAATAAACAACAAAAATAAACAACATTCTTGGAAATTGTCGCTATATAACTTAGCTTTTCATAACAAGTTTCTAATTCATATGCACTAAAAGTAACACTTGTTGTTATGTACAACATATATCTCATACTTCGAAAAGTAGTTTAAGTTTTGAAAAGTACACAAATTTATATCAAAAAATAAAAATAAGCAACATTCTTGGAAATTGTCGCTATATAACTTAGCTTTTCATAACAAGTTTCTAATTCATATGCACTAAAAGTAACACTTGTTGTTATGTATAACATATATCTCATACTTCGAAAAGTAGTTTAAGTTTTGAAAAGTACACAAATTTATATCAAAAAATAAAAATAAGCAACAAAAATAAACTACATTCTTGGAAATTGTAGCTATATAACCTAGCTTTTCATAACAAGTTTCTAATTCATATGCACTAAAATTAACACTTGTTGCTATGTACAACATATATCTTATACTTCGAAAAGTAGTTTAAGTTTTGAAAAGTACACAAATGTATATCAAAAAATAAAAATAAGTAACAAAAATAAACAACAAAAATAAACAACATTCTTGGAAATTGTCGCTATATAACTTAGCTTTTCATAACAAGTTTCTAATTCATATGCACTAAAAGTAACACTTGTTGTTATGTACAACATATATCTCATACTTCGAAAAGTAGTTTAAGTTTTGAAAAGTACACAAATGTATATCAAAAAATAAAATAAGTAACAAAAATAAACAACAAAAATAAACAACATTCTTGGAAATTGTCGCTATATAACTTAGCTTTTCATAACAAGTTTCTAATTCATATGCACTAAAAGTAACACTTGTTGTTATGTACAACATATAACTCATACTTCGAAAAGTAGTTTAAGTTTTGAAAAGTACACAAATTTATATCAAAAAATAAAAATAAGCAACAAAAATAAACAACAAAAATAAACAACAAAAATAAACAAAATTCTTGGAAATTGTCGCTATATAACATAGCTTTTCATAACAAGTTTCTAATTAATATGCACTAAAAGTAACACTTGTTGTTATGTACAACATATATCTCATACTTCGAAAAGTAGTTTAAGTTTTGAAAAGTACACAAATTTATATCAAAAAATAAAAATAAGCAACAAAAATAAACAACAAAAATAAACAACATTCTTGGAAATTGTCGCTATATAACTTAGCTTTTCATAACAAGTTTCTAATTCATATGCACTAAAAGTAACACTTGTTGTTATGTACAACATATATCTCATACTTCGAAAAGTAGTTTAAGTTTTGAAAAGTACACAAATTTATATCAAAAAATAAAAATAAGCAACAAAAATAAACAACAAAAATAAACAAAATTCTTGGAAATTGTCGCTATATAACATAGCTTTTCATAACAAGTTTCTAATTCATATGCACTAAAAGTAACACTTGTTGTTATGTACAACATATATCTCATACTTCGAAAAGTAGTTTAAGTTTTGAAAAGTACACAAATTTATATCAAAAAATAAAAATAAGCAACAAAAATAAACAAAATTCTTGGAAATTGTCGCTATATAACATAGCTTTTCATAACAAGTTTCTAATTCATATGCACTAAAAGTAACACTTGTTGTTATGTACAACATATATCTCATACTTCAAAAAGTAGTTTAAGTTTTGAAAAGTACACAAATTTATATCAAAAAATAAAAATAAGCAACAAAAATAAACAACAAAAAAAAACAGCATTCTTGGAAATTGTCGCTATATAACTTAGCTTTTCATAACAAGTTTCTAATTCATATGCACTAAAAGTAACACTTGTTGTTATGTACAACATATATCTCATACTTCGAAAAGTAGTTTAAGTTTTGAAAAGTACACAAATTTATATCAAAAAATAAAAATAAGCAACAAAAATAAACTACATTCTTGGAAATTGTAGCTATATAACCTAGCTTTTCATAACAAGTTTCTAATTCATATGCACTTAAAGTAAAACTTGTTGCCATGTACAACATATATCTTATACTTCGAAAAGTAGTTTAAGTTTTGAAAAGTACACAAATGTATATCAAAAAATAAAAATAAGTAACAAAAATAAACAACAAAAATAAACAACATTCTTGGAAATTGTCGCTATATAACTTAGCTTTTCATAACAAGTTTCTAATTCATATGCACTAAAAGTAACACTTGTTGTTATGTACAACATATATCTCATACTTCGAAAAGTAGTTTAAGTTTTGAAAAGTACACAAATTTATATCAAAAAATAAAAATAAGCAACATTCTTGGAAATTGTCGCTATATAACTTAGCTTTTCATAACAAGTTTCTAATTCATATGCACTAAAAGTAACACTTGTTGTTATGTACAACATATATCTCATACTTCGAAAAGTAGTTTAAGTTTTGAAAAGTACACAAATTTATATCAAAAAATAAAAATAAGCAACAAAAATAAACAACAAAAATAAACAAAATTCTTGGAAATTGTCGCTATATAACATAGCTTTTCATAACAAGTTTCTAATTCATATGCACTAAAAGTAACACTTGTTGTTATGTACAACATATATCTCATACTTCGAAAAGTAGTTTAAGTTTTGAAAAGTACACAAATGTATATCAAAAAATAAAAATAAGTAACAAAAATAAACAACAAAAATAAACAACATTCTTGGAAATTGTCGCTATATAACTTAGCTTTTCATAACAAGTTTCTAATTCATATGCACTAAAAGTAACACTTGTTGTTATGTACAACATATATCTCATACTTCGAAAAGTAGTTTAAGTTTTGAAAAGTACACAAATTTATATCAAAAAATAAAAATAAGCAACAAAAATAAACAACAAAAATAAACAACATTCTTGGAAATTGTCGCTATATAACTTAGCTTTTCATAACAAGTTTCTAATTCATATGCACTAAAAGTAACACTTGTTGTTATGTACAACATATATCTCATACTTCGAAAAGTAGTTTAAGTTTTGAAAAGTACACAAATTTATATCAAAAAATAAAAATAAGCAACAAAAATAAACAAAATTCTTGGAAATTGTCGCTATATAACATAGCTTTTCATAACAAGTTTCTAATTCATATGCACTAAAAGTAACACTTGTTGTTATGTACAACATATATCGCATACTTCAAAAATTAGTTTAAGTTTTGAAAAGTACACAAATTTATATCAAAAAATAAAAATAAGCAACAAAAATAAACAACAAAAATAAACAGCATTCTTGGAAATTGTCGCTATATAACTTAGCTTTTCATAACAAGTTTCTAATTCATATGCACTAAAAGTAACACTTGTTGTTATGTACAACATATATCTCATACTTCGAAAAGTAGTTTAAGTTTTGAAAAGTACACAAATTTATATCAAAAAATAAAAATAAGCAACAAAAATAAACAACAAAAATAAACAAAATTCTTGGAAATTGTCGCTATATAACATAGCTTTTCATAACAAGTTTCTAATTCATATGCACTAAAAGTAACACTTGTTGTTATGTACAACATATATCTCATACTTCGAAAAGTAGTTTAAGTTTTGAAAAGTACACAAATTTATATCAAAAAATAAAAATAAGCAACAAAAATAAACAAAATTCTTGGAAATTGTCGCTATATAACATAGCTTTTCATAACAAGTTTCTAATTCATATGCACTAAAAGTAACACTTGTTGTTATGTACAACATATATCTCATACTTCAAAAAGTAGTTTAAGTTTTGAAAAGTACACAAATTTATATCAAAAAATAAAAATAAGCAACAAAAATAAACAACAAAAAAAAACAGCATTCTTGGAAATTGTCGCTATATAACTTAGCTTTTCATAACAAGTTTCTAATTCATATGCACTAAAAGTAACACTTGTTGTTATGTACAACATATATCTCATACTTCGAAAAGTAGTTTAAGTTTTGAAAAGTACACAAATTTATATCAAAAAATAAAAATAAGCAACAAAAATAAACTACATTCTTGGAAATTGTAGCTATATAACCTAGCTTTTCATAACAAGTTTCTAATTCATATGCACTTAAAGTAAAACTTGTTGCCATGTACAACATATATCTTATACTTCGAAAAGTAGTTTAAGTTTTGAAAAGTACACAAATGTATATCAAAAAATAAAAATAAGTAACAAAAATAAACAACAAAAATAAACAACATTCTTGGAAATTGTCGCTATATAACTTAGCTTTTCATAACAAGTTTCTAATTCATATGCACTAAAAGTAACACTTGTTGTTATGTACAACATATATCTCATACTTCGAAAAGTAGTTTAAGTTTTGAAAAGTACACAAATTTATATCAAAAAATAAAAATAAGCAACATTCTTGGAAATTGTCGCTATATAACTTAGCTTTTCATAACAAGTTTCTAATTCATATGCACTAAAAGTAACACTTGTTGTTATGTACAACATATATCTCATACTTCGAAAAGTAGTTTAAGTTTTGAAAAGTACACAAATTTATATCAAAAAATAAAAATAAGCAACAAAAATAAACAACAAAAATAAACAAAATTCTTGGAAATTGTCGCTATATAACATAGCTTTTCATAACAAGTTTCTAATTCATATGCACTAAAAGTAACACTTGTTGTTATGTACAACATATATCTCATACTTCGAAAAGTAGTTTAAGTTTTGAAAAGTACACAAATGTATATCAAAAAATAAAAATAAGTAACAAAAATAAACAACAAAAATAAACAACATTCTTGGAAATTGTCGCTATATAACTTAGCTTTTCATAACAAGTTTCTAATTCATATGCACTAAAAGTAACACTTGTTGTTATGTACAACATATATCTCATACTTCGAAAAGTAGTTTAAGTTTTGAAAAGTACACAAATTTATATCAAAAAATAAAAATAAGCAACAAAAATAAACAACAAAAATAAACAACATTCTTGGAAATTGTCGCTATATAACTTAGCTTTTCATAACAAGTTTCTAATTCATATGCACTAAAAGTAACACTTGTTGTTATGTACAACATATATCTCATACTTCGAAAAGTAGTTTAAGTTTTGAAAAGTACACAAATTTATATCAAAAAATAAAAATAAGCAACAAAAATAAACAAAATTCTTGGAAATTGTCGCTATATAACATAGCTTTTCATAACAAGTTTCTAATTCATATGCACTAAAAGTAACACTTGTTGTTATGTACAACATATATCTCATACTTCAAAAAGTAGTTTAAGTTTTGAAAAGTACACAAATTTATATCAAAAAATAAAAATAAGCAACAAAAATAAACAACAAAAATAAACAGCATTCTTGGAAATTGTCGCTATATAACTTAGCTTTTCATAACAAGTTTCTAATTCATATGCACTAAAAGTAACACTTGTTGTTATGTACAACATATATCTCATACTTCGAAAAGTAGTTTAAGTTTTGAAAAGTACACAAATTTATATCAAAAAATAAAAATAAGCAACAAAAATAAACTACATTCTTGGAAATTGTAGCTATATAACCTAGCTTTTCATAACAAGTTTCTAATTCATATGCACTTAAAGTAAAACTTGTTGCCATGTACAACATATATCTTATACTTCGAAAAGTAGTTTAAGTTTTGAAAAGTACACAAATGTATATCAAAAAATAAAAATAAGTAACAAAAATAAACAACCAAAATAAACAACATTCTTGGAAATTGTCGCTATATAACTTAGCTTTTCATAACAAGTTTCTAATTCATATGCACTAAAAGTAACACTTGTTGTTATGTACAACATATATCTCATACTTCGAAAAGTAGTTTAAGTTTTGAAAAGTACACAAATTTATATCAAAAAATAAAAATAAGCAACATTCTTGGAAATTGTCGCTATATAACTTAGCTTTTCATAACAAGTTTCTAATTCATATGCACTAAAAGTAACACTTGTTGTTATGTACAACATATATCTCATACTTCGAAAAGTAGTTTAAGTTTTGAAAAGTACACAAATTTATATCAAAAAATAAAAATAAGCAACAAAAATAAACAACAAAAATAAACAACATTCTTGGAAATTGTCGCTATATAACTTAGCTTTTCATAACAAGTTTCTAATTCATATGCACTAAAAGTAACACTTGTTGTTATGTACAACATATATCTCATACTTCGAAAAGTAGTTTAAGTTTTGAAAAGTACACAAATTTATATCAAAAAATAAAAATAAGGAACAAAAATAAACAACAAAAATAAACAAAATTCTTGGAAATTGTCGCTATATAACTTAGCTTTTCATAACAAGTTTCTAATTCATATGCACTAAAAGTAACACTTGTTGTTATGTACAACATATATCTCATACTTCGAAAAGTAGTTTAAGTTTTGAAAAGTACACAAATTTATATCAAAAAATAAAAATAAGCAACAAAAATAAACAACAAAAATAAACAACATTCTTGGAAATTGTCGCTATATAACTTAGCTTTTCATAACAAGTTTCTAATTCATATGCACTAAAAGTAACACTTGTTGTTATGTATAACATATATCTCATACTTCGAAAAGTAGTTTAAGTTTTGAAAAGTACACAAATTTATATCAAAAAATAAAAATAAGCAACAAAAATAAACTACATTCTTGGAAATTGTAGCTATATAACCTAGCTTTTCATAACAAGTTTCTAATTCATATGCACTAAAAGTAACACTTGTTGCTAAGTACAACATATATCTTATACTTCGAAAAGTAGTTTAAGTTTTGAAAAGTACACAAATGTATATCAAAAAATAAAAATAAGTAACAAAAATAAACAACAAAAATAAACAACATTCTTGGAAATTGTCGCTATATAACTTAGCTTTTCATAACAAGTTTCTAATTCATATGCACTAAAAGTAACACTTGTTGTTATGTACAACATATATCTCATACTTCGAAAAGTAGTTTAAGTTTTGAAAAGTACACAAATTTATAACAAAAAATAAAAATAAGCAACAAAAATAAACAAAATTCTTGGAAATTGTCGCTATATAACATAGCTTTTCATAACAAGTTTCTAATTCATATGCACTAAAAGTAACACTTGTTGTTATGTACAACATATATCTCATACTTCAAAAAGTAGTTTAAGTTTTGAAAAGTACACAAATTTATATCAAAAAATAAAAATAAGCAACAAAAATAAACAACAAAAAAAAACAGCATTCTTGGAAATTGTCGCTATATAACTTAGCTTTTCATAACAAGTTTCTAATTCATATGCACTAAAAGTAACACTTGTTGTTATGTACAACATATATCTCATACTTCGAAAAGTAGTTTAAGTTTTGAAAAGTACACAAATTTATATCAAAAAATAAAAATAAGCAACAAAAATAAACTACATTCTTGGAAATTGTAGCTATATAACCTAGCTTTTCATAACAAGTTTCTAATTCATATGCACTTAAAGTAAAACTTGTTGCCATGTACAACATATATCTTATACTTCGAAAAGTAGTTTAAGTTTTGAAAAGTACACAAATGTATATCAAAAAATAAAAATAAGTAACAAAAATAAACAACAAAAATAAACAACATTCTTGGAAATTGTCGCTATATAACTTAGCTTTTCATAACAAGTTTCTAATTCATATGCACTAAAAGTAACACTTGTTGTTATGTACAACATATATCTCATACTTCGAAAAGTAGTTTAAGTTTTGAAAAGTACACAAATTTATATCAAAAAATAAAAATAAGCAACATTCTTGGAAATTGTCGCTATATAACTTAGCTTTTCATAACAAGTTTCTAATTCATATGCACTAAAAGTAACACTTGTTGTTATGTACAACATATATCTCATACTTCGAAAAGTAGTTTAAGTTTTGAAAAGTACACAAATTTATATCAAAAAATAAAAATAAGCAACAAAAATAAACAACAAAAATAAACAAAATTCTTGGAAATTGTCGCTATATAACATAGCTTTTCATAACAAGTTTCTAATTCATATGCACTAAAAGTAACACTTGTTGTTATGTACAACATATATCTCATACTTCGAAAAGTAGTTTAAGTTTTGAAAAGTACACAAATGTATATCAAAAAATAAAAATAAGTAACAAAAATAAACAACAAAAATAAACAACATTCTTGGAAATTGTCGCTATATAACTTAGCTTTTCATAACAAGTTTCTAATTCATATGCACTAAAAGTAACACTTGTTGTTATGTACAACATATATCTCATACTTCGAAAAGTAGTTTAAGTTTTGAAAAGTACACAAATTTATATCAAAAAATAAAAATAAGCAACAAAAATAAACAACAAAAATAAACAACATTCTTGGAAATTGTCGCTATATAACTTAGCTTTTCATAACAAGTTTCTAATTCATATGCACTAAAAGTAACACTTGTTGTTATGTACAACATATATCTCATACTTCGAAAAGTAGTTTAAGTTTTGAAAAGTACACAAATTTATATCAAAAAATAAAAATAAGCAACAAAAATAAACAAAATTCTTGGAAATTGTCGCTATATAACATAGCTTTTCATAACAAGTTTCTAATTCATATGCACTAAAAGTAACACTTGTTGTTATGTACAACATATATCTCATACTTCAAAAAGTAGTTTAAGTTTTGAAAAGTACACAAATTTATATCAAAAAATAAAAATAAGCAACAAAAATAAACAACAAAAATAAACAGCATTCTTGGAAATTGTCGCTATATAACTTAGCTTTTCATAACAAGTTTCTAATTCATATGCACTAAAAGTAACACTTGTTGTTATGTACAACATATATCTCATACTTCGAAAAGTAGTTTAAGTTTTGAAAAGTACACAAATTTATATCAAAAAATAAAAATAAGCAACAAAAATAAACTACATTCTTGGAAATTGTAGCTATATAACCTAGCTTTTCATAACAAGTTTCTAATTCATATGCACTTAAAGTAAAACTTGTTGCCATGTACAACATATATCTTATACTTCGAAAAGTAGTTTAAGTTTTGAAAAGTACACAAATGTATATCAAAAAATAAAAATAAGTAACAAAAATAAACAACCAAAATAAACAACATTCTTGGAAATTGTCGCTATATAACTTAGCTTTTCATAACAAGTTTCTAATTCATATGCACTAAAAGTAACACTTGTTGTTATGTACAACATATATCTCATACTTCGAAAAGTAGTTTAAGTTTTGAAAAGTACACAAATTTATATCAAAAAATAAAAATAAGCAACATTCTTGGAAATTGTCGCTATATAACTTAGCTTTTCATAACAAGTTTCTAATTCATATGCACTAAAAGTAACACTTGTTGTTATGTACAACATATATCTCATACTTCGAAAAGTAGTTTAAGTTTTGAAAAGTACACAAATTTATATCAAAAAATAAAAATAAGCAACAAAAATAAACAACAAAAATAAACAACATTCTTGGAAATTGTCGCTATATAACTTAGCTTTTCATAACAAGTTTCTAATTCATATGCACTAAAAGTAACACTTGTTGTTATGTACAACATATATCTCATACTTCGAAAAGTAGTTTAAGTTTTGAAAAGTACACAAATTTATATCAAAAAATAAAAATAAGCAACAAAAATAAACAAAATTCTTGGAAATTGTCGCTATATAACATAGCTTTTCATAACAAGTTTCTAATTCATATGCACTAAAAGTAACACTTGTTGTTATGTACAACATATATCTCATACTTCAAAAAGTAGTTTAAGTTTTGAAAAGTACACAAATTTATATCAAAAAATAAAAATAAGCAACAAAAATAAACAACAAAAATAAACAGCATTCTTGGAAATTGTCGCTATATAACTTAGCTTTTCATAACAAGTTTCTAATTCATATGCACTAAAAGTAACACTTGTTGTTATGTACAACATATATCTCATACTTCGAAAAGTAGTTTAAGTTTTGAAAAGTACACAAATTTATATCAAAAAATAAAAATAAGCAACAAAAATAAACTACATTCTTGGAAATTGTAGCTATATAACCTAGCTTTTCATAACAAGTTTCTAATTCATATGCACTTAAAGTAAAACTTGTTGCCATGTACAACATATATCTTATACTTCGAAAAGTAGTTTAAGTTTTGAAAAGTACACAAATGTATATCAAAAAATAAAAATAAGTAACAAAAATAAACAACCAAAATAAACAACATTCTTGGAAATTGTCGCTATATAACTTAGCTTTTCATAACAAGTTTCTAATTCATATGCACTAAAAGTAACACTTGTTGTTATGTACAACATATATCTCATACTTCGAAAAGTAGTTTAAGTTTTGAAAAGTACACAAATTTATATCAAAAAATAAAAATAAGCAACATTCTTGGAAATTGTCGCTATATAACTTAGCTTTTCATAACAAGTTTCTAATTCATATGCACTAAAAGTAACACTTGTTGTTATGTACAACATATATCTCATACTTCGAAAAGTAGTTTAAGTTTTGAAAAGTACACAAATTTATATCAAAAAATAAAAATAAGCAACAAAAATAAACAACAAAAATAAACAACATTCTTGGAAATTGTCGCTATATAACTTAGCTTTTCATAACAAGTTTCTAATTCATATGCACTAAAAGTAACACTTGTTGTTATGTACAACATATATCTCATACTTCGAAAAGTAGTTTAAGTTTTGAAAAGTACACAAATTTATATCAAAAAATAAAAATAAGGAACAAAAATAAACAACAAAAATAAACAAAATTCTTGGAAATTGTCGCTATATAACATAGCTTTTCATAACAAGTTTCTAATTCATATGCACTAAAAGTAACACTTGTTGTTATGTACAACATATATCTCATACTTCGAAAAGTAGTTTAAGTTTTGAAAAGTACACAAATTTATATCAAAAAATAAAAATAAGCAACAAAAATAAACAACAAAAATAAACAACATTCTTGGAAATTGTCGCTATATAACTTAGCTTTTCATAACAAGTTTCTAATTCATATGCACTAAAAGTAACACTTGTTGTTATGTATAACATATATCTCATACTTCGAAAAGTAGTTTAAGTTTTGAAAAGTACACAAATTTATATCAAAAAATAAAAATAAGCAACAAAAATAAACTACATTCTTGGAAATTGTAGCTATATAACCTAGCTTTTCATAACAAGTTTCTAATTCATATGCACTAAAAGTAACACTTGTTGCTATGTACAACATATATCTTATACTTCGAAAAGTAGTTTAAGTTTTGAAAAGTACACAAATGTATATCAAAAAATAAAAATAAGTAACAAAAATAAACAACAAAAATAAACAACATTCTTGGAAATTGTCGCTATATAACTTAGCTTTTCATAACAAGTTTCTAATTCATATGCACTAAAAGTAACACTTGTTGTTATGTACAACATATATCTCATACTTCGAAAAGTAGTTTAAGTTTTGAAAAGTACACAAATTTATATCAAAAAATAAAAATAAGCAACAAAAATAAACTACATTCTTGGAAATTGTAGCTATATAACCTAGCTTTTCATAACAAGTTTCTAATTCATATGCACTTAAAGTAAAACTTGTTGCCATGTACAACATATATCTTATACTTCGAAAAGTAGTTTAAGTTTTGAAAAGTACACAAATGTATATCAAAAAATAAAAATAAGTAACAAAAATAAACAACCAAAATAAACAACATTCTTGGAAATTGTCGCTATATAACTTAGCTTTTCATAACAAGTTTCTAATTCATATGCACTAAAAGTAACACTTGTTGTTATGTACAACATATATCTCATACTTCGAAAAGTAGTTTAAGTTTTGAAAAGTACACAAATTTATATCAAAAAATAAAAATAAGCAACATTCTTGGAAATTGTCGCTATATAACTTAGCTTTTCATAACAAGTTTCTAATTCATATGCACTAAAAGTAACACTTGTTGTTATGTACAACATATATCTCATACTTCGAAAAGTAGTTTAAGTTTTGAAAAGTACACAAATTTATATCAAAAAATAAAAATAAGCAACAAAAATAAACAACAAAAATAAACAACATTCTTGGAAATTGTCGCTATATAACTTAGCTTTTCATAACAAGTTTCTAATTCATATGCACTAAAAGTAACACTTGTTGTTATGTACAACATATATCTCATACTTCGAAAAGTAGTTTAAGTTTTGAAAAGTACACAAATTTATATCAAAAAATAAAAATAAGGAACAAAAATAAACAACAAAAATAAACAAAATTCTTGGAAATTGTCGCTATATAACATAGCTTTTCATAACAAGTTTCTAATTCATATGCACTAAAAGTAACACTTGTTGTTATGTACAACATATATCTCATACTTCGAAAAGTAGTTTAAGTTTTGAAAAGTACACAAATTTATATCAAAAAATAAAAATAAGCAACAAAAATAAACAACAAAAATAAACAACATTCTTGGAAATTGTCGCTATATAACTTAGCTTTTCATAACAAGTTTCTAATTCATATGCACTAAAAGTAACACTTGTTGTTATGTATAACATATATCTCATACTTCGAAAAGTAGTTTAAGTTTTGAAAAGTACACAAATTTATATCAAAAAATAAAAATAAGCAACAAAAATAAACTACATTCTTGGAAATTGTAGCTATATAACCTAGCTTTTCATAACAAGTTTCTAATTCATATGCACTAAAAGTAACACTTGTTGCTATGTACAACATATATCTTATACTTCGAAAAGTAGTTTAAGTTTTGAAAAGTACACAAATGTATATCAAAAAATAAAAATAAGTAACAAAAATAAACAACAAAAATAAACAACATTCTTGGAAATTGTCGCTATATAACTTAGCTTTTCATAACAAGTTTCTAATTCATATGCACTAAAAGTAACACTTGTTGTTATGTACAACATATATCTCATACTTCGAAAAGTAGTTTAAGTTTTGAAAAGTACACAAATTTATATCAAAAAATAAAAATAAGCAACAAAAATAAACAAAATTCTTGGAAATTGTCGCTATATAACATAGCTTTTCATAACAAGTTTCTAATTTATATGCACTAAAAGTAACACTTGTTGTTATGTACAACATATATCTCATACTTCAAAAAGTAGTTTAAGTTTTGAAAAGTACACAAATTTATATCAAAAAATAAAAATAAGCAACAAAAATAAACAACAAAAAAAAACAGCATTCTTGGAAATTGTCGCTATATAACTTAGCTTTTCATAACAAGTTTCTAATTCATATGCACTAAAAGTAACACTTGTTGTTATGTACAACATATATCTCATACTTCGAAAAGTAGTTTAAGTTTTGAAAAGTACACAAATTTATATCAAAAAATAAAAATAAGCAACAAAAATAAACTACATTCTTGGAAATTGTAGCTATATAACCTAGCTTTTCATAACAAGTTTCTAATTCATATGCACTTAAAGTAAAACTTGTTGCCATGTACAACATATATCTTATACTTCGAAAAGTAGTTTAAGTTTTGAAAAGTACACAAATGTATATCAAAAAATAAAAATAAGTAACAAAAATAAACAACAAAAATAAACAACATTCTTGGAAATTGTCGCTATATAACTTAGCTTTTCATAACAAGTTTCTAATTCATATGCACTAAAAGTAACACTTGTTGTTATGTACAACATATATCTCATACTTCGAAAAGTAGTTTAAGTTTTGAAAAGTACACAAATTTATATCAAAAAATAAAAATAAGCAACATTCTTGGAAATTGTCGCTATATAACTTAGCTTTTCATAACAAGTTTCTAATTCATATGCACTAAAAGTAACACTTGTTGTTATGTACAACATATATCTCATACTTCGAAAAGTAGTTTAAGTTTTGAAAAGTACACAAATTTATATCAAAAAATAAAAATAAGCAACAAAAATAAACAACAAAAATAAACAAAATTCTTGGAAATTGTCGCTATATAACATAGCTTTTCATAACAAGTTTCTAATTCATATGCACTAAAAGTAACACTTGTTGTTATGTACAACATATATCTCATACTTCGAAAAGTAGTTTAAGTTTTGAAAAGTACACAAATGTATATCAAAAAATAAAAATAAGTAACAAAAATAAACAACAAAAATAAACAACATTCTTGGAAATTGTCGCTATATAACTTAGCTTTTCATAACAAGTTTCTAATTCATATGCACTAAAAGTAACACTTGTTGTTATGTACAACATATATCTCATACTTCGAAAAGTAGTTTAAGTTTTGAAAAGTACACAAATTTATATCAAAAAATAAAAATAAGCAACAAAAATAAACAACAAAAATAAACAACATTCTTGGAAATTGTCGCTATATAACTTAGCTTTTCATAACAAGTTTCTAATTCATATGCACTAAAAGTAACACTTGTTGTTATGTACAACATATATCTCATACTTCGAAAAGTAGTTTAAGTTTTGAAAAGTACACAAATTTATATCAAAAAATAAAAATAAGCAACAAAAATAAACAAAATTCTTGGAAATTGTCGCTATATAACATAGCTTTTCATAACAAGTTTCTAATTCATATGCACTAAAAGTAACACTTGTTGTTATGTACAACATATATCTCATACTTCAAAAAGTAGTTTAAGTTTTGAAAAGTACACAAATTTATATCAAAAAATAAAAATAAGCAACAAAAATAAACAACAAAAATAAACAGCATTCTTGGAAATTGTCGCTATATAACTTAGCTTTTCATAACAAGTTTCTAATTCATATGCACTAAAAGTAACACTTGTTGTTATGTACAACATATATCTCATACTTCGAAAAGTAGTTTAAGTTTTGAAAAGTACACAAATTTATATCAAAAAATAAAAATAAGCAACAAAAATAAACTACATTCTTGGAAATTGTAGCTATATAACCTAGCTTTTCATAACAAGTTTCTAATTCATATGCACTTAAAGTAAAACTTGTTGCCATGTACAACATATATCTTATACTTCGAAAAGTAGTTTAAGTTTTGAAAAGTACACAAATGTATATCAAAAAATAAAAATAAGTAACAAAAATAAACAACCAAAATAAACAACATTCTTGGAAATTGTCGCTATATAACTTAGCTTTTCATAACAAGTTTCTAATTCATATGCACTAAAAGTAACACTTGTTGTTATGTACAACATATATCTCATACTTCGAAAAGTAGTTTAAGTTTTGAAAAGTACACAAATTTATATCAAAAAATAAAAATAAGCAACATTCTTGGAAATTGTCGCTATATAACTTAGCTTTTCATAACAAGTTTCTAATTCATATGCACTAAAAGTAACACTTGTTGTTATGTACAACATATATCTCATACTTCGAAAAGTAGTTTAAGTTTTGAAAAGTACACAAATTTATATCAAAAAATAAAAATAAGCAACAAAAATAAACAACAAAAATAAACAACATTCTTGGAAATTGTCGCTATATAACTTAGCTTTTCATAACAAGTTTCTAATTCATATGCACTAAAAGTAACACTTGTTGTTATGTACAACATATATCTCATACTTCGAAAAGTAGTTTAAGTTTTGAAAAGTACACAAATTTATATCAAAAAATAAAAATAAGGAACAAAAATAAACAACAAAAATAAACAAAATTCTTGGAAATTGTCGCTATATAACATAGCTTTTCATAACAAGTTTCTAATTCATATGCACTAAAAGTAACACTTGTTGTTATGTACAACATATATCTCATACTTCGAAAAGTAGTTTAAGTTTTGAAAAGTACACAAATTTATATCAAAAAATAAAAATAAGCAACAAAAATAAACAACAAAAATAAACAACATTCTTGGAAATTGTCGCTATATAACTTAGCTTTTCATAACAAGTTTCTAATTCATATGCACTAAAAGTAACACTTGTTGTTATGTATAACATATATCTCATACTTCGAAAAGTAGTTTAAGTTTTGAAAAGTACACAAATTTATATCAAAAAATAAAAATAAGCAACAAAAATAAACTACATTCTTGGAAATTGTAGCTATATAACCTAGCTTTTCATAACAAGTTTCTAATTCATATGCACTAAAAGTAACACTTGTTGCTATGTACAACATATATCTTATACTTCGAAAAGTAGTTTAAGTTTTGAAAAGTACACAAATGTATATCAAAAAATAAAAATAAGTAACAAAAATAAACAACAAAAATAAACAACATTCTTGGAAATTGTCGCTATATAACTTAGCTTTTCATAACAAGTTTCTAATTCATATGCACTAAAAGTAACACTTGTTGTTATGTACAACATATATCTCATACTTCGAAAAGTAGTTTAAGTTTTGAAAAGTACACAAATTTATATCAAAAAATAAAAATAAGCAACAAAAATAAACAACAAAAATATGGAAATTGTCGCTATATAACCTAGCTTTTCATAGCAAGTTTCTAATTCATATGCACTAAAAGTAACAAATGTTTTTTAAGAACTATCTACGTAATATTCATAGTTTGTTGTTGTTTTCACGCCCATGGGTGGTACAATAACGATAATAACAACAATAATTAAAAGTAAAATATTCATAATAATCAATGTAAGCAAAATTTAAAGGAAACTCGCAAAAACTCCTGTTTGAAATTTAATGTATCATTTCAAAAGTGTCTGAAAAATAAAAATAAATATTGTATATGATACTTTCATGTTTAAGCGTTATCTTATGCTTCACAAAGTATTTTCAATTTTGAAAATTTCATAAATTTAGCGATAACAAAGGGCCAAAATAAACAATAAAATAAGTTAAGTTTCAATAAACAAATGTTTTGAAGAATTATAATCATTTAAGCTAGTTCAACAGAAAAATTTCGAATTCGATACTCTAGAAGTAAGAAAATGTAAAAAGTAACTATGTAACAGTCATATTAACCCATTTCTGAAAAAATTAAATGAAATTTGGCATTTTTCTTTTAATAAATTTTATACCATTCTTATAAAAGTGTATTATAAATAAAATAAACAAACCACATAACTTATCTAATTAGTTTTTGGTAAAAATAAGAAAAAGGAAGAAAAAGCATTCTCTAATTTTTTAGTATGAACTTTTTTTTTAATTCTGTATACATAATTACTTTTCAATTTGTTTATCTGTGTGAATACTTAGTATTAATTTTTCAGGGAAGCATCATGTCAAAAATTGGAAAACAATTCTTCTTAAACGCTTTCATACCGGGAAACGTAATTAGGTAATTATAAAGTAATGATGAAAATTCAGATTGTTAAAAGGGAAAATATTAAAATTAGTTTCATTTCCTCAGAATATAAACATTGTATTTCATAGTTCCAAATAATTCTGAAATATGAACAGAATAAAGCGTAAGTTTAATGGACTGTAAGTCTTTAATAAATAGCGCATTATATATAGCTTTTAAAATGAGAAATATATGTGGAAATATATTTAAATAAATAATGTGGTTTTAACACTATATTACAGTGATATAAACAATACATTAAGTAGAAACATGAATCGCGCTTCATCTCTTAATATTCTGTAATTTTTCTTTTACAGGTACTATTTTACTTCGAAAAGTAGTTTAAGTTTTGAAAAGTACACAAATTTATATCAAAAAATAAAAATAAGCAACAAAAATAAACAACAAAAACAAACAACATTCTTGGAAATTGTCGCTATATAACTTAGCTTTTCATAACAAGTTTCTAATTCATATGCACTAAAAGTAACACTTGTTGTTATGTATAACATATATCTCATACTTCGAAAAGTAGTTTAAGTTTTGAAAAGTACACAAATTTATATCAAAAAATAAAAATAAGCAACAAAAATAAACAAAATTCTTGGAAATTGTCGCTATATAACATAGCTTTTCATAACAAGTTTCTAATTCATATGCACTAAAAGTAACACTTGTTGTTATGTACAACATATATCTCATACTTCAAAAAGTAGTTTAAGTTTTGAAAAGTACACAAATTTATATCAAAAAATAAAAATAAGCAACAAAAATAAACAACAAAAAAAAACAGCATTCTTGGAAATTGTCGCTATATAACTTAGCTTTTCATAACAAGTTTCTAATTCATATGCACTAAAAGTAACACTTGTTGTTATGTACAACATATATCTCATACTTCGAAAAGTAGTTTAAGTTTTGAAAAGTACACAAATTTATATCAAAAAATAAAAATAAGCAACAAAAATAAACTACATTCTTGGAAATTGTAGCTATATAACCTAGCTTTTCATAACAAGTTTCTAATTCATATGCACTTAAAGTAAAACTTGTTGCCATGTACAACATATATCTTATACTTCGAAAAGTAGTTTAAGTTTTGAAAAGTACACAAATGTATATCAAAAAATAAAAATAAGTAACAAAAATAAACAACAAAAATAAACAACATTCTTGGAAATTGTCGCTATATAACTTAGCTTTTCATAACAAGTTTCTAATTCATATGCACTAAAAGTAACACTTGTTGTTATGTACAACATATATCTCATACTTCGAAAAGTAGTTTAAGTTTTGAAAAGTACACAAATTTATATCAAAAAATAAAAATAAGCAACAAAAATAAACAACAAAAATATGGAAATTGTCGCTATATAACCTAGCTTTTCATAGCAAGTTTCTAATTCATATGCACTAAAAGTAACAAATGTTTTTTAAGAACTATCTACGTAATATTCATAGTTTGTTGTTGTTTTCACGCCCATGGGTGGTACAATAACGATAATAACAACAATAATTAAAAGTAAAATATTCATAATAATCAATGTAAGCAAAATTTAAAGGAAACTCGCAAAAACTCCTGTTTGAAATTTAATGTATCATTTCAAAAGTGTCTGAAAAATAAAAATAAATATTGTATATGATACTTTCATGTTTAAGCGTTATCTTATGCTTCACAAAGTATTTTCAATTTTGAAAATTTCATAAATTTAGCGATAACAAAGGGCCAAAATAAACAATAAAATAAGTTAAGTTTCAATAAACAAATGTTTTGAAGAATTATAATCATTTAAGCTAGTTCAACAGAAAAATTTCGAATTCGATACTCTAGAAGTAAGAAAATGTAAAAAGTAACTATGTAACAGTCATATTAACCCATTTCTGAAAAAATTAAATGAAATTTGGCATTTTTCTTTTAATAAATTTTATACCATTCTTATAAAAGTGTATTATAAATAAAATAAACAAACCACATAACTTATCTAATTAGTTTTTGGTAAAAATAAGAAAAAGGAAGAAAAAGCATTCTCTAATTTTTTAGTATGAACTTTTTTTTTAATTCTGTATACATAATTACTTTTCAATTTGTTTATCTGTGTGAATACTTAGTATTAATTTTTCAGGGAAGCATCATGTCAAAAATTGGAAAACAATTCTTCTTAAACGCTTTCATACCGGGAAACGTAATTAGGTAATTATAAAGTAATGATGAAAATTCAGATTGTTAAAAGGGAAAATATTAAAATTAGTTTCATTTCCTCAGAATATAAACATTGTATTTCATAGTTCCAAATAATTCTGAAATATGAACAGAATAAAGCGTAAGTTTAATGGACTGTAAGTCTTTAATAAATAGCGCATTATATATAGCTTTTAAAATGAGAAATATATGTGGAAATATATTTAAATAAATAATGTGGTTTTAACACTATATTACAGTGATATAAACAATACATTAAGTAGAAACATGAATCGCGCTTCATCTCTTAATATTCTGTAATTTTTCTTTTACAGGTACTATTTTACTTCGAAAAGTAGTTTAAGTTTTGAAAAGTACACAAATTTATATCAAAAAATAAAAATAAGCAACAAAAATAAACAACAAAAACAAACAACATTCTTGGAAATTGTCGCTATATAACTTAGCTTTTCATAACAAGTTTCTAATTCATATGCACTAAAAGTAACACTTGTTGTTATGTATAACATATATCTCATACTTCGAAAAGTAGTTTAAGTTTTGAAAAGTACACAAATTTATATCAAAAAATAAAAATAAGCAACAAAAATAAACAAAATTCTTGGAAATTGTCGCTATATAACATAGCTTTTCATAACAAGTTTCTAATTCATATGCACTAAAAGTAACACTTGTTGTTATGTACAACATATATCTCATACTTCAAAAAGTAGTTTAAGTTTTGAAAAGTACACAAATTTATATCAAAAAATAAAAATAAGCAACAAAAATAAACAACAAAAAAAAACAGCATTCTTGGAAATTGTCGCTATATAACTTAGCTTTTCATAACAAGTTTCTAATTCATATGCACTAAAAGTAACACTTGTTGTTATGTACAACATATATCTCATACTTCGAAAAGTAGTTTAAGTTTTGAAAAGTACACAAATTTATATCAAAAAATAAAAATAAGCAACAAAAATAAACTACATTCTTGGAAATTGTAGCTATATAACCTAGCTTTTCATAACAAGTTTCTAATTCATATGCACTTAAAGTAAAACTTGTTGCCATGTACAACATATATCTTATACTTCGAAAAGTAGTTTAAGTTTTGAAAAGTACACAAATGTATATCAAAAAATAAAAATAAGTAACAAAAATAAACAACAAAAATAAACAACATTCTTGGAAATTGTCGCTATATAACTTAGCTTTTCATAACAAGTTTCTAATTCATATGCACTAAAAGTAACACTTGTTGTTATGTACAACATATATCTCATACTTCGAAAAGTAGTTTAAGTTTTGAAAAGTACACAAATTTATATCAAAAAATAAAAATAAGCAACATTCTTGGAAATTGTCGCTATATAACTTAGCTTTTCATAACAAGTTTCTAATTCATATGCACTAAAAGTAACACTTGTTGTTATGTACAACATATATCTCATACTTCGAAAAGTAGTTTAAGTTTTGAAAAGTACACAAATTTATATCAAAAAATAAAAATAAGCAACAAAAATAAACAACAAAAATAAACAAAATTCTTGGAAATTGTCGCTATATAACATAGCTTTTCATAACAAGTTTCTAATTCATATGCACTAAAAGTAACACTTGTTGTTATGTACAACATATATCTCATACTTCGAAAAGTAGTTTAAGTTTTGAAAAGTACACAAATGTATATCAAAAAATAAAAATAAGTAACAAAAATAAACAACAAAAATAAACAACATTCTTGGAAATTGTCGCTATATAACTTAGCTTTTCATAACAAGTTTCTAATTCATATGCACTAAAAGTAACACTTGTTGTTATGTACAACATATATCTCATACTTCGAAAAGTAGTTTAAGTTTTGAAAAGTACACAAATTTATATCAAAAAATAAAAATAAGCAACAAAAATAAACAACAAAAATAAACAACATTCTTGGAAATTGTCGCTATATAACTTAGCTTTTCATAACAAGTTTCTAATTCATATGCACTAAAAGTAACACTTGTTGTTATGTACAACATATATCTCATACTTCGAAAAGTAGTTTAAGTTTTGAAAAGTACACAAATTTATATCAAAAAATAAAAATAAGCAACAAAAATAAACAAAATTCTTGGAAATTGTCGCTATATAACATAGCTTTTCATAACAAGTTTCTAATTCATATGCACTAAAAGTAACACTTGTTGTTATGTACAACATATATCTCATACTTCAAAAAGTAGTTTAAGTTTTGAAAAGTACACAAATTTATATCAAAAAATAAAAATAAGCAACAAAAATAAACAACAAAAATAAACAGCATTCTTGGAAATTGTCGCTATATAACTTAGCTTTTCATAACAAGTTTCTAATTCATATGCACTAAAAGTAACACTTGTTGTTATGTACAACATATATCTCATACTTCGAAAAGTAGTTTAAGTTTTGAAAAGTACACAAATTTATATCAAAAAATAAAAATAAGCAACAAAAATAAACTACATTCTTGGAAATTGTAGCTATATAACCTAGCTTTTCATAACAAGTTTCTAATTCATATGCACTTAAAGTAAAACTTGTTGCCATGTACAACATATATCTTATACTTCGAAAAGTAGTTTAAGTTTTGAAAAGTACACAAATGTATATCAAAAAATAAAAATAAGTAACAAAAATAAACAACCAAAATAAACAACATTCTTGGAAATTGTCGCTATATAACTTAGCTTTTCATAACAAGTTTCTAATTCATATGCACTAAAAGTAACACTTGTTGTTATGTACAACATATATCTCATACTTCGAAAAGTAGTTTAAGTTTTGAAAAGTACACAAATTTATATCAAAAAATAAAAATAAGCAACATTCTTGGAAATTGTCGCTATATAACTTAGCTTTTCATAACAAGTTTCTAATTCATATGCACTAAAAGTAACACTTGTTGTTATGTACAACATATATCTCATACTTCGAAAAGTAGTTTAAGTTTTGAAAAGTACACAAATTTATATCAAAAAATAAAAATAAGCAACAAAAATAAACAACAAAAATAAACAACATTCTTGGAAATTGTCGCTATATAACTTAGCTTTTCATAACAAGTTTCTAATTCATATGCACTAAAAGTAACACTTGTTGTTATGTACAACATATATCTCATACTTCGAAAAGTAGTTTAAGTTTTGAAAAGTACACAAATTTATATCAAAAAATAAAAATAAGCAACAAAAATAAACAAAATTCTTGGAAATTGTCGCTATATAACATAGCTTTTCATAACAAGTTTCTAATTCATATGCACTAAAAGTAACACTTGTTGTTATGTACAACATATATCTCATACTTCAAAAAGTAGTTTAAGTTTTGAAAAGTACACAAATTTATATCAAAAAATAAAAATAAGCAACAAAAATAAACAACAAAAATAAACAGCATTCTTGGAAATTGTCGCTATATAACTTAGCTTTTCATAACAAGTTTCTAATTCATATGCACTAAAAGTAACACTTGTTGTTATGTACAACATATATCTCATACTTCGAAAAGTAGTTTAAGTTTTGAAAAGTACACAAATTTATATCAAAAAATAAAAATAAGCAACAAAAATAAACTACATTCTTGGAAATTGTAGCTATATAACCTAGCTTTTCATAACAAGTTTCTAATTCATATGCACTTAAAGTAAAACTTGTTGCCATGTACAACATATATCTTATACTTCGAAAAGTAGTTTAAGTTTTGAAAAGTACACAAATGTATATCAAAAAATAAAAATAAGTAACAAAAATAAACAACCAAAATAAACAACATTCTTGGAAATTGTCGCTATATAACTTAGCTTTTCATAACAAGTTTCTAATTCATATGCACTAAAAGTAACACTTGTTGTTATGTACAACATATATCTCATACTTCGAAAAGTAGTTTAAGTTTTGAAAAGTACACAAATTTATATCAAAAAATAAAAATAAGCAACATTCTTGGAAATTGTCGCTATATAACTTAGCTTTTCATAACAAGTTTCTAATTCATATGCACTAAAAGTAACACTTGTTGTTATGTACAACATATATCTCATACTTCGAAAAGTAGTTTAAGTTTTGAAAAGTACACAAATTTATATCAAAAAATAAAAATAAGCAACAAAAATAAACAACAAAAATAAACAACATTCTTGGAAATTGTCGCTATATAACTTAGCTTTTCATAACAAGTTTCTAATTCATATGCACTAAAAGTAACACTTGTTGTTATGTACAACATATATCTCATACTTCGAAAAGTAGTTTAAGTTTTGAAAAGTACACAAATTTATATCAAAAAATAAAAATAAGGAACAAAAATAAACAACAAAAATAAACAAAATTCTTGGAAATTGTCGCTATATAACATAGCTTTTCATAACAAGTTTCTAATTCATATGCACTAAAAGTAACACTTGTTGTTATGTACAACATATATCTCATACTTCGAAAAGTAGTTTAAGTTTTGAAAAGTACACAAATTTATATCAAAAAATAAAAATAAGCAACAAAAATAAACAACAAAAATAAACAACATTCTTGGAAATTGTCGCTATATAACTTAGCTTTTCATAACAAGTTTCTAATTCATATGCACTAAAAGTAACACTTGTTGTTATGTATAACATATATCTCATACTTCGAAAAGTAGTTTAAGTTTTGAAAAGTACACAAATTTATATCAAAAAATAAAAATAAGCAACAAAAATAAACTACATTCTTGGAAATTGTAGCTATATAACCTAGCTTTTCATAACAAGTTTCTAATTCATATGCACTAAAAGTAACACTTGTTGCTATGTACAACATATATCTTATACTTCGAAAAGTAGTTTAAGTTTTGAAAAGTACACAAATGTATATCAAAAAATAAAAATAAGTAACAAAAATAAACAACAAAAATAAACAACATTCTTGGAAATTGTCGCTATATAACTTAGCTTTTCATAACAAGTTTCTAATTCATATGCACTAAAAGTAACACTTGTTGTTATGTACAACATATATCTCATACTTCGAAAAGTAGTTTAAGTTTTGAAAAGTACACAAATTTATATCAAAAAATAAAAATAAGCAACAAAAATAAACAACAAAAATATGGAAATTGTCGCTATATAACCTAGCTTTTCATAGCAAGTTTCTAATTCATATGCACTAAAAGTAACAAATGTTTTTTAAGAACTATCTACGTAATATTCATAGTTTGTTGTTGTTTTCACGCCCATGGGTGGTACAATAACGATAATAACAACAATAATTAAAAGTAAAATATTCATAATAATCAATGTAAGCAAAATTTAAAGGAAACTCGCAAAAACTCCTGTTTGAAATTTAATGTATCATTTCAAAAGTGTCTGAAAAATAAAAATAAATATTGTATATGATACTTTCATGTTTAAGCGTTATCTTATGCTTCACAAAGTATTTTCAATTTTGAAAATTTCATAAATTTAGCGATAACAAAGGGCCAAAATAAACAATAAAATAAGTTAAGTTTCAATAAACAAATGTTTTGAAGAATTATAATCATTTAAGCTAGTTCAACAGAAAAATTTCGAATTCGATACTCTAGAAGTAAGAAAATGTAAAAAGTAACTATGTAACAGTCATATTAACCCATTTCTGAAAAAATTAAATGAAATTTGGCATTTTTCTTTTAATAAATTTTATACCATTCTTATAAAAGTGTATTATAAATAAAATAAACAAACCACATAACTTATCTAATTAGTTTTTGGTAAAAATAAGAAAAAGGAAGAAAAAGCATTCTCTAATTTTTTAGTATGAACTTTTTTTTTAATTCTGTATACATAATTACTTTTCAATTTGTTTATCTGTGTGAATACTTAGTATTAATTTTTCAGGGAAGCATCATGTCAAAAATTGGAAAACAATTCTTCTTAAACGCTTTCATACCGGGAAACGTAATTAGGTAATTATAAAGTAATGATGAAAATTCAGATTGTTAAAAGGGAAAATATTAAAATTAGTTTCATTTCCTCAGAATATAAACATTGTATTTCATAGTTCCAAATAATTCTGAAATATGAACAGAATAAAGCGTAAGTTTAATGGACTGTAAGTCTTTAATAAATAGCGCATTATATATAGCTTTTAAAATGAGAAATATATGTGGAAATATATTTAAATAAATAATGTGGTTTTAACACTATATTACAGTGATATAAACAATACATTAAGTAGAAACATGAATCGCGCTTCATCTCTTAATATTCTGTAATTTTTCTTTTACAGGTACTATTTTACTTCGAAAAGTAGTTTAAGTTTTGAAAAGTACACAAATTTATATCAAAAAATAAAAATAAGCAACAAAAATAAACAACAAAAACAAACAACATTCTTGGAAATTGTCGCTATATAACTTAGCTTTTCATAACAAGTTTCTAATTCATATGCACTAAAAGTAACACTTGTTGTTATGTATAACATATATCTCATACTTCGAAAAGTAGTTTAAGTTTTGAAAAGTACACAAATTTATATCAAAAAATAAAAATAAGCAACGAAAATAAACAACAAAAATAAACAACATTCTTGGAAATTGTCGCTATATAACTTAGCTTTTCATAACAAGTTTCTAATTCATATGCACTAAAAGTAACACTTGTTGTTATGTACAACATATATCTCATACTTCGAAAAGTAGTTTAAGTTTTGAAAAGTACACAAATTTATATCAAAAAATAAAAATAAGCAACATTCTTGGAAATTGTCGCTATATAACTTAGCTTTTCATAACAAGTTTCTAATTCATATGCACTAAAAGTAACACTTGTTGTTATGTATAACATATATCTCATACTTCGAAAAGTAGTTTAAGTTTTGAAAAGTACACAAATTTATATCAAAAAATAAAAATAAGCAACAAAAATAAACTACATTCTTGGAAATTGTAGCTATATAACCTAGCTTTTCATAACAAGTTTCTAATTCATATGCACTAAAATTAACACTTGTTGCTATGTACAACATATATCTCATACTTCGAAAAGTAGTTTAAGTTTTGAAAAGTACACAAATTTATATCAAAAAATAAAAATAAACAACAAAAATAAACAACATTCTTGGAAATTGTCGCTATATAACTTAGCTTTTCATAACAAGTTTCTAATTCATATGCACTAAAAGTAACACTTGTTGTTATGCACAACATATATCTCATACTTCGAAAAGTAGTTTAAGTTTTGAAAAGTACACAAATGTATATCAAAAAATAAAATAAGTTACAAAAATAAACAACAAAAATAAACAACATTCTTGGAAATTGTCGCTATATAACTTAGCTTTTCACAACAAGTTTCTAATTCATATGCACTAAAAGTAACACTTGTTGTTATGTACAACATATATCTCATACTTCGAAAAGTAGTTTAAGTTTTGAAAAGTACACAAATTTATATCAAAAAATAAAAATAAGCAACAAAAATAAACAACAAAAATAAACAACAAAAATAAACAAAATTCTTGGAAATTGTCGCTATATAACATAGCTTTTCATAACAAGTTTCTAATTAATATGCACTAAAAGTAACACTTGTTGTTATGTACAACATATATCTCATACTTCGAAAAGTAGTTTAAGTTTTGAAAAGTACACAAATTTATATCAAAAAATAAAAATAAGCAACAAAAATAAACAACAAAAACAAACAACATTCTTGGAAATTGTCGCTATATAACTTAGCTTTTCATAACAAGTTTCTAATTCATATGCACTAAAAGTAACACTTGTTGTTATGTACAACATATATCTCATACTTCGAAAAGTAGTTTAAGTTTTGAAAAGTACACAAATTTATATCAAAAAATAAAAATAAGCAACAAAAATAAACAAAATTCTTGGAAATTGTCGCTATATAACATAGCTTTTCATAACAAGTTTCTAATTCATATGCACTAAAAGTAACACTTGTTGTTATGTACAACATATATCTCATACTTCAAAAAGTAGTTTAAGTTTTGAAAAGTACACAAATTTATATCAAAAAATAAAAATAAGCAACAAAAATAAACAACAAAAATAAACAGCATTCTTGGAAATTGTCGCTATATAACTTAGCTTTTCATAACAAGTTTCTAATTCATATGCACTAAAAGTAACACTTGTTGTTATGTACAACATATATCTCATACTTCGAAAAGTAGTTTAAGTTTTGAAAAGTACACAAATTTATATCAAAAAATAAAAATAAGCAACAAAAATAAACTACATTCTTGGAAATTGTAGCTATATAACCTAGCTTTTCATAACAAGTTTCTAATTCATATGCACTTAAAGTAAAACTTGTTGCCATGTACAACATATATCTTATACTTCGAAAAGTAGTTTAAGTTTTGAAAAGTACACAAATGTATATCAAAAAATAAAAATAAGTAACAAAAATAAACAACCAAAATAAACAACATTCTTGGAAATTGTCGCTATATAACTTAGCTTTTCATAACAAGTTTCTAATTCATATGCACTAAAAGTAACACTTGTTGTTATGTACAACATATATCTCATACTTCGAAAAGTAGTTTAAGTTTTGAAAAGTACACAAATTTATATCAAAAAATAAAAATAAGCAACATTCTTGGAAATTGTCGCTATATAACTTAGCTTTTCATAACAAGTTTCTAATTCATATGCACTAAAAGTAACACTTGTTGTTATGTACAACATATATCTCATACTTCGAAAAGTAGTTTAAGTTTTGAAAAGTACACAAATTTATATCAAAAAATAAAAATAAGCAACAAAAATAAACAACAAAAATAAACAACATTCTTGGAAATTGTCGCTATATAACTTAGCTTTTCATAACAAGTTTCTAATTCATATGCACTAAAAGTAACACTTGTTGTTATGTACAACATATATCTCATACTTCGAAAAGTAGTTTAAGTTTTGAAAAGTACACAAATTTATATCAAAAAATAAAAATAAGGAACAAAAATAAACAACAAAAATAAACAAAATTCTTGGAAATTGTCGCTATATAACATAGCTTTTCATAACAAGTTTCTAATTCATATGCACTAAAAGTAACACTTGTTGTTATGTACAACATATATCTCATACTTCGAAAAGTAGTTTAAGTTTTGAAAAGTACACAAATTTATATCAAAAAATAAAAATAAGCAACAAAAATAAACAACAAAAATAAACAACATTCTTGGAAATTGTCGCTATATAACTTAGCTTTTCATAACAAGTTTCTAATTCATATGCACTAAAAGTAACACTTGTTGTTATGTATAACATATATCTCATACTTCGAAAAGTAGTTTAAGTTTTGAAAAGTACACAAATTTATATCAAAAAATAAAAATAAGCAACAAAAATAAACTACATTCTTGGAAATTGTAGCTATATAACCTAGCTTTTCATAACAAGTTTCTAATTCATATGCACTAAAAGTAACACTTGTTGCTATGTACAACATATATCTTATACTTCGAAAAGTAGTTTAAGTTTTGAAAAGTACACAAATGTATATCAAAAAATAAAAATAAGTAACAAAAATAAACAACAAAAATAAACAACATTCTTGGAAATTGTCGCTATATAACTTAGCTTTTCATAACAAGTTTCTAATTCATATGCACTAAAAGTAACACTTGTTGTTATGTACAACATATATCTCATACTTCGAAAAGTAGTTTAAGTTTTGAAAAGTACACAAATTTATATCAAAAAATAAAAATAAGCAACAAAAATAAACAACAAAAATATGGAAATTGTCGCTATATAACCTAGCTTTTCATAGCAAGTTTCTAATTCATATGCACTAAAAGTAACAAATGTTTTTTAAGAACTATCTACGTAATATTCATAGTTTGTTGTTGTTTTCACGCCCATGGGTGGTACAATAACGATAATAACAACAATAATTAAAAGTAAAATATTCATAATAATCAATGTAAGCAAAATTTAAAGGAAACTCGCAAAAACTCCTGTTTGAAATTTAATGTATCATTTCAAAAGTGTCTGAAAAATAAAAATAAATATTGTATATGATACTTTCATGTTTAAGCGTTATCTTATGCTTCACAAAGTATTTTCAATTTTGAAAATTTCATAAATTTAGCGATAACAAAGGGCCAAAATAAACAATAAAATAAGTTAAGTTTCAATAAACAAATGTTTTGAAGAATTATAATCATTTAAGCTAGTTCAACAGAAAAATTTCGAATTCGATACACTAGAAGTAAGAAAATGTAAAAAGTAACTATGTAACAGTCATATTAACCCATTTCTGAAAAAATTAAATGAAATTTGGCATTTTTCTTTTAATAAATTTTATACCATTCTTATAAAAGTGTATTATAAATAAAATAAACAAACCACATAACTTATCTAATTAGTTTTTGGTAAAAATGAGAAAAAGGAAGAAAAAGCATTCTCTAATTTTTTAGTATGAACTTTTTTTTTAATTCTGTATACATAATTACTTTTCAATTTGTTTATCTGTGTGAATACTTAGTATTAATTTTTCAGGGAAGCATCATGTCAAAAATTGGAAAACAATTCTTCTTAAACGCTTTCATACCGGGAAACGTAATTAGGTAATTATAAAGTAATGATGAAAATTCAGATTGTTAAAAGGGAAAATATTAAAATTAGTTTCATTTCCTCAGAATATAAACATTGTATTTCATAGTTCCAAATAATTCTGAAATATGAACAGAATAAAGCGTAAGTTTAATGGACTGTAAGTCTTTAATAAATAGCGCATTATATATAGCTTTTAAAATGAGAAATATATGTGGAAATATATTTAAATAAATAATGTGGTTTTAACACTATATTACAGTGATATAAACAATACATTAAGTAGAAACATGAATCGCGCTTCATCTCTTAATATTCTGTAATTTTTCTTTTACAGGTACTATTTTATTTTAGAAATAACTGTGAAAGAACAAACGTTTTGTTCCTAACGCACTGTAAATTATTTTTAAGATTGCTTATTTATTTTTTTGTTTGTTGGTATGAAACAGTTTTTTCTGATTTATATACATAGACATACATAAAAGGCAAAGGGAGAAAAAAAATGAAATATGAATATATAAATACATATATGTTTCAAATAGACCATCTGCCACGAAAATAATATTATACAAGTATGAGTAGTGCTAAAGTAACATCAGAACCGTTTTGCCAACATTTATTGTGAAAGCAAAATAGAAATTTAAAACATAAATTGCTTTTCGTAAATAATTTGAAATTATTAGACCCAAAAATTACTTGAATGTATACAGTCTAAAGAATGTAGAGGAAAAAAACACACAAAATAATAATGATAATAATGTAAATTAATATAATTTCAAAGTTATCTCTAATTAATATTTCGTTGGAAAATGAAAGATACAAAGATATTAAAAGCATTTCTCTCTTTTAATCGCGTTTATTTTTTTATTTTTTTTTAAGTAATAAAAAATATAATTTATGTGGTGACTATATCTTCCCATGTAAAAAAAAAAAAAAAAAATGCTGTCAACATGAATAGGCAAACATTCCCTTTTTTTATACCGCTAACCAGGACCCTGCCTGCCCGTCATGAGTGCCTAGCTTACCGAGTTAATACCTTTGAGCAAGGCAATATTCACCTGATCACATCATGACTGTGATCCAGTAGACAATAGCCTTGTTGGATTCGCTGGAATGCTCTATAGTGGTTTACTATAGTTCTCTTTGTTTGCCGGTTAAAGGTTTCTATTTAACATTGTACAGTTGGCAGATTTAAAAATAGAAAAAATTGAGGAAGAGAAAATAATTGGTTTCGTAATTTAGAACCTTGATCAGGTGACGAGACCTTCACCTGACTAGGCACCCCCAGAGGTATAATTCATAGGGAACTTGGAGGACTTTGCACCCACGAAGGATTTTACATGTAACGTGGCGCCATTACCGTACATAGATTTATATATTTACCATCAAAAATTACCGCTTTGATTTATCCCCACCGCCACACTCAAAACGAAAATACAGAAATGTTACCAATCTAATGTAAAAATTACCTGAAATTCTGCAATCTAAGGCTGCATTTTCGTTAAATTACAGGGATGTTTCGGCAACTGTGTTGACTGTTACTTTTTATGATTAGAAATGGAATTTTTACGTATGCCTTTCTCCCTCAAAACACGAAATAATGGCGAACCAAAGTTTAGAATTTCCTGAAATTTTCTAGTAAAAAGACGGAATTTTCTTTAAATAAGAGAAAAATCTCTTCCAATTACAGGGGTGTTCCAGTAGCTTGCTGCCTGTAATTTTTACGTTTCTTTTGACGTAAGGTTTTTTTTTTTTTTTAAGTCCAGAATGAAATTATAATTACAACAACATTAAAAAAGTCTCTTTTAATAGACTAATTTATATTTTATGAAAAAAAAAACAGAATTAATATGAAAATATACCAAATTCATATTTGTTTTAAACGTAACTTAGACTAATAATACATACATACACACACACACAAACATATATATATATATATAAAGATCGCATTATCCTTCTGAATGAGATGAAAAGCTGAAAGAGTAAAGAAACAATAATAATCAAAAATACATCTAATTATAATAATATTAGGAAGGACTAGTTATATTCTAGACTCATTCATATTTTTTCGAGAGAAAAAAGGGAGCTCTTTATACTTAAAAAAAAAGAGAACTTATTATGTCTATTCATAAAATTTAAACGAAGAAATATCATTTTATTTTGTTATATTCTTGTAAAAATTAATTAGTAATAT
The DNA here is from genome assembly GCA_963931845.1 of Maratus michaelseni. Classification (NCBI taxonomy): domain Eukaryota; kingdom Metazoa; phylum Arthropoda; class Arachnida; order Araneae; family Salticidae; genus Maratus; species Maratus michaelseni. The sequence continues at coordinate 144,785,793 of OZ007589.1, read as the reverse complement.
TTTAAAATGAGAAACTATACATATTTTATCCTTATCAAAAATATAATGCATAAATTATATTTAGAAAATATGAAGGATTTTTCCGTAAAATTGCCAGGAGAGAACATTAAATATATTCACTTAAAAATAGAAACGCACTTTTCTGACATATTCATTAAATTATGTAGAGATTAAAAAACTAAAACCATATTTAATATTAAATAACACAAACATCACAGCTTTCACAAAAGCAAAAAAAAAAATTTGACATTTGTTTGACATATAATAATTATGTTCTTATGAAAATTAATCAGTATTATTTGAATATGAAAGCCTATATGTTATTCATTCTTATTAAAAATATAAATTGCATAAATTAAACAAATCAAATTAATAAATTATAGAATATTTTGTATAGAAATGTAATTAATTAATTATATTATTTAAATACATAAATGGACTCTTCTGTCATGTTCACTAAAAATGTATAAAGAATAAAATATTAAAACCACATTTAATATTAAATCACACACACACACACACACAAATATATATATATATATATATATATATATATATATATATATATATATATATATATCTTATCACAACTTTCTCAAAATAAAAAAGGTTTTTCAACATTTGTTATCCATTAAAATAAAATTTTTATTCACATCAAAAGTAAATTAATCAACAGTTAAATATTTCTCACAACCTAAAATATATTCATTTCCGAAAGTAAAATTCTGTAAACATATTTCTTTTAAAGGCAGATTTCTGCGAAATATTTCTCTTTATAAAAAATAATCTTTCTGCGAAAATGTAATTAAACATTCATTTAGTGTAATTCAAAGACAATAAAGTATGCTAGTACGTAAATGACATTCTTTACATTTTTAATTTAATATATTCTGATTATAAGGTATCTGTAATCAATAAAATTGTCCATAGGTGCAGATAAAAGGAAAAAAGAATGGGTAAATAAAGCATGGTTATGATAAAGAGGTTTAAAGCATGCTTAAATAGACTTTAATTATTAATCCGTGTTAGATAAATAATAGCTGAATATGAAATTTAGATTGCCATATTTTGATCTTCAGCATAATGGAATATTTTTGAAAGAAATGAATTAAAATGTCAAATTTCAAGACTTACTTCAAAATACAGCACTGTAAAAAAAAATTGCAGTAAAATTACGGACAGAGGCCGGCAGGAGAGATTCCAGTCATACCCCTTAAAAAAAAATCCCTGCCCATCATTTTGTGCAGCCCGTAATTTTACGGGGCAAAGTAATATATAGCATTATAATGCACAGGATATAATGCACTTTAAAACACAATAACACTTTGCTTACTGTTCCGTAGCACGTAAGTACGTTATATAATCATCACAGAATCGCTGTTTTGGCGGGTTAAATTTTTCGAAACACGAGTCAAATGAAGGGTTACACCCTAGCGGAGGACAATATATGGGGTCGTACAGTATTTTTGCTAACATATGGGCTAGAACTGTAAGAATGTGTGGATTGCTCTTAATTTTCTAAGTATCTAATGGATAAGGCCGCTTATTTAGTGGATCAGACCGTTTTTCATCAAATAAGGCGGTTGCCCGTGAAAATTGAAGGGCAAACGCTCATAAATTTACAGTTTTTTCTGAGAGTGAGTCATTTTTATGCAGGTCTTTTGAAAAGGAATTTCGAAGGGTAAACTTAATAAATATCTTTTATTTTGCGATAGAATATGATTCAAGAGTTATTTTAAAGTTATTTTTTATTTACTTATTTATATGTTTTGTTTTTTGAAGTGAAATTTCTTAAGTCTGAGTTAAGGAATGAACTGATTTGTGAATGCGAAAATTATATACAGACATAATAACTAGCCTATTTTGTATGCAATTGTGGAGGAAGTTGGACAGTCTCCCTTCCCATAATGTGTAGATCCTTCCTTTCTATCCTTCTCTGTATAGTGGTCTAATACTAAAAGTAGTCTTGCTTATTTTTAACACTTTCCAACCTATAGTTGAAAAGTGTTTATGACTTCGGTTTGTCTGGCCGTATGGCGGTCTGGCCGTCTGTCCGTGCTCTAACTCCCGTAAATATGCTCGGATTCCCTTGCAATATTTATATGTTATTGTCGTTATCTATGGCATATTCCCTATTTCAACTGAAGTCTGTAGCACTTATAGTTTTTTTACAGGGACACTCAAAAGAATTCCGTTACATTACGGTCTATGGGGAAAAATCATTTGCGGTTTATTTTAATGATGTTACACAATTTCAAATACATTGTAATCGACATATATCACTACGGTGAATTACAATAAGCTTAATATGGAATAGGGTGTGCATAGTACTTATAGTTACTTTACAGGGACAGTCAAAAGAATTCCGTTACATTACGTCTATGAAGAAAAATCGTCTGCGGTTTATTTAAATAATGTTTCACTATTTTAAACGCATTGACATTTATATATATCACTAAGGTGCATTACAAGAGGCTTACTTACAGAATATTGTGTGTATAGCAGTCATCGCTCATTTACAGGGACACACAAAAGAATTCGCTACTGTCTATTAACAATAATTCTTGGAAGTGCGTTTTAAGTTGCTGAACGCGATTTAAAATTTAACTCACTTTTTGTCTATTACTTGGTGTGTATAAATTCTGTATTTCATATACAGGGCAGCACAAAAGTTTGCGAACACATTTCCGTTTATTGAAAGAAACTCTAGAAGGAGAATTTTAAACTGTGCTACGCATTTCCTAACTGAACTAAAATTTGGCATCCTATGTAGTATATATACAAATCTATAGATCATATACAGGGCTGAATAAAAGTATTCGGATATTTTTCCGAATATTGTATATGTTGGAAATTCCTGAAATTACATTTTTAAATATGTTATGCGTTTTCCAAATTGTTTACTTAGATGTTATCTTTCAGCTTATTAAACGGTAATGATTTCTAAAATTATTTTGGAAGCGTTGGAAAGTGTTACATAATCTATGCTTGACGCATGATTTTTCGTTCTTGTTTGTTTTATTATAGAGTTATTAATTCAATGAAATTTCGTAAATTAATAGAAGCTACTTATTTCTAGATGCGTTGAAAGAAAAATATATATAAATATAAATAAATTTGTGAAACGAGTAATTTAGTCAAATTATCTATGTAAAACACAAAGTACAGAGCACCTACTCAAACACAGGTATATAGAAGGTGCTAAAGTCCGGGAGGAATATATAATTCAATATATATAATACAACTATTGTGTAATACAATTACATAGTACAATACAAATACGATTACAATTAGTACAATACAATAATTAACATAAAACACATACTAATAAAAAATACTTTATTATTTCTATAATCTAATTGTAAATACACTTTTTTTAATTTTTAGTTAAAAATAAACTCTTTCGCCCTTAAAAATAAATTTTATTTTCCTGACTACTTTGTATTTTAATTATTAATTTTAAAAAACTGAATCTATGCAAATGTTTTTCAAAGAATATTTCACGCACAAATTGTGTTGTAAAATACATACTGAAAGTGAGACATGGGATTTTGATATTTTAAAATAGCGAATAAAATTAAATGCAAACATTCTAAAGCAAAAAGTTCATTTTTCTGTAACCACTAAAAGAAAAAAAAAGAATACTTAAAGTTTTAAATAAATACTCTCTCTTTTTGCAATCATTAAAAAACGTGCACTGAAGTTTTAAGAACGACAAAAATAGTGTTTAAATTGTGACTGATACATGTAAGTCAATATTCCGTTTTTAAAATACTACTTCCACTTGTTTGCAAATCACTCAGTAAGAAGGAGGTTTAAATATTTGCTTCATGGAAATAATGCTTTTATTAAAAAAAAAAAAAAAAAAGAGAGGCTGATGATTTTAGTTTTTTATGCCTTATCTTTTATCTTTTTCAGTGTTTCAACATTCAAATTAATTGAATAAATTTACAAAGTTTTTTCAAATATTAAAAACTTTTAATTGATATATATTTAAAGAAATAAAACATGTTAGAAAGGTGAGCTTAAATAGTTATATAAATTATGACAATACGCAAATATTATAGTATTGCGTTAAAAAGTATAGATTATTAAAAAACATTTTATTATTTCTATATTCTTACTTATTTTGTAGTTTTTTTTTTTTCACCTGCTTAATTAATACATGCAGATTTTAAAATAAATTACATTTTACAGTAACTAATTGAATTGCATTTTAAATATTCATCTAAAATCTAATAATTTTCAGAAATGATACTTATCATAAAATACATGTGTTGTTAAAAAAGTATTTAAATATTTCCAAAAATCGAACATTTTGAAAAGAAAGCAAATCTGTAGCTTGTACTTTAGAATAAATTCACACATATAAAAAAAAAATTATATTTTTCTATCGCCAACTAAATTGTATTTTAAACATTAATTTAACAACTAAAACAATGCAAATATCTTTAAACACAGGAATTATGTCCTAAAATATATACTCAAAATGCATCTTGCTGCTCGATTCATTTTCACTTTTCAAAAAAATTTGTTTTAATTTTATTTAATTTTATCTTAATTTTCATATTGACTTTATACGTCTATTATATAGTTTTAAAGCCTGTTTCTGAAATTAAATCTCACTTTTACAATCACACATTTCTTCAAAATGTGGGGAACAGTTTTGTATCCTTTGCCGGTTGGTGCGGTTGGTGAAAAAATCCAGAATGGCGCCAGAAGGCCGTTTTAGCATCTCATCAAATTTTTAGTTTTATTATATTTTGTTTTATTTATATTATATTTATATTATAGTTATCTTATTTGTATGTTATGTATGTTATAATATCAGAATATATAATATAATATAATATTATATTATATTATATTATTTTATATGTAAATATTATATATTACTTATACATTATTATTTATATTACATTTATATTATTTCTATTTATTTCTATTTATTTCTATTATATTTTATTTTATTTATAAATTTACTAAATCATCTTACCAAACTCCAAAAGATCGCAACAACTACATCGAAGCATTAATCGCCAAATTTTCCGGCACAGGATATGGAACTTTTTCTGAAAAAGTGTGCATGAAAACGCATAGATTACTTAACACATTTTTCTTATAGATGTCAAAACTTATCATATTATTTTTACTGTTTCCCTTTACATAAATTTACATTAAAACTATTTATTTGTATTCATCATTTTAAAATTTAATGAATGTTTTTTTGATTAAAAAAGAAATATATTTTTTTATTAGCTAAACATTTTAATTCTGTTAATTAGTGCACAAAATTTATGAAAACCAGTTACCCAATTCTACATCCTCTTAAAATCATTTCTTGAATTATTTTAAATCATTTAATCTTTTAAGGAAAAATAATATCGTTCTATCGAATTCTATAGTCAATATTTGCTCCTGAAAATAAATATTAACCAAAGCGCACATTTCAATTAGATGAAATGTCATTGTGTATTTTTAAACAGAAACTCAATACGTTAAAGCAATCTAACATATAGAGTTCAAAAACTAGATACTACTTTGTCTCGTAGCAATTATGTAGCCGTTTCTATTATAAACCGCAATAATAAATGTGCTTTTCATTAAAAAAAAAAACAATAATGAAGTTTATACTATCAATGTTAGCTTTAAAAAGAATAATTATTAATATTTAAAGAAACTAAAACTTATTCTTTTAGATCAAATGTTACTTTAGACATTAAGAATATATCCCTATAAATATTTAATTCGTAAAAGTATAATATATATTTTTTGTCAATCCCACTTAACAACTTCTTTATTTCCTTCGGGTTTTTTCCTTTTTTATGTTACGAATAACGTTAAGAAGGTTGACATTAAGAAGTTTTTCTGCGGGAACACATTTTATAACATAGTTACATTTTTTAATTTATCTGCTTATCCCCCTCCTTTTTTATATTCTTAATTAAAGTTTTTTGGAAAAAGTTTGAATTAATCCAAAATTTTTACAGGAGGATTTACAAAAGTAGCATAAAATAATTCATAAAAATATAGTAAAATGAAGCAAGATATTTTTACACAACGTTTTACAAACCTTTGAAATTTCGCAGAATATTTTATAAAACAGTTTTAAAGTTTTAATGAAGTTAAAAAAAATGCCTGGGTTAGAAAAAATTAATATATACTATAAAATAAAAAATAAAAATCTTTTAAGCACACTATTTTCAAAGAAAAACACTAACATCTCAAAAAACATGCAGATAAAATAACCTTAAAATTTACATTGTCAGGAACAGAAAATACAAAATAGCGACTGTTTCTAAAGATTTCTTATAAATGCCACATTTTTTAAAAATAACACACTATTTGTTTTGCTCTGCTTTCTTTAAGAATTTCAAAGGCACATCACCAGATTGGCTGCTTTTAAAACCCATCGTCTTCACTCTATTTTCAAACACTAACATCTCAAAAAACATGCAGATAAAATAACTTTATTTGTTTCCACTGTCAGGGACAGGAAATACAAAATTACGACTGTTTCTAAAGTTTTCTTATCCATGCCAAGTTATTTAAAATAACACACTATTTATTTTGTTGTGCTTTCTTTAAGAATTTCATTTGAGGCACATCACGAGATTGGCTGCTTTTAAAACTCATTATCTTCACTCTATTCTTTGAATCATATCTTCTGCTTACCATTTTAACCCTTCTTATCGCCCGCAGACGACGACCCTGATCGGCCTACTGAAAACGGCCCGCCTCCTTCGGCTGGTCCGTGTGGCCCGCAAAATCGACCGCTACTCGGAGTATGGGGCCGCTGTGCTGCTGCTGCTGGTGGCAACTTTCGCGCTGATCGCGCACTGGCTCGCGTGCATTTGGTACGCGATAGCGAACGCCGAGCGCGCCCTGCAGGAACCAAAGATTGGCTGGTTGGACGCCCTGGCTAACATCACGCACCAGTACTACCGCAATGACAGCCAGGGTGGCCCCTCCATCAAGACTAAGTATGTCACCGCCCTCTACTTCACCTTCTCCAGCCTGACCAGCGTGGGATTCGGAAACGTCTCGCCCAACACCAACATGGAGAAGATCTTCGCCATCATTGTCATGCTCATGGGATGTGAGTATCCTAAATTAAAGTCATAGACCTTTCAGAAATGGACTGAGCATGGCAACCCTTTTGCCTATATTAGAAGAAGTCGAACATCAGTATTATTTACCAACTACACATGACCTGATTAGACGAATATTCTACACACGATAATAAAGTGACTAGAATCAGTAGTAGCTCATCAGGGGGTTCAAAATCACTTTACTACCAGTCTTTTAATAAACTAAAATTATCCTTGTTTAATCGTAGAACATTCCACGCTTAGATAAGGTCAAATATATTTTACGAAAATTCTGGTAGTAAAGTCATTGTGAACCTCCTGACGATCCGCCACTGGTAAGATTGATAAGATCCTCTCGACTAATCAAACATCTTTACGATCAGATGTGGTTGGAAAGCAACGTTCATGTTTAGAACAAGAAACAAGACCACATGCACCGTCTAAATCTGAAAGGTCTATGATTATAGTCCACTCTTTGCTTGTTTTCCTTGTTGTTAATTTATTTTTTAATATCATTATTTATGCATATATTAAACTTTTTTTAAACATGTCGCTATAAATAAACATATGTATGAATTATCATCAAAATAGGCAATCAGTAGTAGCTGAAGTAGATTTTTTTTTCACTTCATGATTAAAAAACACATCTATAGTTTCGCCATCGATTAATTATCAGCTCTCATCATCGGGTTATTAGTAGAAGAATGAAGAGAGATAAGTGCAGTTCTGCCTGAACATATAAAAACACTACAGAACATGTTTTTATTCTTGCTGGGATAACTACTCTCTGCTACTACTCACTTGTTGATGAGAGCTGATAATCCGTTGCTCAAGAAACTATAGTTGTGTCTATTATAAGTATATATAAGTAACTATATATAAAATATAACTACAGATAAGTATAATCCTTAAAATCTTGTCTCTCAAGGCACTTTTTTCTCTTAAGTATATTCTTCAACAAGTACATTGTATTAGTTTAAAAATTAGCCTTTTTACAGAACTTAGGAGTATTTATATTACTTAGAAATAGCAGACCTGTCTGGTGTTGACCAGGCTCGGCTCTGTCCAACTCTGTCGAGAAAAAATAATGGGAAAATATCGACCTGAGACAGACCCAAGGCCGATTCGGGCTCTCGAGAAAAAAAAATTCCATTGTGTTCTATAAATTGTTAAAACAACAATCACTGTTACGTGGATCTTCCGTTAATACGCAACATCACATAAATAATGTATACTGTTAAAACGCGCACTCATAAAATAACTTTTTAAAGATATATTTGAAATTCCTACGCCAAAAAAAAAAAAAAAACTAACTTGAAAATTTCTATTGTGCCAAAATAAATTATTTTATTAAAACGCCCAGTCATTAAAAACATGAAATAAAAAATATATAATCAAAATAATTTCAAAACAAATCAACACTCAAAAGAGATGTTCTTTATTCATTTTAAGATAGCGCTTTTTATTTAAAGAGGACAGTAGTCTTTGCCATGAAAAAGAAAAATTGAGCAAAATTATAAATTTCACTTTTTATATTAAAACTTGTTAAATTTTTTAAAATATCAATATATTGCTATGCACGTGGCATAAAGTATGTTTTCATACTTCTTAAAGTTACGTAATCAAAATAACATGTCGCAATGCATTTTTCTCAGAAAAAAAAATTTCTTTCGCAGATTTTATACTTTAAAATGGGGAAGGGGGGGGGGGGGAGGGACAACTGCCGAACTGGGAAACTGTTTTTAAAGTTTTACTTTACATGGAACCAGTACCATTCATTTTCCCTCAAGAAAATTCCTTCCGTAAATTTTTTACAACCTTCCAGCATCGCCAAAATATTTTACTTTGATAATAAATCACTTTAACTACTACTGAATAAGAATTGGAACGAAACTGAAATTTCTTAGATGTTATCACATTTTCACAGATGTTGATTTATTGTCAAATAAAAATGCAGATGACATTTTTATGAATTAAAGCGCTAAAATTATTTTGAAAAACATGACATGCTTAAGCATTGTACGTCTTCTTTCCTCTTTACATAATTTGCATCTTAAAATATAAATCATAAGATAATAAACTATACATACAGGTTGATTCGAAAATAATTCAACAGAATGTGAAAGATAATGTAATTATTCACCTCCTGCGATTATTGTAAGAACCATTCATAGACTATTACACTATAAGCATACAGTAAAACACACCCAAATATAAATAAATTCGTATTATTGCAGTATTTTTTTTTTCCTTTTAAGCGAATTTTCTATTTTCCTTTCGAAAAAATTCCGGTCTCTAAAAGAGAGATTTCTCGTTCATTTTCGGATATAACTTCTTTTTAAAACTTTCTGTTTAATTATGATTGCTGAATCTTCAATCCAACGTACTTGTTTCTACTAATAATGGAATGCTTTTGTAGCAAAATTCTCCCTAAGCAAAATTACATTTGTATGAAAAGATTATGCTAGGTTTTTAGTTTTACAACATGTCCAAAATATTTTCTTTTGCAAAATAAATCACTTTAGCTACTGAATAAAAGCGGGAACGAAATTGCATTTCCCATTTTTGTAGATTTTCTTATTGTCAAATGAAAATGCAGATGACGTTTATATGAATGAAAGCGGTAAACTTACTTTGAAAAAGTTTACATGCAAAGCATTTATTGTCTTTTTTTTTTTTTTCCTTAGGATAATTTATGTCTTAAAATATCAATCATGTAGACTGTTTTTGTTTTTCTGTTGTTGTTTTTTGTCATTTTCCGTAAAATGCTTTTTTAAAAATAGTTGTAACATCTTTAGAATTAAGTTTTGTTATTATTCCCTTTCAATGGACTACTAAATGGAAATTCACGTAGATTTTTTTTTTTTCGAAAACGCAAAAACTAGGGAGTAAAAGATCACTGAAACGAAATTTTTAATAAAAAATTTCTTATTATTATTTGTTATATGTTTGTTATTATAACCATTATTGTTTATTACGTGTAAATACAATGGAATCCCGATTTTACGTTTTTCAGGGGACCAGCAGAAAAAAACGTACGAAACGGGAAAACGTAAAATCGGGGTCAAATAGAGAAAAACACTTCAAGAGAACAAATTAAATAAAAATAAACTTACCAATACCATATTAGTATTTTAAAAAGTCTTATTCTTTATTACGTTTTCTTTTTAAGTGTAATTTCACATATATATTTGCAATACATGCAAGCTTTTGCTATTTTTTTTTCTTAATTTTCATGTCCAGTTAAAATTTCTTTAAAATTTTTAAACTCGCAATGTCCTCTGCCGATAAGGGCACAATGTCTTCTGGATCTTCTTCAATATTGTGAAATCAAATCGGATATAGTCTGAATGTCTGTGGTAGCAGACAGGTACAGTAATCAACAGTAAAATAAGCAGTAATAGGCTGCCGCGCTTGCGCGGTAGCGTATTACTGCTTATTTTACATTTATTACTGTTAATTTTACGGTATAATACTGGCAGCTGGGGTGCCAGTATTAAACTGTAAAATGAACACTTTTTTTTTTTCTTGCAGTGCATCAACATTGATATCTATAAGTATAAATTCATACTCTTTTGTCTTCCATAAAGAGCTCTTCCGGCGAGCGCTTCACTGTTAATTTCGGATTTTGAAAATTCTCCCTTTAGAAAAGCCTTTGACATGCATTTTTCATCTACACCATTCCACGCCGATGAGATGAAATGAAATGCATCCAGCACATTTAGCTTTGTTTTCTAAGCATCTTGCAGCTCAACTGAATCAAGTGAAAAAAGACCTTTTCTTACCAGTTTCTTTCTATAATGCACTTTGGAGGATCTGTTTATTCTCATGTCACGTGGCTGAAGTAAACTGGTACAGTTGGGTGGGGAAAATTCTATACGCATATTCTTCGAATTCAGATTAACATGAGTGCACTGGTCTACGATTGAAATTATTTTTCACTTTTGTAAGCTCATTTTTATATTCAATTTTCTTACAAAATCTTCAAAAAGATTTAGGGTCAGCCAAGCATTGTGATTGGCATTGTAATCTGTCGGCAAACTTTTAATGTTTTTAAAGTAACGGAGCTTCTTGAATTTACTAATCACAAAGGGTGTTAGATTCTCAGTTCCGTAATAACAAAATTATTAATCGCACTTTTGATAGCTTCCGACTGTGCTACGTTTCTCATTTCACGGTGTATGTTCTATCAGGGAAGAGATAAAAAAAAAAAAAAAAAAAAAAAAAAAAACAACAACAATCCGATCTCATCTGCGTTAAGGATGGCTGTTTTGAGTAATTACACACAAGAGAAGGCAAAGTTTTTGTCCATCCATTCCTTAGCGACCGCAGTATTTATTCCATCTGCCTTACTGCAAATAAACTTGTAAGACAAATTATACCTCTTCTTGATTCTATCGATCCAACCGTTGCATGCAATGAAATTCTGCATTTCAAGTCAAGAAGAAATTTCAAGAGCCTTTTCTTACAAAATTGAGCCACTGATTGGAATCTTGGCAGCACGGGCTTGTTTAAACCACTTGTATAAAATCTTTTCCAGTTCTTTAAAAGGAGAGGTTTTCAATGTTTTTCTTTTCTTTGACAAATATCCCAGTTTTTCAGATTTTAATTTCACAGAGACCTCTTGTTTTAGGATGGTTTGTAAAGTAGAATAAGCGATACCGAACGATTTTACGCGATCCACTTTAATTCCTTTGGAAACTTTAGATTTTTCGATAATTTCTGCCTTTTCGGCTACAGAGAAACATTTTCTTTTAAACATCCTACTTTTTACTGGCAATCACTAAGAGATAACAAAAGAAAGCCCCCCCCCCCCCCCCCGCCCTCCGATATCACATGACACAGGTTTGGTCAAGTGATGATAGACGAATATTGTTATTCGTTACTTTGAACTGTTTTTGGTAACAAACAACCAGTTGACCAAGTGGAAAGCATTTTTGTTCTTTTGAAAAAATTTCCATGAGTGAAAAAAGATAAAATTTCCTGAGGTACCTCAGCTAAAATGACGTACCAAGCGGGAAACACTAAGAGTAAATAACGTAGAGTCGAGGTACTTTTAACATTATCGGAATAGGAATTTTTGGGGACCGACGAAAAATAACGTAGGAAGCGGGATAACGTACGAAACGGGTTACGTAAAATCGGGGTTCCACTGTATCATAATATGAAACAGAATACTTTAGGGCAGCTACAGATGCAAAACTTACTTTAAAATTTCAATAGAATATTTTATGAAAAATACTTGGAATCTATATTATACACTGTTAAAAATTTGCAGCAAACTGTCCAGTCATTCCACAGTTTTTATAAAAAAGGGTTACATAATCGTAATTTTATTTTATTCTGGCCATATCATTGACCATATTATGGTCAGAATAGAATTAAATTACGGTTATGTAACCGTTTTCTGTACAAGCGGTCGAATGACTGGACAGTTTGCTGCAAATTTTTAACAGTGAAAGCAAACCAGAAATCTATATTATAACGCAAAAACACGTCCATGAGAAACTCGGACGTCATGTCGATGGTGGCAATGACCAGATCAATCTATTTTGCACTATTCGCAAATTTATTAACCCCTAACAATCGCGCAATTTTTCTTTTTACACCGCCAAATAAAGGAAAAAAATGTACTTTCCAATGCAATTTCTTTGAAAACTGTATCTCATTTTTTATGGTTTTTAAAACAATTTTCAAGCCAGGTTTTTTTTTAAATCTATCTAGATCGCTTACCTCCCGCTTACGGAAGATTAATGTGTTTACATTTAAAACAAATAGTTCAGAATTTGTTTCCAGTTAAGAGGCTACTTCACTCAGACGAAAACACCCCTCGCTAATGTTAATCCTATGGGTGAAATAATTTACAATATCTCGTTCGAATTTATTTATTTTTATTTATTTATTTTTTTTTTTTTTTTGCGTTGGATAGCTGAGGTCAATCTCTATGCACGCTGCTTTGTACTTTTTCGATTTTTGTTACAGTTTTCTTTTTTATTATTGAGAATACTTTCACTTTCAACACCGGTACCGAAAGTAAAAGTAACTTTTAAAAAAAATTAATCAAAATCGAAAAAGTACAAAGAGTCGTGCGTAGAGATTGACCTCAGCTATCCAATGCAAAAAAAGCATTTAAAAATATTGAAATGCGAACGAGATATCGTAAATTATTTCCCTCATAAGAATTAACTTTAGCGAGCGGGTATTTTCGCCTGAGTGAAGTAGCCTCTTCTATAACGAAGTAAACTCTTTATCAATAAACAAATAAATAAACAAATAAATAAAATAAAACTCAAATTTAACAGATATGTGGAACTAAATGCTTAAACACCGAAATAATCAGAATCAAAAAGACTGCGTAAATATAGAGAAATCTTTGGCGATTTTCTTCGGCTATTAACCTTCGGCATGATGCTAATACGAAGGTATCGCTTTTAATAAATTTCAAAACTTTATTTGAATAATTGGTATTTTTCATATAAAAATGTTTTCTGGTGTTGTTATTGGACAATCTAAAGAAATATATTAAATGAGAAAAATGTATTAGATTTTTAAATTTAAAAAATGGCATTTACCTATGTTCTGTAACCGGGAAAAACGGGTGGGATCTTCTGGTTTGAATAATGATCTAAATATAATTTCAAATAATTTATTTTAAATTTTTGTCAAGTCTGTTACCTATAAAATAATGGTTTTGTTATTATAATAACCATTCATAAACTTTACACACCAAGAATACCTACAAAACACACGAAATATAATTAAATTCGTATCATTGCGATAATTTTTCCGCCTTTTAATTGAATTTTCTACTTATCAATAAGTCTTAAAATTTTTTCGAGTCCTCTGTATTTTCAACGTTTTTTTTTTTCCTTTAAAATATGTTTCTCGTTCAATTTAAGACTTAATTTCTTCTGAAAACTTTTTTTTTAATTGAGATTTTTCAATCTTAAATTTGACGCAATATTTCCCCAAGGTTGCCAGTTTGGTCTTTTTTTTTTCTTTTTCTTTTTTTTTCAGAAATTCCGAGTTCATACCAAAATTTCAGAAGGAAACATACTTACTTTATGTGATTATAAAATGTCTGGCATTAAAATAAAATAAAAGAAATTATTTGAAATTTTTGGTAAGAATTCGGAATTTAAAAAAGGTCAAACTGGCAACCCTGTTGTTTCCATTAAGAATGGAAAGCTTTTCAACAAAACTCCTTAATAGCACAATTATATTAGCTTGAAAGGCTTAAACCAGGTTTATAAATTCCCGTTGAACATAGAGACAGTACTATTCATTTTCCTTCAAAAAATTCCTCTCTAAACATTTCATTCAGCTTTCAAACATGGCCAAAACATTTTATTTTGCTAATAAATCACTTTAACTACGAAAAAAAAATTTAACCGAAATTGCATTTCCAGTTTCTTAGAGGTTGAGTTATTGTCAAATGAAAATGCAGATGACATTTTTATGAATGAAAGCACTAACCATTTTATTATTATTATTATTATTCTTTCTTTAAACTTTAAATGCTAAGCATTGTACTTTTGTCCCCCTTTAGATAATTTGCATCTTAAAATATTACGAATGTTCAGAGAATATTTTCTCCCTTTCTTACGATTTTCTGTAAAATACATTTTGAATATAGGTAATTATTTTAAAGGTACTGTTTTCCTATTTTTCCTTCACAATGCATTACTCTGCGGAAATTCACAAGCAATTATTTTTATTTTGCTCTGGAAAGACATGCCACGCACGTCAATATTTTTTTTGTGAATTAGTTCCATATCTGCCAAGTATCACATCACAATTTTTAATAGTACTATTTTTAATATAATAGTCTGTCTTATTTAATTTCAGAATTTCTGGCATCAAATAAGACGAATATCACTATTAAAAATTAGTGATACGAGATTTTGCAGCTTATGCAACTAATTCTCAAATACGTCTCGACACGCGTGGCACGCTTTTTAGCGCAAGTTGTTGGTCATCCCATATTTTAGTACGACGTCTAAAATGGTTTTTCTAGTACATTTTAAGATATAATTAATATTCAAAACATTTTATGATTAATTAATTTTTCAATTAATCTTCAGCAGTGAAATTACGAGCGAAATGATTGAATATTAAATACGTGAATTTTCATATTGCTAACAAAACGTATATCCAAAAGAGTGAAAAATATCCAGGCCGGAAATCGAACCCGCATCAATGCTCAACCACTAAGCTACCAGGACAATAACCCGTCTGGCATCTCTCACTCACTCTCATATGTCGGTAAGGCTACAACTGCAACACAATATGGAAAAACCTTCATGAGCACATAACCTTGTGGAATACCTGAGGAGGGGGGGAAAGCAGCATATTTGAACACATATATAATTAATTAAATTTTCAATTAATCTTCAGCAGTGAAATTACGCCTGAAATGATTGAATATTAAATACGTGAATTTTCATATTGCTAACAAAACATATATCCAAAAGAGTGAAAAATATCCAGGCCGGAAATCGAACCCGCATCAATGCTCAACCACTAAGCTACCAGGACAATAACCCGTCTGGCATCTCTCACTCACTCTCATATGTCGGTAAGGCTACAACTGCAGCACAATATGGAAAAACCTTCATGAGCACATAACCTTGTGGAATACCTGAGGAGGGGGGAAAGCAGCATATTTGAACACATATATAATTAATTAAATTTTCAATTAATCTTCAGCAGTGAAATTACGCCTGAAATGATTGAATATTAAATACGTGAATTTTCATATTGCTGACAAAACATATATCCAAAAGAGTGAAAAATATCCAGGCCGGAAATCGAACCCGCATCAATGCTCAACCACTAAGCTACCAGGACAATAACCCGTCTGGCATCTCTCACTCACTCTCATATGTCGGTAAGGCTACAACTGCAGCACAATATGGAAAAACCTTCATGAGCACATAACCTTGTGGAATACCTGAGGAGGGGGGGAAAGCAGCATATTTGAACACATATATAATTAATTAAATTTTCAATTAATCTTCAGCAGTGAAATTACGCCTGAAATGATTGAATATTAAATACGTGAATTTTCATATTGCTGACAAAACATATATCCAAAAGAGTGAAAAATATCCAGGCCGGAAATCGAACCCGCATCAATGCTCAACCACTAAGCTACCAGGACAATAACCCGTCTGGCATCTCTCACTCACTCTCATATGTCGGTAAGGCTACAACTGCAGCACAATACGGAAAAACCTTCATGAACACATAACCTTGTGGAATACCTGAGGAGGGGGGGAAAGCAGCATATTTGAACACATATATAATTAATTAAATTTTCAATTAATCTTCAGCAGTGAAATTACGCCTGAAATGATTGACTATTAAATACGTCTTCCCGATATTCCCTCCCTAGGCTTAGGGGTTCGTCCTGGCCATTAGCCATAAGCTGGTCACAAGGGTGTGCGTTGCCTGTCTGTCTTCCTGATATATCAGAGTGACATATTGCAGAATGGGTATCGTTCTGGTAGTTCAGTTGTAGACCATTGCAGTGTTATACCAAGAATACGGGTTCGATTCACGGCCTAGACATTTTTCACTCTGTTGGTTATACGCTTTGTTAGCAATATGAAAATTCACGTATTTAACATTCAAAACTTTTTTTTTAACACAGATTTCTCGATTTTTAATTAAACGTTTCTTCTCTAAAAAAGTTCTCTAAAACGTTTCTTCTCTATTTTCAAATAAAGCTCTGTTTAAGCATTATTAGATTAATTTGAAATATTTAAGTTGGATTTTTAAGTTTTCCCTAACGCAGATACTATACCATTAACTTTCCCATAAGGGGAAAAAAACAAAAATCTTCCCTAGAATCTCTTTCATCTTCCCAACATTTCCGAAATATTTTCTTTTGCTAAATAAACCACTTTAGCAACCGAATAAAGGTTGGAACGAAACTGCATTTCCCATTTTCGTAGATGTTGAGTTATTGTCAAATGAAAATGCAGATGACATTTTTATGAAGCACAGCACTAAACGTATTTTCAAAAAACTTAAACTTGCTAAATATTGTATGTCATTTATTTTTCCTTAGATGATTAATATCTTAAAATATCAACCATGTTCCAAGTATTTTTTTTTCTATTTTCTGTAACATAGCTTCAGAACTAGGATAATAATTTCAGAAACACAATTTAGTTTTTTTTCTTTTCAGTGTATTTCAGGGAAGGAGGAAAGAGGCTAAATTTGCAGGAAAAAAAATATATCAAAAGTACAAAAATTCGATATTGAAAGCTCACTAAAACAGATTTTGGAATAAAACAAATCTTATTATTAATATGAAATTAAATATTGTCAAATAACTATACTTGGTAAAACTTACTCTAATATCAATGCATTGGTTTTTAGATATAACGATTTAAAAATTCCAATGACAAAAAAGGAACAAACAAACAAAAAAGTACTGAGTTATAGATATATTTTTTATATATCGGATATGTCTGTGGATGGAAATATTTCTTTTGCTAATGCCTTAGGCATGAGTTCATTTACTTCTGCCTTCGTTTAAAATAAATAAATAAATAAATAAACTTATTTATTTTTAAGAAGATTTGTTTTTTCTAATCAAATAAAAGACGCTTTTCCCATAAAAAAAAAATCTGAAATGACTCCAATCAACTCTCCGAACACTGCTGTAAATGCCCTAAAAAAAAATCATGCATTACATTATGAAACACTTTCCAATTTTGTAGAAGTAATATTGTTATGAGATTTCATTTTTATTCATACAATGAAAGAAGATATCTAATTAAACATAAAAAAAACACACACACAACGCAGTGAAAATTTACTTTTAGCAATTACTGTCCATAGCCATTATGTGTGCGAATTATTTCGTGCGAGCCTGTAAACCTGGATCAACATACCTCATAATACACTAAAAATTAATTAAGTTTTAATATGCATATCACAGCTGAAAACGTACATCGAACAGTTATGGCTCATAGTAGGTCCTGTAACCGAATTATTTTCAGCGTAAGCGTTCAGCGTCATAAGTAAACGATAAATTGTACGTGCTAAATAATCTATAGCAAACATGTTGTAAGTGCAAGTCAGCAATGTATATCAATTTCATTGAAATGCTGTAACATTGAAATACGCTGCAAACGATTTTTCTCCGTAGATGATAATGCAATGGAATTCTTTTGTGCGTCCCTGTAAACGAACTATAATTGCTACTTATAAAAAACATATTGCCATCCACCTTAGTGATGCATGTCAGTTTCATTATGTTTGAAACAGTTTAACATTGTTAAAATGCACTGAAAACGCTTTTCTCTGTTGACTGTAATGTAACGAAATACTTTTGATGGTCCCTGTAAAATAACCATAAACGGCACACACTCCATTTACAATACTGAGCATGCCATGGTAAACCCCCATAACATATATTATTTACATGACAATTCAAGTATATTTACGCCAGTAAGAGCAAGTACAGACAGACGGACAGGTAAACCGAATTCAAAAGCACTTCTCAACTGTATTGAAAAATGTTAAAAAGAGATAATTTTTATTAATTTTTGACACGTTCAACCAAACAGGATGGCCTACCAAAAAGGTTTTAGCTTACATCCTTGACGTTTGGCGGAATTTAACTGCGAGCCACAAAGAAGTGGAAATAAATCTCAGAAAACGAAGGACCCCCCCCCCCTTCTGAAATGGAATCGACTGGACTCAAAGGCTGGGCCTACCGTTTTGAAACTGGAGACTTTACTTCAGCATCACTAATACTTGATTAGATCTCCGCAATAGCTATTACTTATAGTCTGTCACATTTCCTTGGTGATTTTAAAATATTCGCCAAATGTGATTATGTTGGTATCTACACAGACGGGACAAAGAGTGGAGATAATTATGGCTGTGGGGTTTTTTGTGACAATGCATGTTTTGGTTACCGTTTGCACTACTCCATTTCAGTCTTTCGGGCTGAACTGATGACTACAGAGCTGAGAGCCATGTTACACATATCTCATTATCATTGTACATCTATACAGATTCAAATAGTTCTATTTATGCAATAAAATCATTTTGAAATAATCCTTCTATCTCACCCATTTTGAATCTTCACAATCAACTGACAAGACATCGTTATAATTTATTATTTTGCTGGATGATACTGCTGGAAATGAGAAAGCAGCCGAGGCGGCAAAAGAAGTTCTTAAACCACTACATCATAAAATTTCATTCTCATATCTTAAAATACTAACAAAGCATTTTAATCTGAACAAATTGTAAGAAAGTTGTGATTTAGAATATAATAAACTCTATCATATTAAACAAACAATCATGACCAGGCCTCCAAGTTATCCGAGGAAAACTGATGTTCTATTGACTCGTCTGAGAATTGGACATTCCACAATCACTCATAAACATCTGTTTCTGCGGGAGGATGCACCATGTATGCTCACAGTCAATTTGATATCCTCAACAATGCGTCATCTTTTAACTGACTGTCCAAGCCTACAGCACTTGTATTCAATGTATTTCAATACATCATCACCCACATTGACAGACCTGATTGGGGAAAACTTCATGCAGCACTCTTTAGTTTTCTAAGGCATGTAGGCTTTTATTTTGAGATATAGTTATTTATGTATTTCGTTGTTTTAACAATATTCGGTTACAATAGTATGACACAGATAGCATTTCTCATAAAATGTATTTTAATGGAAATGTTTTAGCATCCCTTTTGTGTATTTTTTTATGTTACCTTTTAACTTTTATTTTGGCGCAGCATGTCCGTAAAGGGATTTTGTGCCATTATAACAAACCAACCAAATGTGAGCTCAATCGGAAGTATCGTTTGGGAGTTATCTTGATCACTCACACACACACACACACACACACACACACACACACACACGCACACACACACACAAATAATAATTACAAAACATGAACATATACCTTATACTATGTGTTCGGAAAGTAATAAATTCTTATCCTAATAATATAGTTATTGCAATTAAAAAGGATTTTTTTTAAATATAATTATTATTGAAGTTTAACGCATATTAGTAAGTGAAAATGTAAAAAGTAATTTTTTTTTTAAAGATTAATCATATTATTAGGTTGATGCAGAAGTTTGTAAAGTTTTTTAGCTGTGATTTTTTATATATATGAAAGGACAATAAAAGTAAACTCTTTTAAAATTCAAAATTGAAATTAAAATTTAAAATTAAAATTCCCACTTTCTTTTTCCTAACTTTTATATCTAATACTCAAAACTAGTTTGCTCCAGTTAATTTTTTTTTCTCGTCCCAACATTTATTATGTTCAGGCCTTAAATTCAATTAACTTTAAAATAAAAAATTATGAGCTAAATGCAATTATCCATATGCGTCTTGTGACACACCCGGGACTGTGGACAGGCTTTATTGTCATCACAAGCCTAGATATCAACCAAAAGCTATTAAGCCAATTAAATTTAAGTGTCCTCCTATTTTGACACTTTCGCCCCCTACTGGAAAAATTTGAAATACGGAATAAAACCGCCATACGCGTGAAAAGGTGAGCTTTTTTGGTAAAAAGTACGGGTAATCATCTTCATGACATTTTCTGGCGCATTTTGGAACAATGAAGTGATAAAGATTCTGAAATACTCGGCCCCGAATTTAAAAAATACGATCATTTAACGTAAATGGAATAAAAGTCAGGTCCCTTCCGAACTTGTTTCATCATTTACCACGATTACACTTCATGGCTAACTCCAAATGATGAAGTGGAGAAAAAGTAACGCGACGATCCTTTCATATGTATATATGTATGGATGAATAGCATACAAAAAATAATTTACTAACTATGACTCTCCCCAAGGCAACACTAGATACCAGGCTTGCTCATTCACTCTCATTACGTCACAAATAGTGGCTGGCCGTGACCGCGACAAGTGATTGGTACAAAGCGACGCGCCCATCGTTTTGTGCCAATCGCTGTATGTATTTCGTCGCGGCCAGTCACCATCTGTGAAGTCATGATAATGAATGAGCAAGCCCAGTATCTAGTGTAAGTGTAGCCCTGCTCTCTCCCAATGCTACGATGACTTCTCGTGTGTGGATTTAGACGGCCATTAAAAAGTAAAATATATATATGTCACATTTCCACTTCATAGTCGCTTTATTTTCCGTAAATTAACTCAAGGCCAGAGGTCTCCGCCCAGGAAGTTTTGCAGTCGTACGCCGATCATTATAAGTCGTTCGGTGCTTATTGAAAAAATAAATAGGCAGTCAAGTCCACTTCATATTTTATTAGGATCCAGAGAAAACTCGGTAATGCTTTTATTTAGCTCTCATGATAATTCAATACATTAGAACCAAGGAGCAGCTTCGTATACCAAATTAACCATTCGAAGAAATCAAAGCTGTTAAGGGGCAGCATCTTAGATTCTATCGGCAGCTACGGAGATTTTTATTCCATGGTCGCGAGCCACGCGTCGGACCTCCACTTACACACACACACACACACACACACACACACACACACACACACACACACACACACACATATATATATATATATATATATATATAATGTGGTTATGTCAAGGTAGGAATCTTAGGAATGGCAGAACCGTTTTCTCACGTTGCTTTTAACAGTTGAAGCATGTCTTCAGACGGTACAATTGTTTCGAGCCACATCTGTTACCTTTGAGTCATTTTCTCAGAAACGTGTCTAAGGAAAAAATGTTTCAATTTAAGGGTAAAAAATATTTTTATATTGCTTTGGACTTATCTTACATCATGCCGGTATTTTGTTAGAGTCTGGGAAATATTTTATTAATATTGCATTTTTACATTACTAGACTCTATGTTCGTCATCACGTTCGTGTCCACGAAAATGTTGTCTACAGACCTTACTTTTAAAAAAATAAATTATTTGTAGCACACTAAGTGATAGACTAAATTAAAGGATGCTGCCGAATTAAGTTTTGTACAATTAATTAATTTTCTATTTTGTAATCCTTACATGTTTTTATTTTGTACACGGAATTAATGATGTGACCTTGACGTTCATGAATTTTTCAGAGTTATTTTTAAAACTAAATATTTTAAACAAATAACGCTTGCAAAGTTTTGTTGTGATTAAAATTATTAACAATCTAGAATTTCATGCACTTTTTTTTTAAGTCTGCTATCTTCTGTTGAACTATTTAGCAATTATTAACTTTCTATCCATGGACATGACTCAATTGCTTTCGACGTCAATTATTTTTCAAATGAAAGTATAAAAACACAACATTAATCCTTTGAAATCGAATCTGAGATTAGTTTTAAAATGCACTGAAATAACAAAAATTGTATCAACGAAGTAAGTTTTAAATCAACTGTATAGACAGACTCAGTAAGTAGTATACACTGTGCATGTAAACATCAAACATTAAACTTTAGTTATTTCTTTTATTTTGTTTTTACATTACATTTTATAACAAATGTATGCTTTATATCAACTGTCAGCAACTGGCGGACCGCGGTCCACATCCGGACCGCGGAAGGTCAAATCATGGACCGCCAAAAATTTTCAATTTGATTAAATAGTTTATTAAAATTTACATATAATAGATACGTTTGAACGATAGCCTTATCAATGCTGCAAGTGTAATTTTTCGCAATAATTTTTCATCAATTATCTGCTTTTTCTATTTTATAATGTGTATATAAAATTTTTCATAACATATACTTGTGTATATAGGAATTTTTCATGACAAAACCCTTATTTTTCTATTCTATAGTGCATGTATGTATGTGTAAAAGTAACAATTTAAAATTAATAAGTACTAATATTACTTAAGTGTTTTTTCTCTGTATCTCGATAAAAATTTTCAAAAGTATTCGGACCCTACTTAAAATTACTTTCCGACCCCTGCTTTATATGATCATTTCATAAAGGTGATACGTTTAATTTTATTATGGTTATAGCACACAAAATTTCCATTACAATTATTTTTCAATTATTTTTAAATAAATAGTCTGGGGCGCAGTTTTGTTCATTTATAAAAGAACCAGAGGACCCGTGCGAAGATTTCGCACTGGAATCTAATATTTTTTAGGTACTTCTCTATTATCCCGTCGACCACTTTTCATAACAAAAAACTATCGCCAAACTATAAGATTAAACGCCAAAAATGCAGTCCCATTTACTTGATGTCAGAATCATTATGCATGTTTGTTACGTCATCTAGTGGTTTTACATTCGACATTTGCGTGTATTTTTCATTATGTTTTACTGATTTAGTAGTTATTTTATTAATTAAAATAACAATTGTGTCCTTAAATTCTTATATTTTATTTATTTATTTATTTTTTGATATTCCAATGGCAACGTTCTCCCGTTTATTTGGCGATAGTTTTTTGTTATGAAAAGTGGTCGACGGGATAATAGAAAAGTATCATTTTTTATCAATATGTAATATTTATTAGATGCAGGGTCAAACTTCTAAAGAAAAAGCAAGGATAGAAATATCTGCAAACAACATTTAGTTGTTAGTCAAGCCAGAATATCATCTAATTTATTCCATCAAAGTTATAGTAAAAATTGATCCAAGATTGCAAAATGCACGCGCGAGAAAAAAAAAATAACAATCGTATTTTGACTGCATTAAAGGACGACGTCATCCGCTTCGGGAAAACCATGGGACTTAGAAATATAAATCTAAACATTTCAATTTCAATTTCGCTTTTTAATCATAAGTGTAAAATAAACCCGCGCGGTGTTTTTTATTATAATTGCTATAAGCATCATATAATGTGGTATTTTATTTTTTTGGCAACAATAGTTTCAGGAAAATCTTTCATTTCTTTTATGAAAACAATGCCGATTTAATTTTTAATTTTCAGCAAATTTTAATCAAAAACATGTTTTAACGAATTGTTAAGTGGGCTATGTCAGAAGCCGGTTCTAAAACCTTTCATATGGTATCTCATTCGTTGTTCTGCGTTTCATATTTTCTTAGAAAAAGGGATGTTGACTGGAGAAATAATATATAAGGATTACCATTTTGATTGAAATTTTGATTTAAACTCAAAAAGTAGCATATATTCGAAGTGCTCGTTTTTTCCGTCAGGTACTCCGTATTCATCAGCTCAAAAAAAGCACAAATATTCTTCAAATCTGAAAAATTCACGACGTAACTACTAGCACACAACACTGCATAGTGCATATAACGAATGACGGATGAAAAACGGTAAGCATACACCGCAGTGTTCATACACCAAACAAACGCTGCGAACATATGCATCAAGCCTTAAACTTCAGTTATTTCTTTTATTTTGTTTTTATAATACATTTTATAACAAAGGTATTGTGTATATGATCATTTTATAAAGCTGATACGTTTAATGTTATTAAACTATTCGCAAATTGAAATTTAAACTACGTCAGTATTTTTCTGTTGTAAGTTTTTTGATTAATCACTAACATTACAGCAATATCCATTTTACGAGAACAATGTAAAATAGTCTTTTGCAAATATTTTATTCAAAAAATGTCAGCAAAATTTAATTAAATGAGACTTTTTTTAAAAAATTTTGGTTATATTACCCTTTTAATCCGTTTGGCAGGATTTTTTGACAACATATATTTTTAGGATTTCGTACCACTATTTTTGAAAAGCAATATTTCCCTTATTTAGCGACAGAAATTTGTGATTAAATAAGACGAAGATTATTACTTCAAAAGAGTTAAATTCAAATGTTAAAACCATACGAATTCTACTTTTTTTTTGTCGTAGTTGTGTAGTTGTTTTCTACTATGTCGAACACATAGAATCTAAAAGTAACACCAATTCATTTTCCACTTATTTGTAACTACTACACTAAGTTTTTGTTGTCGGCATAAAGTGTAAATTATTATAAATTTTGTGTTTTCGTGAATTTTCACTCTTCATTTGACTGTGCTGGTTCCCACTGACAAATTTTTCTGCAAGACAGAAAACGACCAATAATTCGAGAATAAATCCAAAACATGTATTCCGGCGTTAAAAAGATGAAATTGAAAAAGTTCTATGTTTAAAGTGTAAAAAATCTCCAGAGATAATTCTCCGAACAAATGGGTTAATTTTATACTTAGGAAAATGTCATTTACAATAAATATATCTTAAATCCAGTGCGTTTAGATTTCTTCTAAAATTAGAGATATTGCTCTCTTAATAATCTGCATAAGAAATATTTCAGTAAAAATTGTTTATTTTTTATAATTTTTTTATTCATTAATATTATTTTATTAATTTTTCTTCGGTAAGCACGAGATTAAATGATTTCATATTCTTTTAAAAACACTCGTATTTTTAAAGAAAACAAGTCTTATTAAAAATTAATTTTGATATCGTAAATTTGGTGATAATTCAACATTTTAGAAACTTTTTTATATATATACTAATAGCATAGTTTCTTAATGTTTTTTCATTAAATACTTTCATAAATTAAACCTTTAAATTGATATCTCTGGGCGTTTTATTACCTTATAATCATTTATTCGTGTCAAAGAGATTTGATTAATTTTCATATTCAAAATAACAAATTCATTTTATCTTTCCTACTTTAGATTTCAAATTTATTTGAAAAAGTAACTGAAAATTTTACAATAGAAAATAATGATGTGCCGATCTCACTATGCCATTCAGTGATGTTTTTCTATATGTTAAATTTTTAAGTGAAAGAAAATTGGCCTTCAAACACTTTAATTGGCCTATAAGCACCATAATCGTCGAGACTAATTGGCGTGGTATTCAGAATTTTGCGTCCAATTACTGTGTAAAGCGCATTTGTGTTTTTCAGAAATGATTTAATAATAGAAAACGCAAAATAATTACGTAATATAATAATAATTACGTAAAGTTAACGAAATCTCACTAAAACATATTCCTAATGAAATGATTATCATTATTAATATTAACACATTTACGACCAAAAACGTGGAACTCCATCATTTGAACATTTATAACTCTCTCCATGAACATTACTGTTATATTATGCGTTATATTTTTTTTATTAAAAATGTACACAACATTAATTTTTATACAATCAATGTACTGTGCATATAAACAAATAAATAACAAATTTTGACGTCATTATGTACGTTTCTTTACAGTATAGAAATAAATAAATAAAATCATCTTATTGAATAATGTAGCATGCAGAAGTCACATCCATGGGTGGAATTTATTAGTAATAAAACATGAACAAGCGGTCGCGAATGTGTTGAACTGAGTATTTTCTTGTAGTCTGTAAAAGAAAAATTTATCTTGATACTGATATTTACCCTTAAAGATACAATGGTAGAAAAATATTGGCCTGAAAATATCTATACTTTTAATTCGTTAAAATTTCTATGGATTTAAAGTTTTCGCTGTTAGTTAAGGCTTTGAGACAGGATTTCTTTTGCTTATTTGTTTTTATGTTAAACTAATTTTTCTTTTTTTTGGATGGATTTAGAATGGCAATGATTTACATAGAACAAGTATGTATTCATTAATTCATGAAGTTTAACCCGAATCTGCTGTCTAACACACGATCAATATCAAATAATATTATCTGTATTCTGAAAGTATTTGTCCAAGAAGTTTGCTTTCCGCTCATAGATATATCCTCAAGATTGTTTGCCTGTCCGATTCGTATGTGGTCGCTTGTTGGATAGTTTGAGTACTTGAGTAATCCTTTCAAAGGAATCGACAAATAAGCTTTCGTTTAATACTCAGTCGACCATTTAACTTAAGTATTAGTTATGATGAAGCACAGAAAGAGTATGAGACAATATGACATAAACATATTGTTTAATCTTTAGTTATTTCTATCATTTAGTTGAAGCACACCTCATATTAGTAAATATGTCACATTAGTTGAAGTGATTCCAGTTATTATTTCCCTTTAAGATTTCTAAAAAAAAGTTCAGAAGAACCTTTTTATTTAATTTAACTTATAATACATTAGTTTTTTTTTTTTTTTTTTTTTTGCTTGCAACAGTTCATTTTTACAATATATATTCTCCATATGATAAAATTTTAATTCTTAATTTGTTGGTTTTAGCAATTTTACTACAATTAATTTAATATTACATTTAATTGTAATGTTAAATTTTAATTTAATTGTAATTTTATTACATTTAATTTAATATTACATCAAGCCGTTCCTCTATAATTTACTTTAATTTGTATGCTAGAAATTGAAGTTTTTTTTTCTTTACATTTAAAACTTTCGTAAGAAAAAGAAAAATCAAAGCATATAAGATTAAAACATTGTAATAAAAAAATTAATAACTTCTCGCATATTGTTTTAGTTTACTCATTCTATAATTAAATTATCTAAAAATAACATTTTTCTCTCTCTCGAAAAAAAGCAATTTCTAGTGTCTATAAAAATAGACAGAGACAGAATTAGTGTTAACCCTAAAAATAATCTAACTTTCGTCAGTAAAATTTCCCATTTTATATTAAATTTTATTTTTTAACTATACAAGACTATTTTAAAAAAGAATTTTTTTTAAATTTTAGCATTCTTTTACTACTTTACTTCAAAACTAAATGTCTTCCTTGACATCATTTATGGTTTCAAAATGAAAAGATATACGAATCAAACAGTGTAATAAAAAAGTTAATAAGTTCTCGTTTTATATTGGAGTTAACAATATTCTTTGAATTGATATTATTTTATTTCATTCATTATATTATTAAATGATCGAAAAAAAAATGTAATGTATCAAAATAATTTCTAGTCTCTTTCAGAACAGACAGAAACAGTAGTAGTATTAACCCTAATGATAATCTAACTTTCCTGAGTAAAACTTCACTTTTTCCATCACTTTTTTAAAATTTAATTTTAAAATACAAAAGGTTACTTTAAAAGAGCATGGTTTTAAATTTTAGAATTTTTTCCTACTTTATTTCAAAACTAAACGTCTCCCTTGACATCATTTATTGTTTCAAAATCAAAACATATAAGATTAAGACATTGTAATAAAAAAGTTATTAACTTATTATCGCTCTTTATTGGAATTCACAATACTCTTTGAGGTGATATCGTTCCAGTTCATTCATTATATTATTAAATGATCGACAAATAATATGTCTCGCTAGAAAAAAATTATAATCTATACAAATAATTTCTAGTTTCTTTGAGAATAGACCGAAAGACATGTGTTATTAACCCTAATGATAATCTAACTTTCTTCAGTAAAATTTCACTTTTTTCATCAATTTTTAATTTTTTTAATTAATTTTTAAAATATACAAGGCTATTTTAAAAGAGCATTGTTTTTAAAATTTAGCTTTCTTTTCCTGCTTTATTT
Source organism: Maratus michaelseni (assembly GCA_963931845.1). Classification (NCBI taxonomy): domain Eukaryota; kingdom Metazoa; phylum Arthropoda; class Arachnida; order Araneae; family Salticidae; genus Maratus; species Maratus michaelseni. The sequence goes on along the minus strand of OZ007589.1, from coordinate 144,757,381 downwards.
CAAAACTAAACATCTCCCTTGATGACATCATTTATTGTTTCTCCTTGTTTCCCGGTGAATCTGTATGTACCTTAAAGAAACAAATTAATTCTAGAACTTTCATCTTCCACGGGTATTTTTATTTTTATTTTCTTTTTTCAAAAAATCTTTTAGCATTTGGTGCTAAAAAAAAATAAGAGTATGGAGTAGGTTGATAATATAGTCCGATAATGAAACGATTTATAGCAGAAATCTAGCAAACCATCCTTTAAATCTGTTCAACATTAAAATATTTTTGGGAGTAAGCTCTTTACTTTTGAGTTACTTCTGAAATGTAAAAGATTTTTTTTTTTTTAACTGACATTATTTTTTATTTATGAAGTACTGAAAAATATAAAAGAAAAAGACAGCGACTGGATAAACATAAGGTAAAGCCATGAGAGATGGCGCGGTCGGAGAGATTGCGCACATAGTGGTTCGGGGGGAAGGAGTAGAGTGAGAGCGCAGCGACTCCAGGTAGTTGTACAACAACAGTAGTGGAGTGTCTACTTGAAAATGCACGTTGATTGCTTTGAGCGTCTAAGATAAAGTAATGCTATTTTGTTTTGTTTTCCCAAAGTAAGTGCTTGAATTTTCATAGCTATTCATCGTAATTTCTATACAATGTCAATAGTACAAAATATTTTAAACTTAAACGATTTCTCATAAGCTACTAATCTAGACTAACAATGTGAACATCAACGGTTCGTTTTAGTAGCGGCCATGTTTAAATAAAAGGCCGCGCAATCTCTCCTACCGAAATTGGAGAGTTTGCACATCTGCTACTTAGGAGAGATGGCGCATTGTTCTCATTAGTTTCCATGCTAGGAGAGATTACGCAGCTTCTTGGTAAATTTGCATGAAAAAATGAAAAATTAAAATGGACTAATTTTAAGTTAAACGTGTTATTATGTTACATAATTTTTTTTGTAATCTTATCTGGATTTACTTTTTTTTATTCTTTAATTTTTTTTTCATTTAATTAAAATTTTTTAATCGTTTTTAAAATTATTACCTTTTTCTGATTCTTTAAGCATTAGGTTGAAATATTCACTCCCAATACAATAAAATTTGTTCACAAAAACCTTACAGCAATGTCATTTAAGTTTAATTATTATTGTTAACAATTTAATTGTAGTTATTATTAGTAACAATCTCTCCTACCCATGTGCGCAATCACACCAACCTTGTAAGGAGAGATTGCGCAAAATAACTTTCTTTGTTTTATTACAACTGTTCTATTTAATTTCAACATAACAACAAAATAGCAATGGAAATGCATAAAAAACAAATGAAGTAAAAATTATTCATGGATAGTTTAGCAAAAAATGAATATTTAGATTTTTTATTGCTATTCTTTTGAATTGTGCGCAGACCCTCCTAGCTTTACCTTAAATCTAATTTCTAAGTATTTTTAAAAATTTCTTCAATACTGTGCATATTTATAAACAATTGATTATATCTTATCTAGAAAATACCAGGTAGGCAACTATTAGCTGAAGAAATAATTTGAAAATTTCTCATTGGTTTCTATCTGGTGCTTGTGAAAACATCTTATAAATGTAATCTCAAATTTCAACCTTTCCAGTTTTTTTTTTTTTTTTTTTACAACAATCTTTACCATGTTTATCTGAAAAGAAAAAAAATGGTTTAAAGGACTGAGAATATGTAATAGTTAGAGTGAAATCTTGTTATAACGATACCTTAACAGTATTCTCTTGCCGATAAACTTCCTAGCTCCATTTTTAGTTTTTTGTGAAACATAAAATTCTGACATAGTGCTTTTTGAAAGGATTTTTACAAAGATAAATTCTTATGGATTTTGAAATATTTTAAATTGAATTTTTTCCCACGTAATCTTATTTAACAGTATTTTCGTCTAAAACTTTAAAGAACAATAGATTTCAATACCAAATAAAATTTGAAATTTTTGAATTGATGGCTTGATTTATGGTAAAATATTTTCTTACAGTTACGCATATAAAGTTTATATGATAGTAAAGAAAAATATATTTTTCAAAACCTAAATTAGCCTTTTACACCATATCGATAAATTTTAGTATTGTTGAAGAAATCGTAATTAAATTGGAAAGTCTTGCAACAACATCATTTGATGCTGTTTGCTGAAACAAACATATATTAAAATGTAATTCACGCAGTGTTAAAATATTAATTTTTTAATCAAAAATTTTTAAAGAATATGAAAGTACCTAATTTTTCACGCGATATAAAAAAGGAATTATATCTATGTTTCTGATTAAATATTTAATTTTTTTTCCCTTGTTTATTTTGTTGGAAGATTGTTTAGATTTGCTTTTCTTTAAAAATGAAAAGATGAATTTACCCTGTTTTCCACACGATATATGAAAAGAATTCTATCCATATTTCTGATTAATTTTTTTTTCTCGTGTTTTTTTGTTGGAAGGTTGATTTGGAAGGTATTTGCTTTTCATTAAAACTAAAAAGATTATTTGTCCCTGCGAATAAAAAAAATATGTTTTAATCTTGAAAAAGGTCATATTTCTATATTTCAAAATTTATCAAAAATTTCAAATTTTTCCTAATGTTTCAAAAATTTATGAGAACTTTGTCGCTTAATAAAAGCCTGAATACAAAAAAAAATGGTAAAAAGCTAAAATTTGTTAAAAGTAATTTTAATGTTGAAAAAAATTCAATTAATTTCGATAAAATGTAAATTATTTTTTTTTTATCATTACTTATTAAAAAAAACAATCAGGAATCCGATTAAAAAAATGAATGTTTGAATTTTTACCATTATATTTATTTTAATTAAAGCAAAAATAATGCATTATTTTGTGGTTCATTTTATTGCTAAATTTACAGTTAAAAGTAATTATTCCAGATACAAATTTTAATAATTATTTATGAAATTATGTTTAATTGTTTATTAATATAATGGGAAAAAGTTGTCATTTTATTTACAGTTACATAGTCTTACAATTATATAGCACTGCAATTTTAAATTTTTACTCCTTACCTTAATTTATATCAGACAAGAAGATCAATGCTGTTCTTAATTCAAATATGTCGGCCCAAACGAAGTGGCCGTAATATATTTTGAGTGTTTTCTTTTTGCCTTTAGAGAATTCCGTGGTTTTTCTGTATAAAATTCTATCTCTAAAGGAAGTCCTGCTGTGCGAAAATTTTTAAATATTTTTGCTCGACATATACTAATAACTTTCTGTGAAGCTAAAAGAATAGTTTTTTTTAAATCCATGTAAAACATGATAAACTTCCTTTTACGATTTTTTTTAACGTAAAATTAATGGTAAGTACTTAAGATATTTTTTTTTTTTTTTAAAGTTAAATAAAAAATGTATATTCAGAATTTATATAACAGTGAAAGAATATTGTTCCAGTGCATAGTAATAAAAGAAATACCCATCGTAGTAATTTTACTTTTCAAATATAAGCCCGAAATATTATTTATTTTATTAACGTGTCAATGCATGTATCTTGAAGTGAATTTTTAAATCATATCTCATAAATTGGAAAATGGAAAATTATATTCAAACTTTTGCAAAGCAATAAAAACATACATGCAATACATTTGTTTTATTTAAAGATTCAAAAGAAATTGTTATTTACATTTTAAATGGTAATATTTTGAGTTTTTTCGCCTCTCGTTTAAAATTTACAGTCATTTTTTAATTTATGAGTTCAAACATAGAATATATTAAATGGATTTATTAGTAATTAATGAAAATTCGCTTGACTTTGATGCATATATAATTCAAAAATATTGTGCATAGAGATTGTTTAAAAAACATTTAAAATTTATTATACGTTTTTAATTACTGAGCTCAAATATCGAACACATTAAATGGATTTATTGTTAATCTACAAACATTCGCTTAGAATTAATATGCATATAATTTTAAAGTACAACGTGTAAAAATTATTCTTCTGAGGAAACGCTTAAATTATCTGCTATTACGAACTTCGTAAAATAAACGAGATTAATGTAATATAAAATATATTCCTGATAAACTTTTATTATTTACTTCTACAATTCTTATATTTCTCCCAAATAATATTTACCGCATTCATTTTTCATTATTTTTATATTTTAGCCATGTTTGCATTTATCAATACATTTTCAAAATTTACGCTTGAAGAAGTATGATTTAAAAATTCCGTCTGAATAATTTTTCACAGAAATATTTTATAGCTTTTAAATTAGATAGAACGCAACAGAAATTATGGAAGAATTGCAAACAATCGTTCGTACTGTTGTAAGAAAAATGACAGGTATTCGTGTAAAATTTATTTCAAAGTTATAATATTGCTGATACGCCAAATAAAAATCAGATTTCATAGTTCGTTAATATCCACTTAAGGATACAGCATTCGTTTATATCGTAATATTATTCGTATCGTCACTTAAGGATACAATTCGTGTATTCAACATTATAAATTTATTATAAACATCTATTCAACCTAGTGTAACAAATATGTAAACTTTCAACTTCAGAATTTTTCATCTAATATTACAGAAAACGTTTATTTATTCCTAAAATGAAATGCAAATGCAGTTTTACGATTGCACAGTTTGTTACTCACCGTTTCTCAATTTGATATTATTATAGCGATGTTATTAAAGGAAATGAAAGGATCAAACGGCTCGAGAAATATTTTTCAGGAAACAACTAATTATTGTCAACAGTATCATGTGTTTAAAATAATAACGAGATGGAATGAGAATTTAGTAAATCCAATAAACAGAAGTTTTGCTTCCTAACAAATAATTAAAGTCATTTTTAAATGAAATAATTTAACAATACGTACTAAATAAAATTAGAAATAAGTCAAATATAATTTCAATTCAATTATATAATTTCAACTAAGTATTATGGAGCTTGATTTAAATATTTGATATGTTAAACATTTAGCATAATATTACTTTTACCTACCATAAAATGTATTAAAATTAAAAATATTTTGTGCTACTTTTAAAATAAATTGTTCGTTTAAGTTTTGCAAATCCTTTAACTACAAGATTTTTAGGTAATTTCAATAAATAAATTAATTAGTTAAAGTAATTGTACAAGTAGTGGGTACTTTAAGAACATTTTCGCCTATTTTCAGTATACCGTTCTTAGTTTTAGTGACTGCAAACACAGCGACTGTTCGGTATCTCAATTAAATGTGTCTATACACAACTGTACTGCATTTTTTTTCGGTGAGTTTAAAATGCACCAGTGGTGGACATGCAAATAGTGGGCATGCAAAATCTAGTAGTGGGCATGCGAAATCCAGTGGTGAGCATACAAAATCCAGTAGTGGACATGTAAAATCCAGTAGTGGACACGTTCGAATTCATGCAGAAAACGTCAAATAAAAGATGAATGTTCAGAAATACATATTTTATAGACAAAAAGATATTTATTGTTCGTTAATGAGTTAATACAATGAAAAAATAACAAATTTGCATCCAAAACTGAAAGAAAGAGTCCCTAAAAAGTTTAACTTCTTTGTACCATGGCATATTTCAACAATATACAATTTAATCGCAGCATTTTATTCAATTAAGTCCTGCTAAGTAAATGGAATTTTAATCACATAATTGTGCATTAACCTTAAAAAGGCCTAGCCTAACACATGGGCTGATAAGTTCCCGTTCTAATAAAGAAAACACAACTTTTTTAACATAACTTTATAATTTTATAACTTTATAACTTTATAACTTTAATAAATAACATAACTTTAATAATAAATAATAATAATTTAATAATAAATAATAATAATTTAATAATAATAATTTAATAATAATAATAATTTAATAATGATAACTTAATAAATAAATAATAATGATAATTTAATAAATAAATAATAATAATAATTTTATAATAAATAACATAATTTTATAACGAAAAAGCTCTAAACAGAGCTCAGAATCATCGACTCGTTGTTATTTTTGGTCAAAAGTCAACACGCGCGGCACCCATTTTGACAACAGCTTTTTCATAGACATATGTTCATTCAAAATAAAACCTACACTTTCCTTGGATATCTTCAGAGTCTGGGCTATCTCCTGCAACTTCACTTTACGGTTCTCCAAAACGATTTTGTGGACTTTTTTTATGTTTTCTGGAGTAACCACCTCTTTTGCGTGGAGCATCACTGGTGTCCGTACGAGCACGTTTAAATTCAGCAAACCAGTCAATAATGGTTGATTTACCTGGTGCAGTGTCCGGAAAACGCTTATCAAGCCAAGCTTTTGTTTGAACGGTGTTTTTTCCCATCAAATAACAATTCTTGAAATTCTTGTTTATCCATTTTTTTTGTTTATCAACAAAGTCGTTCAACTAAAACCACTCTAACGTTTTATTCACACGGCGAATCATCATAACATTTTTTCTGCTACCTTTTAAAGGTTAGTATTTACTATATAAAAGCATCGGTTCGGCGATTGCAACGCCATCTGTGTGCCAGACCGGGAACTTATCAGCCGATGTGTTAGTCCTAGACCCTGAATAGTGAGCCTACATGCTGACTCAAAAAAATGTGGCTGTCGTAGACGAAATTTTCTGGCGTTTCGAATCGTACCTTGTATTTGGCTATCACTGTTCCCGAATAGTAATCTTCGCCTTATTTTTCTGCGATTGAGTAAGGCAAAAATTATATTTCAGAAATAGTAAAATTAGGTAAGCGGTTTTGTCCCCTTTTAATGCAAGACTTTAGAATTTTGAGAAAATGCTGTCTCGTCGACATAAAAAACTGCATGAATCTTCAAGTATCGAGTGACGGCCCTTTCTGACAGTTAGCTGTGGACCTCCTCGAACCATTTTAGCAGCTTTTCTTCGTTTATTCAGGTCTTGTTACTGTTAAATTCTGAGCTACTCTAAACGAAATTGTAGAATTTCTACGCAAAAAAGTATTACACCATTTACACCATGGTCGTTTATACACAAAATAGATTCTTCCGATCCAGATTCTTCCTCAGCTGTCGTTCGCAACGACAACTCGTTCTCAACACAGTTCGAAACGTCTTCGTCACCAAAGTTCCAAATTTTGACAGGGCTGTCCAGTACTGATGGTATGTCGTCATGTTGTGGATACCCGTAAGAAATGCCTCAAGTTGTTTGCAAAATTAAAAAATAAACACAATAAATGAATTCCGCAGACTAATTTTAATCATATCATACTTGCCAATCTCCACCTATTCTTCCGTAAAATGTTTTTTAATTTTAGCTTAAGCATGTTTTAAACCCGAAAAGTGATTTAATATATCTTTATTTATTTAATTTCGTTTTTCTACGAAAAACCTGTTTCATTTTATTTTTTTAAATAATTTCTGGAACGAAACGTGTTTAACCTGTGTCAAATTAACCTACACCAGCGGGGAAGACCGAGCTATGTTCGGTTCCTATTGGGAATTTCTAGAAAATTCCTTCATATTCTAAAAGTCAATTTTTTCGCCAAATGTCGCCAAAATTTGGCGAAAATTTTTAAACTTCGATGCATTTTTCCATTTGTTTTGGCATTGGTAATCTTGAAAGCCGATTTTCTCGCTAAATCTCGCGAATGTCGCCAACATTTAGTCAAATATCGCCAATTTTCGTGAAATGTTGCCAACTCTGCGACTTTGTTTACTGCCAACTGTTCAACAACTTAATAACTGTTTCAATCTCCATTCCCAAAACCACCCACTAATCGAATTTTCTCGAACATATGACTTAACCCAGTGGTCTTCTCGTACCCGGAAACGGTAGAATACAAAATTTAGTCAATATCGTTACAGCGTTTTTTAGATAAAATTTGCATATATACACACACATAAGATTTGTCCGTTTGATAATATAGGATTTATGGATGAATACTCGGAGGTTGGTAGGTATGCCATATTAAAGCCAAAGTTATGCCATATTAAAGCTAAAGTTTAAAAAAATGCTTAAAAGTAGAAAAAAATGCCTTACCTTATTGCAAACAATGAGAAAACACTATAAGATGACTGAACGCGGTCGTATTGTTTCAGATGAAATCACCGCTTTCTGAAATTGATGGTTTACAATCTCTGTTAACGCTACCCTAAAATATTTTTGTTCAGATATAATTTTATAAATTTGCATCATATTTTATTGTAATTTCGATTTTTATCTAAATACTAGTGCATTTTTATCTAATTTGGAGTACCTAAATCAATTCACATGCATAATTGGGCAGAAAATAGTCTACTTTTTTGTTTAAGTAAAAATAAATTGATAATTTAAAGCACGCGTTGACTAGCTCAAAATTCATCGATTTTTTTTTTTTTTCGTTTTGCTTTAATTACTCTTTATACATACAAAATTCATATTTTATTTATTATTTATTGGAAATGGGTATAGAAAGTAAAAGGGCATTTTTGAAGCTATAGAAGTAAAGCGCGCCATAGCAAGTAAACAGTAATGAAAAATTTAAGCGCGTTTTTTTTTTCTTTCTTTCAGAACAGCATTTTCAAAATCGGTGGACACTAGCTCTGCCAATTTTCAATCAATCCACTTAATCATTCTGAAAATTAATTGTCGCATATTTTTTCATGAACTGCGTAAGATTTTTTCGAAATATTATCTCGCTATTCTATGTGAAAACAAAAATTTCGATTGAAAATATGAATTTTATTTGGAATTGATGCCATTTCACTATAAATGCATATATTTTAAAATGACAAAGTATTTCACTAGCTTTTGGAATAAACAAACTATTTTTTTCTCTCTTTGTTGTATGTTAAGTCCTTAAATAAGTTATCGTGTCCATCGCTTGACCCTCTTTTTTTGAGGAGCTCTAGCCCATCAGCTGTCAAACAAACATTTTTTAATATATCAACTAAAAATAATATTTTGTTTTTCTAATTTAGTATAGGTATAATAATTTAAAGTAAATGACTTTTTATAAACACTTCGCATTTCTTTTTTAAAAATATTTCAGAAAAAGCCTTAAGTTTTAGTGCGTCAAAATTATGTTACCCCTTAAAAGAAAGGATTAGTACGTTATACAACCTAACAAAGCCATATAAAATTACTCCTTGAGTATTTTAATTTTTTTTAAACTTATTCCCCCTCATTAAAAAGTTTTGAAAGAAACTATGCGGAATATTTTATAAAAACTTCCCAATTTATAACGGTAAAAAATTAAAAACTTTACAAGGAGAAATACTTCTTACTATTATAGGCGAAAAATAAATTCAATGGAAAGTTAAAAGGACAAACCCTGATACGATCACATATAACTATTTCTTAAAATTTAAAGTGTTCTCTTAAAATCCCCCCCCCCCCCCCCATTGTAAGCTCTAAAACAAACTATGCCAAATAAATGTCAAAAATTTACCTTTAAAAATTTCTTTTTTCGATGAAAGCGATTTCATGAATGAGTCAATAAATAGATGGATTTGGGTGTATACTTAGCACATGATGCTAAATTTTAATTTTCTCAGCTTTTAAAGCTGTAGGATTTATTTTTATTATTACACTGCAAAAAAGAAAAAATCGGTACAAGTACGAAAAATGTACTGGCAAAATACAGAATTTCTTTATAGGAAGTAAAAACATAAAAAATTCTAAAGCCTTAGCGAAAAGGACAAATTAATACACTTTTGCACTGTTATCTGCTAAAGATATTCTTAAATCGATATTCGCCTATTTCTGACACATTCACGTGATCATTTATTTCATCGGGGGGAAAACTTACGTTACAAAAACGGAAGTTGTACTGGCGATCAACAAAGTTTTTTTACAGTATTCAAAATTCGTTTCTCAGAATTGACACAATCCCTGAACACACTTTAAACATATATAGCGTGTTTCTTTTTAAGATTGAACATAGCAAATTTGTGTTATGGATAAATGAGAGATGACAAATCGAATGAAATAAAGAAATAACAGATGGTCATATTAAGATTTTTTTAATTTTGCATATCTATGTGTGATAGGAAAAATAACTAGTAAAATTTTAAAGGGTGATAGAGGGAACCTAAACAAGCATTTTTCACCATAGAATGTGGGTCCGGAAATGGCACGTTTAAGCACTGTTGACATTATAAAATGTGAAAGGTGCAATAAAAGACAACGTATAAACGCAAATAGATAGTGCTTATATCCGTCATTTCCGGACACACGTTCTATGACGAAAAATGCTTATTTTGATTCCCTCTACCGCCCTTTAAAATTTTGCCAAATAGTTTCCGATCACCCTGTATATATACAACTCCTCAAGAAAATTTCACTATAAGAGAAGTGTAGAAAATCATAAACAAGGAATTTCAGTGCAAAAGCTTTATTCTGTGAGTTTTAGAATTGAAGTTATGAATATAGTTCGCATTTTTTCATGTAATGTGTACGTGTATTCTACAAATAGATAACAGTATAAGCTAAAAACTCTGTGTAGGACATATTATCTATCTTAATAACCATATAACACCTTCGCTGGGTAGTATTTATTCACTCGTTTAGATAACTATTATTACATCTCTCTTTTACACTCTTTCTATGAGTAAAACGTTTCAATAATAAAGATTATTTTTAACCGTATGAAATAGAATTGTGTTCGACATCATTATTGATAGCTAAATAAAAACCGTGTAATTTCAGACACTATTTTGATCAGTTTTCTATCGGTTTAATATCGTAATGGATATTTCAAAGTAGACTGAAGGTATAAAAATATGTTTTAGTATTTTGAAGTTTCATGTAATTATCATTATGATCCAAAAATGTCTACTTTCCTTTCAAAAATTACTATTAATGTTTTAAGTTTCATAAAATGTAATGGCACAGAGAATGTAAAACGATGATAGTTGAACTATTATTTTTGAAACAGAAAATTTATGATAGCTATGCAGTTAAATCTTTTTGTGACATAATTATTGCAATATCTTCAAAACCTTTTTGATACAGTTTAAAAGATAAAGGAATTTCAAAACTGAGTTAAATGGTATCGAATGTTTTCTCGTGCGCTGAAGTTCTAATTTTATTACCTCTGGCACATAAGTATTGAGTGGGAAGCAAGGTAGATATCGATTTATTTCATTTAATTTTCAAGGAAATTACTATCTGCTGCTTTTCAACATTTTGACTGTAAAGTTTAGTTTCTTATTTTGAAAGATGCACCATTATTTAATTTATTTAACATTATTATTTTGAAAATTATTTTGAAATTCTTCGTATAAATTTTAATTTTAAAATTTCATTTGGCATATTCAATCTATTGACGAACAAACTCTAAAATAATACACTCATACTAGAAATCACACTTGTGTAAAAAATTAAATTTCTAAATTAACAAGTTGGAAATTGTACGTCAAACGTAACAAATGAGGTGCGTTCGTACTAGTTATATAAATATTCAGATCTTGAGGATTTTTAATTATGTGAAATGAATTATATCGTCTACCGATTAATTTCTGTAATAAAATAAGTATCTCGGTCGCTTGTCGATTTAAACCTCGGAAGCTCCTATAACAAGAAGGCACTAATTTTTTTTTTTCAAATTTCTTAATAAATGTTTCTAAAGTTTTGATTCGATTTTCATAAAATTTGAAATGGCTCGACAAAATTCTGAAAAGATAATATATCCTCAATTTCAAACCATTCGGTTGGGTAGTTTTTGAATTGTTATATGTGGACGGACGGACCAGACGACGACAATAGGTCCTACGTATTTATATAATTACGAACGCACCTAACAATACATTAAAAAGACAAAAGACCTATCGTAACTTTTTTGGCAATAGCCGTTTTCCTTTCGTAATAATTTAACATAAAAATAATATGTATTCAAATGCTTTCGGCGAATACATCCTTAATGTTAAAGCTTTCTCAAAGTCAAATAATTTTGAGTGAATAAATATCATGGGGGAAAAAGAAAAGAGAAATAATTAAGCTTATGTTTCACTTCTGGATGATTAATATTAATTGAGATGGATGCTGAGTTAAAAATGATTAATTTAAAGTTACATACAATACGTAGGCATTCAAAAATCATTATTTTCTAAAATTTCTCTCTTTAAAAGGTTTGTTTAATTATTTTTATTTTTTTTAATAATTAATTGCACAAAATTAAAAAATACAAAATTATTCTGCTGTTCCAAAAAATTAAAATTGTGGTACTATCATTATTTCATTTTCCTTTGAATATGCAAATGCTTTATAAAATATGCTAAAATATAATAAATTCGTTTTTTAAAACTTATTAAGAAATTGCTTTCAAAATAGCATAACAGCTCTAGTATTAGACCACATTAGTAAAATAGTTCTATTATTCCACTGAAAAAGTATAATGAGGCAATGCGAAATTATTGATTCTGTAAAAAAAGTTTATGGTGGTAATTTTCTTCAATTTAGTAACCTTATACAAACAAATAACAGCGGTGAAATTTGCATTTAACTTGTCATTAGGACTGTTTTTCATGAAAATTAGTCGCTTAAATTTAATTGGTGTATTTTATTTCAGCAAAGTTCCCATTTCAAAATTATATTAAATCTTCTTAATACAATATATCTGAAGGATTTCATAATTGATTTGCGCATTTCGACAACACATAACTAAATAATTGTTATTTATTTATTCCATTTAACACATTGAAAATCTATTTATTATGCAAATGTAATAATCTATGTATTCATTCTAAGACTGAACATTCATTTTCCTTGACATTTCGATGAATATTCTTTGTGTTAAACTCAATAATTTGCGAAAATAAAATTTTATCCAAGCACAAACGAGGAACATGAATATTCAGGAGAGTTGTTTGATGATAAAACTGCGAAACATATTCAATAAATTTTTCTTCGAAAATAGTGATATATGTTTGAAGAAGCTTCAATTAAAATGAAAAGTTTCATTTTGCTATGTAAATTAATTCTTTTTATAACATTTCAACTTTTACTGAAAGCCAAATTTAAACTCTAATTAAACTGAACGATTATATATATATATATTAGTGAATTATGTATGTCATTTTATTTGTCTATGTATTTCTCATTAAAATAAAATATTAAAATAACTCATTGAGAACTATTAGAACAAATTATAAGGTGTCGAAACAGAACTCATTGTTTCTGAGTCATGCATGATTGTATTATTAATTAGTGATAAAACTGAAAAAAAATTAGTGGATCCAATCAAAATAATAACATCAAATTCTTGCCAAAATGCACTGCTAAACCACGGGAATGCAACCAACATATACTAGTAATAAAAACATCCTTTATATTAGGCTTGTCCGACCTTTTTGTAAGCAATGGCGCACCTCAGTTGGTGGCAAATAATAACAGATACGTTATTATTCCCATGATTGGTAACATGTAGTAACATTATCGCATTATAGTAGTAATAGTCCTACACGCTTCTACAATATATATGCGTCTCACAGTGGTAACCATCAGGTCTCTACAATAGACATGCGTCTCACAGTGGTAACCATCAGGTCTCTACAATAGACATGCGTCTCACAGTGGCAGCCATACGGTTTCTATCATGCAAAAGCGCCAAGCGTGAATTGCAGAAAAAAAGAAAGCCTAGCAAGTTTAACATTATATGTTTTTGAGAAAAAAAGATATGACTCAAAACTTTTTGTGTCAAAAAGACCGTAATTCAGTAACAATAAATAATAATAATAAATTCCTGTAATAATAATAATAATAATAATAATAAATTCCTGTAATAATAATAATAATAATAATAATAATAATAATATATTCACAATAACTATAATACTGTGCACTCGCATTAATACGGACTTCCAAGAGGCACAATTTTTTGCCCGCACATCTGATAACAGCCGACTTTGTTACTTGAACCATTCACATTGTCGGTGATGCAATGTTAACTTTATTACTATATCTGACAATTTGTAACCAAAGTCACATCAAAGTTGTTCTTGGAAAAATAATGTACAAAACCAGTTTCGATTCTACCCGGTCAGTTTTTGTATAATCTGTGCATATTATCCGAAGAGTAGTACGCATTAAACGATGCCCTTAACAATAATGGGTAATAGAAAATGATGGGGAATGCGAAATTGTCTTCATTGCCTTAACCGCAGACACCTCTTAAGCGGAAACGCATTAATGAGAGCTCACTGTATAACAATGTATCGTTTAAAATTGATTTTTCTTTCAAAGCTAGTAGCAGGAAATATTTTAAGGGGAGCTTAGAGCCTTTATAAGAGGCATGGCGCTCAAAGATGCCTATTGCACAGATCTTAATTATACTGGCTACAGGCTACAGCAAGTTTAAATCTAAATTTTTAATTTAAAAAAATACTTCCACATTCATTACATGTTAAATAATCTATTTTATATAGGACAAACTTCTCCGTGCGTAACGCCGACGTTATTTTGAGGTTGGCAACACCTGACGAATAAATTTCTGTTTTGTAATTTTCGCTACTGCAATATTTTTAACTTCAAAACATCGCACATTATCAATTGTTACACCGTCGTATTGGAAAATAATGCACTTTCAAATGCAGTTTGCTTAAAAACTGTATCACAATTTACTCATTTATTGTGGTTTTAAAAATAATTTTCAAGTATGAATTTTTTAAATCTATCTCTCATCGCGTGTAGGTTCTATTAGGAAAGAATAATAACCTATTTGCACCTAAAACAATATGAATAGTTCAGCATATGTATCCGACTAATTTTCTATAACGAAATTAAAACCTCATAAATAAACAATTTAAAATAAAATAAAACACAAATTTAACATATATGTAATCGAACAATTTAAATATTTACACCGCCTTATAGGGGAAAAATGTAGTTTCAAATGTAATTTGTTTAAAAACTGTATCTCAGGTTAAGGGTTGTTTATTGTTTTTAAAATAATTTTCAATCGTGAGTTATTTTAAAATCTATCTCGCTATTTCGTGCAACCCGATTACGAAAGATTAATCCGTTTGCATTTAAAACAATATAAATAGTTTAGCATTTGTTTCCGGCTAATATTTCAGAACGAAATTAAAACATCATCAATATATATATATATATATATATATATATATATGTAACATAAATTTAACAGATTTGTACTCAAACATGCGTACTTAAACCGCTATACTGATTAGAATTTTAAAAAAGTAAGTAGAGAAATCATTTGCGATTTCTTCCGCTATTAACTCCTGTCATGCAATTAAAACGAAAGTATAGCTTTTAATAAATTTCAAAATTTACTTGAATACGTTATTGATATTCTTGATGTAAAATCCTTTTTAGTGCCGTTAATGGGCAATCTAAAAAGATATATTAAATGAAAAAATCTGTTACAGTGTGAACTTAAAGTTTTTCACATGTGTTCTGTGAACCAGGAAGCTCGAGTTTGATCTCCTAGTTTATTTAATTTCAAAAAGTTTAGATATATTTCTCCTAAGAGACGTATTTTGATACCTTGATTTATTTTGCGACCTAAGACTCTAATGGATTGTTAACATGAATCTCATTCGATAGTAGCTGTCTACTTCACTTTGGATGTCATTAATTGATATTTTGAAACTGTAACTGTTTCATTATATTACTAATATTGCTAAAATAATCAATCTGCCACTTGCTGCTGATCGTTCAGCTTCCCAATTGAATTTCTAATTGACTAAAATTCTCTGTGTCACAGATCGTATTACATTATTTATAACACCGCTCGCTGACGCTATTGAGTGAAAATGTGCTTGAGTTGTTTTAAAAATATATTCGGTTTCTGTTTCTAATTATATATTCCTAATGTTCAATTAAACACATATTCATTTTCTAATTTAAAATTTTCATGTATATACAGAACACTCTCTGAACACCGCACACTGTAGGAAGACCAGAGATTTAGCGGATTTTAGATCACGTATAAAGAAAAAGAAATAGTTCATTAGAAAATTATTTGCATAGAATATAAAGAAACTTACCTTATTTTTAGAAGAGATAAAAAAAAGTTCAATCAAATGAATAAAAAGGTTACGATTTATGCTTGGAAATAACAGTTTCATTATTACTCCTTCTATTTGTGCCCCATCCTCAGACTTTTAGACGTTTACAAACCTTAATTAGACAAAATTCAATTTAAAAGCATAGTTAAAGAATATTTTTGCCCTAATTAATAATGTTTCATCATATAATTCTAAAATTATGTTTTAATGTATAAATTTTAATATTTTGTCGTGCAAATCTAGCAATTGTATACTTTGTTAACAGACTTCCAACAAAAAAAAAAAGTAAAACAAGTCTTTTGTGTTTTCTTTTTATGTGTGCTCACACACAACTTTTTTGACGGTTGCTCAAATTTTATAATTCTTTTGTTGTTGTATTTGTAGGCGTAAATGTTACAAAGGGCACATTTTGGTTGTGGTCCCGCATAAATTCCCGGTTATCCACATTATTAATTAGGGGAACAGTCTTCAACTATGCTTTTAAAGTTGAATTGTGTCTAAGTAAAGCTTGTAAACGTCTAAGTAGGTGGACTTGGCACGAACAGTATCCAAAAATAGTATATTTGTCTGCCTGTCTTTTTTTAGGAGTACAATTGAATGGGGGAGCTCTAAAGTTTGTAAAAATTGTCCATTTACCTCTAAATGTCAGTATGTTGTTAATATACATAGTAGTGTGTACAGTATTCATCATATCTTATACAGCTTTCGTTTACAGAGACACGTCAACAATTTTAATACATATTATCAAATATAAGCAATGCTGGCAACAATGTGGTTTAAGATGAATGTGGGATATAATAAAGGATTGTCACAAAAAACTCTCTGCTGTGCCAAACGACTCTCACTTAAATGCGCCAACTGGCGTGTAATAAGTTGTATCAATAAATGTAATCACATGAAGTATTTTTCCCTTACAATTACTTGTTTGATAAATAGCTTTTACATTATAAAAAACGTGCGCGTATTTCCGAAAGCTGCAGATATTAGGGCTGTGGATTTCTGAGCTGAGCTCTTCTTCAGCTCAGCTTTAGCTGCGGATTTGAAAGAGACTATTGCAAATTGATGCTAAAACCATGTAATCAGAAAAAATGAGATTACATTTTCCTGTAGAAGACGAGCTTATTTATATTTGCATAGACATTTCTTTCTCTTACCATCATTCTCCTTTCTCTAAATCAATTTCGATGATAGAATGTTAGCTTTCCTTTATTGTACATGCTTGCTTAAACCAATATCGTAATAGTATTTTCGCTATAGAAAAATTTTCTTCTTGGATAATCCAACAGTAATTTTCTTTCTGAGTCAAAAAAGACGTAAGAAACAGTTTTTAATTTTATGTGTTTCTTGGAGCGTATTTCCTAAATATAAAGGTTTTTGATATCTTGTTTAACCACAACATATATTATAAGATTATTTTTAATTTTTTAATTTATTAATGGTAGGAAAAATAGTAGTTGTAAAGCTATTTATAATTTCTTTAATACTTTCTTTTTATTTTCATAAATAAAAAAATAATTATATTTTATTTTTTCTATGTTACCCTTCGATACAATCAGTAAATAGTAATCTTTCAGATAGAAATAGTTATCTGACTACTTAATACTATTTCTTTCTACCGACGCCAAATTACCCAATTTAAGGTTTTAGTTTATGCCGAATGCATGGTTTGTGATTGTTTTTAATTTAAAAATTACAAGTATATCCATAAACCAAAAATACCACCATAAATAAAAATCATAAATCCCATAAACCAAAATCTTAAATCAAAAACCATACGTCAAACCGTACTTTAAATCAAACCCATAAATCAAAAGTCACCAGTTTAACCATAAATCGAATTTTAAAAGGTGTCATTTGATACCGGTAGAAATAGTGTTATTTTTGTAGAATTGTTTATTATTATTATTATTATTTCTTTAAAAAGAACGGACATTATTAGCAATGTCTACTGTTTTTGTTTTTTCAGTACACAATAAATAAATGTCCCCCATATGCATGAAAGTAGTAAAGCGAAACAATATTCATGCATATAGTTTTTATGTAACTTTTGAATGTAATCATAAGGGAATATTTTTAAAGCCATAAACATATCTTTTAAATTTCAGAATGCTAGAATTGAGTTTAATAGCACAGGTAGGCAGTGACAGAATACATTAATTACATTAAAACGGTAGTAAATGCATTTTAGGTCCCACAATTAGTGAGATTTTTGAAATTAAAAGATTGGATTCAAATTAAAAGATATCGTCAAGCCTGAATCGTCTGAATGGTTTGAAAAAAAATTTGTGCTCTTGAAGAAAAAAAACACATTTTCATGATATAGTATTCACATCTTGCTACAGTACAGTGTAAAACTATGCAAATAATGAAATTTTCTGCAGTTTATTAAAACTAAACAGATTTGGAATCCTCTAAATTTGGGGGGTCTTGGGGGTTGTGTCCGTAGGAACATGCTTCTCGTCCTGTTCATGTACTTCGGAAAATAATTAGCCGCTATAACTAGAATCAACTCGCTTGCAATCATTTCGCATTCAAAATTAACGTAATTCTGAGCAGATAATGCGTATTCATTATTATATATAAAATTAAAAAAATATATTATAAGTGCGTTAAAATGACGCAGTACTTTCATTTAAATGTATTTAGAATTAAAAAATCAGCTATGATACAAGCAATTCAATCTCAAGAAGAAAATAAAGGGAAAAAAATAATAATTTACTAAATGTGACGAGACTTTTTCAGTGTGACGTCAAACGTATTCTAAAAATTCGTTTGCTATGTTTTGTTTCCAATTGCTTTTGTTATACTACAGATATATCTTATAGCTATACTTTATAGGTAAGCATTTTAAAACTTTAGATACAGTGGCTGCATTTTCTACGATTTATATTAAATAGAAAATGAAGCATAGCAACTGATTTTTTTTCTTTTTTTTTTCTTTTTTTGCGTCAGTTTTATCTCTTATCAAACAAAACTTCATCACTGAAAGTGTCTAGCAATGAATGTAAACATATAGTCCAGTGAAATGAATTCATATATGTGACTATATTATACACTAAAACTTTATTAAAAGTATCTGAGATCGATGTTTGAACGTTTTGAATGCAAGAATTATTAAAGACAGTTGTTCGGCTATACCTGTATCCTGTACCAACTATCAGAATTGAATTGTATACGCCATAAAGCCATAGACGGTGGATGTCATGAAAGATGTGATTGTAATATCTATGAATCCACTATTATGTAAACATTAGATACTATTCAGCACTCTGTTCTACAACGCTGCAAACTATGGATTGCCAATAATGATAGTTATTAATTTGGACAATTCTAACTGTATGTTTATGACTTACATAAAGTTCATGATTTACATAAAGACCATTTACTATCAAATTATGAATGTTAAAAGAGTATAGATATCAGTTCTAGACATATTATATTTTACATAAAAATTGTACGATGTATTTAATAAATGCCATTTCAGTGAATATTGAAATGCGTTACTTAATTATAATACATAGATTTTAACGCATACTTAATTAAATACTCGAAAGGTGAGGTATTTTCTAAAAAAACTTTTTTTCTTTTCTTTCTTCTTTGGTAAAAACATTATTTGTAATTACATTAATTAACATAAAAAGTGTACGGTCAATAATTAATGAACAAGTTAGTAGACTCTATCATACTTTAGAAAATGGCACTAAGTATTACGAATATTTTAAGATAGCGTCATGCGGGTACTTTGCAAAAGGCTCGAGAAAACTTATACCGTTTTTCATTTTTTTTATAGGTTGCAATAACTCAAAAATTGTCTTGAAAATTCTAGAGTTTCAAGCCCTTTAAATTTTCTCTTTCTGATTTGAATGAAACTGATTTTTTTTTGGTATATTGAATATTGGAAAACTAACTATATCCCACTATATTTTATGATAAGAGTTCCTCTTGAAGAAATTCCCAACAAAATTTGCATCATAATTACTGTGCTTTTAAAGGTAACATTTTCTAGACACATAACAAAAATATTCATGTCACTAGCTATAAATGTCCGAAAATGGGCAATGTAATTATCGAATGCCGATTCACATTATTCGATGCAATTTACTCAAGTTGCGTTATTATGTTGAATATATCTTCAAAAGGAGTATTGCTCCACACAGAAACATTTAACTCAACAACACCAGCACGTATTTAAGCAGGTCTGAACTATGCTGATTATTCTTTTATCTACAGTTGGTAGAAGTTGATGATAACACCTTCGGTTGATGTTTTATTTTCTACATGTAAGAAGTAACAATTAAGCAAAATTTATTTTACATCTCAGTAAAGTTTCTATTACAAAAGAGACAACTTAAGTCAAAGAAGATTATAATTATGGTTTATAATAGATATACTGTAAAAAATATATATGTAAATTCACGGGTCTGTAGTTTAAATTTACGAAAAGTTAAACTTTTTCAAACTAAAGGGTCAAATCCCATAAATATATGTATGAAAGTATAATTTTAAAATACTGGCAGGTTTTTACTAGCAAAAGCCGTTTATCCAAGGGCATAGAATCTCTGCTCATTTTACAGGGATATTTTTTACAGTGTAGCTCTTATAATTGCTTACACCTTTGCACTTTAAAAATTATTTTATAAAATGCTGAAAAATGTTGCACTACATATCTTTACTGGAGTTTCTAAATTGTCATTTTCAGAGTTGCTTAAACTGTTACAAAGATAGCTAGTATAATTTTGATTTGTAACCATAAAGTATAAACTGCTGTACCATAAATAACATTTAATAACATTCACACAACAAAAATTAATTTTGTAACCTACAAACTGGATCCAGTTGTTTGCTTTGAATGTGTACTGCAATTATATTAAGTAAAAATGAATAAATAAATAAATAACAACCATATTTTGTAAAAATTCATTTAATTTTTTTTTTCATACAGAAGGTAATTTCATTTGTTTATAAAATTCGACTCATTTTATGATCGCTTGAAAATTTATTGGAATTTTTTAAGCATAAAAACATAATACCTGACATTTATAGCTACAACATTTTATATCTAAAATGATAAGCTGATTTTTTTAATTACTCAGACTATATTTTCTAAACTTTCAAACTTGTACAAATATAAACTGTTTAATGAATTTTAGAGCTAAACTGAGTAGCGTAAACATTTAATTAAAAATTAATAGAAAAAAGTTACTTGAATATCCATTAACAAATTTTAAAGCTTAATTAAATACAAACTCTGAGATTTTTTTTATAGCATTTGGTAATTCTATTACACTAAGTTTTATTTCGTCTCTGTGTTTCTTAAAACTTTCGTAACTTTTATCCTTTTAATGGAATTTAATTAATTTAATTAATTTATACCTAAATTAACACGATTTCAAGTCAAGAAGCTTGTATCTAAAAAAAAATGTGTTGACGCAATTCGTAATTCTATTATCCTACATTTTATTTTATCACTATGTGTCGTAAATATTTTGTAGCTCCCGTACTTTAAATATATATTTAAACAATTTAATTAATTTATACCCAAATTAACACGATTTTAAGTCAAGAACTCTGTACATAAAAGACATTATATCCCCATCTAACAATTTATAGCCTCATATATTCGCAAACTCCATTATGTTAAAAGTGTGTTCAAGAAATATAAACAATTATTTCGTCAGTGTAATACGTTTGAACTGCCTCGGGAAGAAATTTCATTTCCGCTAATTGTCCAACTGGCTTTATTTTGCTGTCACTGATATGTCACGTTATTTACCTGATCAATTCAGGGAGACATTCTTTGTTAAAATCTGAAGTAAGATTCATTTAACAATACTTTTAAAATTATTGTAAAAGTATTTAGTTACACACACATCACATTCTACACATTTTATGTATAGGTAATATCTTTAAGTAGTTTTTTTTATGAAATGATCAGTAACATATTCATCTACTACAAGATATATTCTATTCTTATAATAATTTAATGTTTTTTGTAAATTGCTAGTTTCAGAATTATTTTAACGTGACAATCTGTAGCATGATGAAACTACAAATTTAACTTTAATCATGAATAATTAAGACAAAAATAATGTTAAATAGCCATTCATAGCAAAAATAAATTGCTGGATACAAAAACTAATGCATTTTATTTTGAATTTTTACTTCCAATTACATCAGCAAATGCAACTTTTAAATTAATAACACTTTATTAGATTGAAGACAGTTTCAACTCTTTGATTCAACTCTGTGATATTCATATGGCTAATTGAATGATTAACAATTACAACATAACTACTGGGAAAAAAACTGAAATCTTGCTGAAAAAAGATCCAGGGTATATTTTTTATAACGTATTTACAAGTTAAAACTATTGATTCAGTTTTTAAATTAAACTAAATAGAGAAAACATTTATTTAAAAGTTAATAAGAAAAAATAGCATGAATGCTCATTAAAAGAAATTAAACTTTAATTAAATACAAGCTTCTTTTTTAGCTTTTTTTTTTCTTTTTGACGCATTTCATAATTCTATTAAACAAAATTGTATTTCCTCATTTTGTTTCCCAGCTGTTTCGTAATTTTAATTCTTTTAAGGTTACATTTATATAATATAATTATTTTTTTACGTATACGAGTAGTTTTTTTTTATGTCAACTATCTGAAAAAGAACAAACATTGTTCTCTTTTTCTAGCAATTTATATGAATAGTCCGACTATTTTCCAACTCCATTATTTTAAAACTATATTCAATAAACATAAACAATTGCTGCCTCATCATTGTACTATGTTTGAATTGCCCTAAGGGAGAAATTTCATTTTCAGTAATTGCCCACCTGGCTTTATTTCACTGACACTAATATATTAAATTATTTACTTGGTGATTCTTTTTGAAATATAAAGTAGATATCATTTAACAAACCTTTTAAATTCATTACAAAACTATAAATTTTTGTAGATATTCTATTTTATTTCTTAAAAATGTCATTAATAATCGATTTGCTTAACTAAATTTCTTGCATATAGTTGATAGGATATTAATTTGTTGTAAAATATATATTATTTTTATAAACATTTTTAGGCAGAATAAAATATGGGTTTTCTTTTGTTTGTTTTTTCAGGAAAATAAACTTATTTAATCTTTCTTTCCTGTATTACAAAACCTGGTTTTGATAGAATTTAGTCGACACAATATATTTTTAAAGATCAGTGTTTAAAAAATCCCTTATCATTCATAATATAAAGTTATTTATAAATGCAGACTCGGTAATTTATTGTCCAACATTTAAAATTTTTTGGTAATCGAAACAAACAATAAATTTCAAAATTAACCGCAATTTGTTTCATTTATTGCCTTTAATAAAGTCCTGTTTTCAATCGTATCATAATCATTCTTAGAAGGAGAATTATCTGATTACGTTATAACGAACATTTTTTAACCGAAACATATGCTACATTATGTACTTCTGAAGGGAAAGTGCCTTGAGTGGAAATCATCACATTATCTATATTCATATGATCATTGAATAAAAATCACTCAATTCCTTAAAGCCGGATATCCCTTTTGAGTAAAAGCTATTGAAATTGTATCAGAATCATCAGAGTAACTTTATTGTATAGATTCATAATAAATGTTTCTCATTAATCCTTATCGATAAAGCCAATGTATAAATGAATAATAAATATATTGCAGATATTTACAAAGTAATGCAAGGCTTGTAGTGAATACAGTCACTTGCTTGTTGGCAGAAGTGTTCTAGAAAAATCATGTCGATGAGTTTCGCAAACCCCAAAACTCATTTTATTTTCCCTTAACTCCTATGTTTCTACTCAACCATAGAAGTGATCTCACGGTACTATTATAGGTTTATTTATTCGTGAGACAAATGTAAAAGGGGGGGGGGCTGAAGACATGGGTCATCTGTTTATTCATATTTCGAAAGAAACAAACAACGTAACACAAAAACACAATAATTGTCTTCACTGTGTGTAATATTTATCATGTACCTTGCATGTGAGGGAATACTTTCAGATGAACAAACTTTGATTGAATTTTTATTGTATTAAAAAAATGCAAATTGCAAAACACATCTTCCCCGGATGCATTACAAAACATTTTGCATTAAAATGCCTGATTGTGAACAAGATTTCATTATACTTACACCATTGGTCATAATTTTTTCTATTTTCGCTGCATTAAAATTGCAAATATGAATCTAAATAATCCATTCACATTCTTAACTGAAAGAAATGAGATTTCTTATTTTTCTGTATATTTTAAAATGAATAATCAGAACATTTGAATTGACTTTCTCAAAAGAATAAAGACACGCAGACATCAAAGCAGCTAATCTTATACGTCTGCGAGAAGTGAGAAATATTGTGAAGATCAAACGTACGTTATTCAAAAATCATTTTTCAAAGAATTATTAAATCACCCTTTTGGTAACTCTGAAATTACAAAAAGATATTAAATAATTACAATTTTAGATTTCTTATGTTTCATTTAAATTTCTGTATTAATAGGAAATTCCATGAATTCTTTATAAAATAGCTTTAAGAAATTGTCCTATGTCAAAGAAACATTTTCTGTAATTTGCTAAGTTATACTTCCCAAAAAGTGATGCGGAAGTAAAAACAGCTGATAATTCATATCAAATTAAGTCCTTTTTATTCTCAGTTCTTGACATTTTTGATCAAAATGATTTTTTAATTGAAATGAGAATTATTTTGAGGAAAAAAAACTTGTTAATGTTAAACCACTTCTTCTTTTGCAGCGCTGATGTATGCGAGTATCTTCGGAAACGTTTCGGCGATCATCCAAAGGTTATATTCGGGTACCGCCCGATACCATACTCAGCTGCTCCGAGTGAAAGAGTTCATTCGATTCCATCAAATTCCTAACCCCCTCCGACAGAGATTGGAGGAATATTTTCAACATGCTTGGACTTACACGAATGGAATTGATATGAACATGGTAAGTAAACTTTGGAGATATTTCTTTCATTAATTTTTATATTTCTTTCCTACCACGAAGCGTCGACTTTACAGATGAGCAGAGGCAGTGAAGAACATGACCCGAGTCCGGCAAAAAATCATCTGACATTGCGATGTGCTCGGCAAAAAATTAGTAAGTGACTAAATGATCGAAAACTTGTAGGTAAAAGCTTCAAAATGTTTCCAATAGTTGTTGGAATACTATTGTCGACAGTCAGTTTGCCGAGCGGGCAAGAAACCTTTCCTGCCGACCCCGGGAAGTGAGGTCGCCTGGACGAAAAGTAATCGGGTTAGGACAATCGGCCGAGGATCGGCCGGAGATTTTTTTGCTGTTTGGTTAGGCCATTGTAGTGATTATTGTTATGAAATGTGCTGACCAAAAGATAGATTACATGACTGCGTTATATATACTTGTATAAAAGCAATGAATATGATTTAAAGAGGTGGAATTTTTCATTGAATAAAGTTCGGCTACAGCAGCAATTCAAACTGTTAAAATAAACGAGAACTTAATGGGTATTTAAAAATATCTTACATTAATTTTAAACTACTATTTTTACTAGAAGACTGAATAACTGTTGACTGTTTCGGGAATTTTGTTATCTTATAAACATTTACAAAAAGGTAACAACTACACAATTCTCTAGGCTGATAATGTAATACTTTATTATTTAAACACAACCATATTGATTGGTAAAGAAATCATACGAGTTGTAATTTTTCCAACTGAGAGGAAAAGTGTCCAGTGTGGGATTCGAACCCAGAACGTTTAGTTTTAATTGCCAATGCTCTATAAATTGAGCTGTCTGAACTACATACCAGTCGATAAATTCACTCAGACAAACGTTTAGGAACGACATCTGGTCTGTTATGTGAAACAGCTCAAGAATAAACCGCCTATAAAGGAACTTCAATAAACGATAGAAACGAAATTGCACATTATTATTTTAACACAATCATTCTAGTACACAAAGAAACCCTACGAGTTGTAATTTTTCCGACTGAGTCAAAAAGTGTCCAGGTCTAGATTCAAACCCAGAACCTTTGGCTTTAATTGCCAATGCTCTACCAATTGAGCAATATGGACGACTTACCAGCCGACACAATTCTCCCAGAAAACCATTTAGCACTGACATCTAGTCTGTTTTCTGAAACAGTTCAACAGAATAAATCAAAGTTAAAGGAACTTCAATAAACGATGAATACCAAATTACACTTTATTGTTTTTACAGAATCATACTGATTGGTAAAGAAGTCATACAAGTAGTAATGTTTTCCAACTAAGTAAACTGTGTAGCTGTTTCAAATAATGAAACAGATGTCATTGCCAAAAGGTTGTCCCTGTGAAATTGTATCGGCTGGTATGTCGTCCAGATAGCTCAATTCGGAGAGCATTGGCAATTAATGCCAAAGGTTCTGGGTCCGACATTCATTCACCCTGGACACTCTTTCCCTCAGTTAGAAAAATTACGACTCGAATGATTTCTTTAAAAATCAGTATGATTTTGTTAAAATAATAAAGTGTAATTTTGTATCCATCTTACATTGGAGTTCCTTTACATGCGGTTTTATCTGTTGAGATGTATCAGATAACAGACCAGATGTCATGGATAAAGGGTTGTCTGAGTGAATTGTATCTGAGTTAATGTAAATGGCGTCCAGACAGGTCACTGGTAGAAAATTGACTTTTAAAACCAAAGTTTCTAGGTTCGATTCCCAGCCCTGACACTTTTTTCACTCAATTGGAAAATTTACTACTCTTATTAGACTGTAATAGTTAACGAAAGACTTCATTGATGGTCAGCAGTTTATAAAATTTTCAAAACAAAAAAGTGAAAACAATACTTAAATGGGAGATATATCCCACGGAAATATTAAACATTCAGTGACGAAGAACATATTAAGGATAGAATTACAAATAAGATCTACGCTCGTTAGACTGGCAAATGTGCACTATAACCATATTAGATATTATTTGAGGCCATTTTAAACATATTTTTGCGTAATAGAGATATCGATTTAACGGCATACATTAATATAGCATGGTTTTTGGATTTATGCAAAACTTCGCTAAGTTAATAAGGTGGATTTTGTGAAAGTCTCCTTATAAACCATTTAACCAAAAAGGAAAGAAAGAGAGAGATCTAAATCATCACGAAGTGTCTTCATAAGCGAAATATTCTCCTCTCTGCTACCATGTGTTTTTCTTCCTTCATTGATTATTATATTTTATTTATTTATTTACAAATTCACTATCTTGTTTTTGCCTTTGTTGCGGCTTCTTCTTCGGAGAAAATATTAATTGATCTTAATTTTGCTATTTTTTTCCTAGTCTTCTATTCCAAAACCAAGATATCTTCTATCTGCCTCTAGACTCTTTCTCTAAATTAAGTTCCCTAAACTGATGCTACTTCTATAGAAACCACTCAAATTCAAAATAATCGAACAATAAATTGTAGATCGAATCCTTAACACAAGTTTTCTATTCATGCTCGATGTCTATTTGTGCTACTGGAGTGGTTTCGCAATTTAGGAATCTTAGTTTAATTATGCAGCAAAATAATTTTAATTAATAAAACAACGATGTTCATGTAAATCCAATTACATTATACCAAGCAATCTTGAAATCATATCATAGGCAATCAATTTTAAAAGAGGAATTTATACCGAAAATCTTTTTTCTTTTGTGATTTTTCTTAAATTCATTTGAAAATAAGTTTTGAGAACAATATATGCAAAATACCCCATGACAAGAATCCCGAAATTAAGCTATATATACCTACAGTTCTAAACTTCTAAATAGGTATTATATTCAAAGTTAAATTGATATTTAAACTGATTTTTTAATGCATGTTTTGGAGCCGTGTGCGTGAGCTTCACACCTATTAAAGATTTTTAAAAAAAAATTTTTAAAGTTATATTTTACATATACATTTGTATATTTCCTGCACCTTTTTCAAAATGAACTAAAGTTTAAGGAGAAAATATAGAATGTCTGTACTTTCTAGTTTTTAAAGTAGAAAATACGGCACATATGAATTAGTTTTGCTACTTAAGCACACAGACTTTTGCTATTTTTTTCTTATTTTCTATTTCAATTTAAAGGTAAAAATATTAGAAACGTATGCAAGATTTCCGTAAACTTTTGAAAAAATACAGACGATGTAAGAATTCAAACAGACAAAAACTGTTTGCTTTAGAATCTAGTCAGCAATCCCGTTATTCTGTCAAAAATACAGGGTGTTTCATTCCAAGGCGAGCCCCAATTTTTGTCGTCACGTCTCGTGATGTCATCACATTTCACAAAGAGAAAAGTAAATCTATTGAAAATACAGTTACAGTATATTTATTAATGTTAAAGTAAAGAACGAAAATCTGCATTCGGCTTGGCGTAAGACACCTTGTATCTTTCACTGAATAAGTGGATTGCAACTTAAGCTCTACAATAAATAGCATTTATCTTGCAATGTACTGTGCTTCCTGAAAAATATATTAAGCTGTTCTTCAAATGTATCATTATTTTTTCTATATGCTTCGCATTTAAAAACGAAACGTATGATTTAAATGTGAGAAAAAAACGTTACAATGTTTTATGCTGTTTTTATTTATAGCTGCATCTAATTGTAAATTTGCTAACAGATAATAGTTTTGCTCTCTATCCCATGTAATATAAAAACAGAAATCATGCTTTAAACACAAGCTAATGCATGCTTTTCAATTTTATTAACTGCATACATAACTTTAACTTTTCGTAACTTTACAACATAATTCAAAAGTCTTAATGACATCAATTTGTTTATCCCCTAGAAGTCAAACCGTGTAAATTAAATGGAAAGCGATGAAATTGCTTGTATAGTAAATGTGGGCTATAGCATGCCTTAATTAAAATAGCCAATGCAAACAGCTTAGACCTTATTTTACACCATACTGTAATAGAAAATACACTATTGTGTAACGTTGATGATCATTTAATACTTTTCGATTTTATATATACAGTGCGTCAGAAAAATGTATACATACTTTGAATGATTGTAACTACAGTTTTTATCAACATATAATTAATATTTAAATTGCAACATAAAACGTATAATTTTTCCTCCTACAGCAGACGTCCAAATTTATTACCATACTGGTTAATACACTGCTGATAATGGTGGGCTACTGATTCACAAACTTGAACAAACATTTCATTTGGTGTTGTGGCTCATTCTTGCTCAATTACGGTTCCAGAATATTGTCTATGAACATCGATACGTTTTAAAACTTATTTTTATCCGATTAATTGTAAGTCGCATAGGTGGATCTGCCTAAAACTCCCTGCGATATTGTTTTTGTACTTCTGCTACATTTTCATACTTACAATAGTATTTTAAAATAAATTTTCTTTTTTCAAAAGTTAATCTTGGTCCATTCATTATTTTCAATTAATTACACTTTGAAAAGAAATAAAAATTAGAATGTTATGACCCGTTAAACAGTGTATGTATGCATTTTTCTGACGCACCCTGTATTTTAATTTCTGTAAAATTTCACTAAATTAACAAGACGTATTTAAAAAAAAAAACTCTTTGTGTAAAATGTTTTAACCGAAACAATTTTTATACCACAGTCATCGAAGTTCTTACTTAACAAAATCTGAGAAGAGAAATTATCCAAAGCTCTCAGGGTTTATTTCAAACTAAAAGATAATTCGATCGCTTCCCTTTAAACAAATAGCCAAAAGCATTCGTTAGTACAATCCCGACAGCAAATCTTCCTTCAATATTTTCTCGGTTAATATGACCCAAGGATATTTATATAAATTTTACACTTTGGATTAGTAAGTTTTAACACTTTGTAACTCAACAACTCCGATTTGAAAAATATTTACTCAGATGTTAGAATACATCATTTTGAGCATGTAATAAATAATTAAATAAATTTAGAATATAAAAATGAAAAAAATATTGAGTAACAGTTGATCTTTTCAAATATACAATAAACAGAAAATTACATACTTCTCACAAATATAGTCAATTTTCTAATACAAAATTGTAAAGCATACAAGCTTACATTTGTAAAAAAAAATCTATTTACATTTGTAAATAATCTATTTAGCCTTTTAATTTGACAAAATTTACGAAATTTATTTTAGCAATAACGATGCAAAACTGCTCAAATGATAAATAAAACTTTGGCATGAAAGATTAACTCAGATCGCCGTCTGTTGAGAATTCTATGAATAGCTGTGTTAGAAGATATGCAGCAATAAATAAAATTGTCTTTTAAAGCCCACTGTATAAGTAATATTGATTTTTGGGTATGTTGCAGATATGTAACGCAGTGATACAAAGGGTTAAATCTCTTCATGCTCTCACAAATATTCCAATCATAAAAATATAATAAGTAATGAAGATAATCAAAATTTCAATATTTTCAGTAAAACGTGTTATTTTTTTTTTCATTAAGTAATTCGCAACAAGGAAATCGTAATTCCGTTTTCAATTTCTCTATACAGGATGTTTCATAAAAGATGGGCAAAACTTTAAGAGGTGATATTACACATCCAAACAAACAACTTTCATCAAAGAATGCATGATCGGAATTAAAACGCAAAGGTGCTAGAGGGCGCCGAAGGTGATGTTGTTATACGAGGCAAAAACACACAAAAAACGATTAAGTGACAAAAAGTTTAAATACATGTGATTACAATAAGTGTTCAAAACAGTGACTGGTAGTGTCTATGCATGCGGTACAACGGCGAAGAAAGAATTGGCGAACTTTCTGAAAAATAACAGGCATATCGCGCACTTCCCCTGTAGTGGCCGAAAGTCTGGTGATGAGGTCTTCTGCAGATTTATTGGAGGTCTGATACATAAGAGCTTCCATCTGTCCACACAAAAAGAAATCGAGACATGAAAGATCTGGCGAGCGCGGTGGCCAAGCTACAGGACTACCTCGCCCAATACATCGTTTGAGAAATGTTATATCCAGATAGCTTCGCACGTCTCGTACATAATGGGCTCGTACTCCATCTCGCTTGAACCATATTACCCGCCGGATGTGTGAGGGAACGGCGTTCAACATGTCTGGCAGCACCTGTTGCTGAAACGTAAGTTATTTTTTCCCGTCAAGGCGTTCTGGAAGAAGATAAGGTCGGAGTAGGTTGTCTCCGATTATTCCTGCCCAAACACTGATAGAAAAGCGTCGCTGATGAGCATGTGAATAAGTGGCATGTGAATTTACATCCGCCCATACATTTGATACAGTTGATTGTGGGTGTTAAATTGACCTTCACGTGTGAAGGTACATTCATCCGTGAAAAGCACAGTTGCCCCAAAATCTGAATTTACCGCGTTCTGCTGCAGAAACCAGCGGCGCATTCCACACGACGAGGATAATCCCTTTGAGTCAGTTCTTGGACTCGTTGAACATGATAAGGATACAAACGTTCATCTTTCACTACTCGCTATGTCGTGAAGTGTGATACATGATTGACACTGCTTGTGTACTTGTACTTGGCTGATCGTCCACCATATCCAGAAAGGCTTCTTTCACAATAACGTTCCGTCCGTCTTTGCACGACCTGCATCCGACCAGAAAGCTAGAAAGGATTTCGTATCACACAACTGTTGGTGCAAGCGCTCAAATGTTTTACGGTCAGGCAACCCCCTGTTGGAAAACCGCAATCCGTACAATCGGTGAAACTATGAGCCATTTCCATTTTCAATTCCGTATATGAAATGCATATCAGCCTTTTTACTATTAGTGAAGGGCAAAATCTTCCGATACATTCCTACCACGATTTACAGTTGCATACTCGGATCAGCGGCTTTTATGTATTAATCGAGGCGAGGTTTTGCATACGCGTTCTTCTTCTTCCGCATATCATATTTGCATGCGATTAGTGTCGTTCTTCTCCCGATAACTCGCAACAGGGATGGAACTTTAACGTTTGCATGGACCAAGTTTTCAAATGCGCCAGCATTTTTGTGTTTTATTTCCGACCATGCATTATTTGATGAAAGTTGTTTGTTTGGATGTGTACTATCACCTCTTAAAGTTTTGCCCATCTTTTATGAAACAACCTGTATATAGAACAGAATACAAAGAGTTTTTTTTTTAATTTTGAGCACATAAATAAATTTTGGTTATTAATATCTCATAATGAGTGTAATGAACAGCTCATTGAAAAAAGCACAACATATATAAATGTACGAATAGTGAGCCATTTAAAGATATTTATCTAATTATCATTAAAGTTTAGTGAACTCATGGAAGTTATATATAGTTTTAGCCTAGTCCTCACCTTTATCCATCAGAATGAACATTCAAAGTTTCAAAATGTATTCCTTGGGAAAAATTAACAACTTTACCTTCCTCTCTGCACCAGTTGTGGGTATACGAAATTTCTGATGCACCAATAGTAGACTCCCAAAAGTATCAAGTCTTGAGCATAGTGTGCAGTGAGTACAGAAGTTATAATTTGTTTAAGAGACTCTGAATTAAATATACACAATAAAGTAAATGTATTTAGAAGTTTAGATTGGTTACATTACATAGTTTCAGTAGTAAATCTGCAGATCAGGGACCTCAGCGTCAGTTGTGCAATATTTTTTTTTTATCTCAATTTACATAATATCTAATATCACAATCTACAATTTAATTTTTTAGGTTATATGCAGGGTGTCTCTTCTTATCGTTTATCATTATACCTAATCCTTAAATTGCTAGTTTTAGAGGTATAGTTCCAATTGTTAAAAAAAAAAAATCAATTGTTCTTCTTTATCCTATAAAAATTCATTAACATTAATATATATATATATATATATATAGTTAAGAAAACTTATTTTTTTTAAGTCCTCATGTCTTGTATTGTATTTAGAAAAACATTCTTCGCTCTCTAACAAGTAAAATAGCATAAATTCTATTCTTGATATGACTAAAACTTACCGAGTTATGATACATCGAATTTTGTGAATTTTAGCATTTTCTGGCACTAAAGGCGCATGTTTTAATTTTTAGTTGCCAGAAAACGCTAAAAACATCTGAAATTCAAAATATCATAACTCGGTAAGTTTTGGTCGTAAAAGAATGGAATTTATACTATTTTACTTGTAACAGCATGGACAAATATTTTCTAAGTATAACATATGGACAAAGGGGCCGTTTTAAAATTTAAATTTGGTAACTTTAAAAAATAATAATAACTATTTTTTCTTAAATGGATATTAAGATGATGGAGAACAACATTCGAAATACTTTTACAATTGAAATTATGTCTCTAAAATTAGCGATTCCGGAAGGGAGCTACTTCTGCACCAGTAGTGGTCCAGTGGCCACTATTTGTTTCGATGAACTAAAAACTAAATAAATTACGTACAAAGGCTTAGAATCACAAAAATTAATTAATGAAAACAAATTAAATATGAAAGTAAAATTTAGCATATGCCCTATTAACATTGTTCTCTTTACCAAATGGAAAACCAACTTTTGCTTAGTGAATAGCCTCAAGTGAACTTTTTTTTCACTTTTTTTTTTAATTTTACTATTATTCTATAGTTTACAGGAAATTACAACTACATAATTTACAGGAAATTTCTGTCAAAATTTGTATTTCGAAACTGTTGTACAATTATCATGATCTAAAACTTCAAAAAAAAATTATTTAGAGGACTTATTTAATGTCTTTTTGATTTTCTCGATTAATGTTTTTTTTTTTTTTTTATGAATGACAAAAAACATCATATCCCTACTTTCATTAGCGCAGTATTTGGGTTGTTGGTTAACGCGCTGGCTACTATTCAAAAAGAGCTGGCCTCAATTCCCTGTTAGAAGTAGAGTATACCTACATATCAGAATACCGATATAAGTGCAGTACAATTTTATTAGATGAGACGATTTTGGACAAAAACGGGCACGGCAAGTCTGCCATTATCGCCAAGCTAGAGCTTGTTTACTCATTTAATTTATCTAAACCAGCCATACTCAACCTGTGGCCCGTGGGCACACCGACATTTTATGTGCGGTTCAAGACACACATTCCATATTTACAAAATTTTTAGCTGCGCATAAAAGGTATTTAAAACCTTCCCTGTCGCTTTATATATTTTTAATGAGAGACAAAATCTGCTCTGTTTTTTAATATTTTAAAATTATGTTAAAATATTCTAAATGTAATTTGCTCAATTAGTAGCTCTTTTTACTTATAGCCCTATTTGCATTATGTTTTGCACTTATTATATAAACTAATACTGATTATATTAGTCTTATTATATTGTCTTTAGTAGCCTTATTATATTACTTTTTTATCTTATTATTTTAATTAGTTTTTCTACGCTATTTTACGTGTATTGTTTGATGCGGCCCACCTAACTTAGGAATTGCCCCCCCCCCCCCCACACCGCAGAAAGAAAATATTGAATATGTCTGATCTAAGCCAACTCGTCCTACAAACTATAGCCAAGTTCTGAAATATAGGTTGCTATAATTTGATATAAACTTCGAATATAAGCATGCTACCTATGCATGTATCACTACTCTGAATAGTTATAGTCAGTATTCTTCCGTGATCGGAAAAGGCCTATCAATTGACAATTTTTATGCCAAGAAAAGTCGACTTGTTCCGTTTGACCAGAAAATAATATTACTGTTCTAAAATAATTTGTTATTCTAACTAGTGACAAATCCGTGGACATAGTGCTTGCGAATAAAGTGAACCCATGAAAAGTTATCCGAATAACATTAAATTAAATTATGATTTTATGATTATAAATTCTGTTTAACATCATATGATGTAATAGTAAATGGGATGAACAGCGAAATACAGCGGTTGGTGTTATGCAGAATCTAGCAACATTTTAAATTCCTTTAAGCTGATAGGTGAAAATAGTGCTGTAGGTTTGAGATCTCTGAATCTATTTTGTAGCTGCACGTCTCGGTTATTTATATGTTATGAGGGAAAAAATAACCATCAAAAATTAACATCAATAGCTATAGAAAGTCAAAATTTCGCTGAATGAAAGGTAACATTCATTGTCAAAATTGCGAACATTTGCTACATCTGAAGGTTTAGCGATTAATTTTCTATACTTATGGCGCACTCATTCAGAATTTTTTTTCTTTTTGTATTTGAAGTATTTTGCATATTTTAACTTAGTTTTATAAATTCAATCTAATGAAGATTTAAAAAGAAAATGTATAAAATTTATTTTCTTTCTGCGGACTAGCATATTATTTAGTCAGTATCGTCATATATTATACAAGCGTCGCATAATTAAAACCTTGTGTAACACATTCTCTATTATTCTATAAATCTAACCTAAGAACTTTATATTTCACAATCACAAGCTTTGTTTAAAAAAAAAATCTTTTAAACTAATCAGTTCGTTATGTAAAAGTTTATTTCAGAGGATGCTTATTTGAAGAAAGAAAACAAAATCCATTTATTCAAAATGCTCTGACAATTTAAATTTTTCGCGTAAATAATAGATAGGTACATGTTTTTAATTAATTTTATCATAATTAGTTTCTACTTAGCAATTTTTTGGAAAAAGCGGCGACATATTTTTGCTTTTATATATTTTATATTTTCTTTATGTAATGCCTAAATAATTGATGTGTTTATCTTTTTCCCAAAGAAAAACCATTATGAGTTCATTTTTGTTTATTCAAACTATTTACTGATGTTGAATAAATGTTTAATAATAGAATGCGTGGCAATTAAGCAGTACATTAACACAGGCATTGTATTAAATTTTATGTTTTTCTTTTAATTATTATTATTCTAAATAAAAAAATATTCAATTAATAGAAAAATATATTTAGTCTAGAAAATCGTGTATGTTTTTTATACGAAGTAAAAGGACCTTTCTCAATATACTGTAGAAATAAGAAAAAATACAACGCTTTTAGAAAAATTTAACCTGTCTTCTGCGAGAAAAAAATACGTGCTACCACTACGAGAGAAGAAGCTAGATTGTTTAGGAAATAAAAAACACGATCGAGAGTGAGAGATAAAAGAGAACAACGAATACTAAAACATATGATAAAAAAAGAAAAACCTATTAGAAAACTGTTGACAGAACAATTCAATAAAAATGAGGTTGACTTAAATGAAAAAAAAAAAAAGAGCTGGAGTTGAGGTATAGGGGAGGGGGGCTTGTTAAGTGAACATATTATCAATTTGCAAACTGAAAGCATTGAAAATATGCTTCATCTGTATATTTTAGTTGCATTCGAACATATTGGCTTATTTTAATACAAAAAATGATCTCCAAATCGATATTTTTGCTAAATTTCGAAATTCCACAAATGTTGAGTTCTATCAAAACTAAAAATGTACATTTAAATTTCAAGTCATAAATTCATATCAAATTATTCGAATACGCTAGTTATACAGTAGTATACAATTTGAAACAAAAAGAATACTTATTGAGCAGCTAAAGATAAAGTGTTTATGCTAAAAAACGTACAGTCTGCCAAAGAAAGAACGAGAAAAAAAAGAACACCCGTACATTTTAATCACTAAATTGTCTCAGAAAAGAAAAGGGAAAGAAACGGAAATAGCCATTTGACTGAAATTTATGCCCTCTTCCAGAGGACGTTTTCATATAGAAATTGTATTAAACTATGAAACTTTCAATAACAACATCTAATTTTGGCATCATATTTGGATATTCCGGTAGATTTTACATTAGGATGGCAAACAGGAAATCGTTGAGAAAAGTAGTATAGGAATTGTGGTAATTTAAAATTTTGACATTCTAATGTCTTGATTTCATTAGGGATTTAAAAAATAATAATAATAAAATCTGCCTTATTGAGAAATTTTATTTACGCACCAGAATGGTTAAGATAAAAAAAAAAGGTACTTTTCGGTTAGCCGGGCGCCAGTGATATATGTACATATATAAATACATATGTATATACATAAATTTGTATATATATACATACATATATGCAAATATATGTGTATGTATATATATGTATATGTAGATATGCGTAGATATGTGTGTGTGTGTATATATACATGTATATATATCACTGGCGCCCGGCTAACCGAAAAGTACCAAAAAAAATATTTAAATTTATAAATCTTATATAGTCTTCAAAATTCTTACTTTGTGAGTACCAAGGTTACAAAGGGTACCTATCCACCATTTTTCATGTTTCGGAACAAGTGCGTTGATTAAAAAGTCCCCGATTGTGAAAACTCTTATTAAGTAACACCATACAAAGATATTGCGCATACTAAATCCTTCATCGCAGAATCACAGCTTGAGTACTTTTAAAATTTGTTTAGTAGAAGTTAAGTTATAGGTTTTCTTATTTATTCATGATTTCTATCTATATATATATATATATATATAAAAAAAAAAAAAAAAAAAAAAAAAAAAAAAAGATAAGCATTCCTTGATTTAGCAAGAAAGATTAAGAAAAGACTGGCGGAGCTTCGTCCGCTACGCTGGTCGATATATTTAGTAAGAACATTTCATTTAGAATCCTGCAGAAACTGCAACAATGTAGTTTTAAAAACTGTGATTGTTGATTTATCTTTTTACTGGTGAAACTCAAAACTAAAATCGATATATTCTATCGATATCGAGTCGAATGAGCCAAACCGAGTCGTGATCGGACCTTAGACCGTACAATAAACTAGACCCCACATTGGTAACCTTTTCGATGACCGGCATCAGAGGTGGAGGTGGTAGATTTATTCCGCCAAACTGGTTTTTCTCCCGCCAAAATCTACTTGGAGGAATTTCCCCCTTTTCCCGCCGAAACTTTATATTGCGTCTGTGCCTGTCTGTGCTCTTGTGTTTCTAGAGATTGACTAATATTTAAATTCCAAACAGTTCCTTAAGTCTAACGATAAATTGTGAATAAATGTCAAGACTATAATTCAGGGTAAAATAAAATATAGGCAACATCGAAGTGTTGAGTCAAAATACCAGCAAGAAAATACAAAAGAATAATAAATATATTAACATGGTTCTCAAATGACTATTTCAACAATACGAAACTTTCTGACTCAATTTTAAACGAAAAGGCATAAAATGGCAGGCCTCACTATTGAAGTGATTTTGAAATTTTTTATCAGTAAATGAGTTGAGTTCTATTGTGCTGTCCTCTAAAAAAAAAACCACTGTACTACTACATCAAATATTTCACTAAACTCATTTTTTTTGTTTTGTTCTGTTTTTCTGCACCATTTTGAATAATAAAAATAGTTAAAAATACCTAAGGAGTGCATATTTAGTTTTAAAATAATTTAAACTAACAATTGCAGCATTTTGGCAAAACATAAGCTTCATTTTTACAGATTTTCTTATTATAATAAAATTTTAGAATATCTACATAATTTTTTAATTGTTTTTAGGTTAAACCATTAATAGGTAATAAAATGCATCATTTTCAGCTGATTACATCAGGTGTGGTTTATTTATTTATTTTTTTTTTTTTTTTTTTTTGATAACATGGGTTACTTTTTAGAAAAGTGTTTTTTTTTTTTTTCTCAAATAAGAATTTGTGATTATGCAAGAGCTTAATTGTCTGCCATTTTGTAATAAAGTGATAAAATGTAAAATACTCAATATTAAAATCATCGAACAAGCTGTAAAAATTTAGCTATGTTTAATTTTTTAAATTCTTTATTATACTTTATATAAAGAAAATTTCAAAATTTATTTTTTTAAGAGGACAGTACAATAAGTGATTCCTGTCATGTGACAACATTTTTCTTCGTTCAAGTGCTGCGGCATCGGAAATTCGGTTCAAAATGTTGACGGACTTTTCTGAAATATCTTCTGCTTTTATTGAAAGCATCTTTTGATTACAAACTTTCTAAATAAGAACACCTGCCAATTTCATACATTTCCGATCACAAATTAATGAAACAATTTCCTGACGGCTCGGCCTACAGGCACAGGTAGATTTTGAAAATACAGATAGTGGGGCACCTGTTTATTGGGAATTGCAGAAGAAATGACCTTTTTGCCATGATGCGGCAGTTTAGACCACCCACTTCAAAATCTACCTGTGTCTGTAGACAGGAATTTTTCTTCTTTTTTTTTCCTTTCGGACTATAAGAGTTGGTCTTATAAAAAAACTTGTCAAAGTAAAAGTTGTAGATACTATTAAGAGGATTTATAATAAATTTAAGCAGATTTGATATCTTGTGAATTGACGAAGTTTTGAATTCTTTTCTTCTTAAACCTTACCCCCCCCCCCCCCCCGCTTGAGGTCATTTTTAATGATATCAAATATCTGTCATACATAAATTTTCGGTCCTTTTTCTAGAAGTATTAATAACTTTAAACGGAATCGATACGTATCATAATTAAGAAGTTATGGGGATTTTTCTGTTTTCATCCCCCCCCTTTGGTTCGATTTTGCCCATTATCGAACTTGACCAAGATTTTATGCCCCTTAATTTTGTGTATCAGTTTGGAAGAGATTTGTGCAGAATTATTGAAGTTATCGTGTCGATAAAAAAGTCATCTAGATAGATAGATAAAAGTTTCGAATTAGGGGTGGTTTTGGATTCTTGAAGTGATGATCGGCGTAGATCTGCAAAAACTTTTCAGAAATTCCAACATAGGGGAGAATGTAATAGGTAGTATTTCTTACGAAATCTACCTAAAATCATAAAGTAGCCATTTTGTATTTGAGAAGGTTTTATAACATCTAATTATGACAGCAAGTATTGTTTAGAAGTCAACGTCTTCAGTAGTTGCCTGTGGTTATTATTTTCAATAATTGTAAAGAAAAAAAAAACACTTGAGAGTTAAACTTAATTTTTTATAGCATTCAAAAGTTGCAAATTATTTCTTCTCAGAAACTTATGCAAAATAATAGTTATTTTAACAGAGAAACAATTACACAAGTTCTAACTTAGTAGATATGAAATATCCTGGAATTTTTATTTTTCATACAAAAAAAAAAAAAAAAAGAATACTGTGCATTTGTATTTTTTTTCTATACATGCCTATATGTTATCTATCGATGTTTTCCTTTTGATTAAAAATATTGTAATACATTTATACTTTCAATTTATATATATATATATATATATATATATATATATATATGTATATATATGAAAGATTGCAAAAAATATGCCTTTAAATTGGAACATCAAAAGCAAAACAAAAATTCTGGATTGCAGCAAAAATATGTTCTATAGAATGTATTTTTAAATAAAGACAGTATGTGATTTCAAGTTTTCAAAACCTATAAAATACATTATCAAATCAAACAATATTTTATAACATGTCACTGCTAACTTTCCACAAATTCTTCACTTTTGTAAGAAAAAAACAGATACTGTAAATACTGTTCGATTTTCTGTTATTTTAATAATGCTTGCAAAATTTAATGCATTTTTAGAATTTAAAAAAAACCTGACATTAATTTGTTACATTTCGTGAAATGATTGTGTCAAATTGAAGCTTTCCAAGCAGAAATCTCGAAATAATTTGTGTTGTCGTACTTAATATCTTATATCACTAATAAAAAAATATATAATTTAAGAAATATTTATGACAAGGACAAAGCCATTTTATAACATTAAAATAAAATACAGCAGCAAAAAAATAAAAATAAAATCCATCCAGAAGATTAAACAATCCTTTTTTCACCATGGGTGGGACTCTCATAACTTATTTCTATCCTTCCTCTTTGAGATTAAATCCTAGAAGGAGCAACAGTTTCGTTTCGCTTTGGTTTGTTTATGTTTATTTTTATTGCGAGAATGAAATCGAAGTTGCTAAGAAAGCGATCACCGCTAAAACAGACATTTTTTAAAGCGCCAATCCGAGCTGATCCTGAAACCGGATTTTCAACAATATAACAAAGAGGTGTGGTCTCTAGTAGATTATTCCTCTGAGGATCGGATACATACAACTCGAAATAATTTACATGAAATAGCAAAATCCTTAGCGTTTTATTTCTTTTTCTATATAAAAATCGGGATTTTTAAATTAATTCCCGAAAAATTATGCCCCGAATTCGAAAAATTTTTGAAATCACTGCTCACTTTAAGCAAGTATGCATGCTTTTCAGATAAAAAAATCCGATATTTTTAAAAATTTTATAGGGCCCGGAAATTTGGCAATATAAAAATTTTCAATCTTTCGGTGAGTAGTCTCAACTCTCAATGTCTGGAGTCAAGATCGGGCGTTTCGGCTATGAAAGGATGCGTTAAAAAAGCGAATCAATTAATTAAAAAATAAATTATATTTCCGCTTCTAACTATCCCATCGTTATAAAGTTAGATATTTGGATTCGTCGTTGAAAATTACGTATAGATGCATAATTTTCAAATCTATAAATGCAATATTTCAAAAAATGTTAATACGGCCGTAATTTTTCTGTATAAAGAAATGTGGTTTCCTTCCTCCTTTCCGATTGAACACCAACGAATGGGGTTCTCATTGTAAACCACGCTGTCAAACAAAGCTCGTGGAACAAGGCTCATCGATCACGATAAAGGTGCTGCGGGAAGAGATAGAAAAAGTAGAAGTCGCAGAAGAAGCGCTAGGGTTGCGAGAAGTAAGCCAATAGGCGAGCTATTCTTTCCCCAACACGCTTGATTCTTGTTAATTCTATTACCTCCTTTATTCAACGTTCAAACAAAGTTGAAGCATGCGCAGAAAGATCAATTTTGAGCTGAAATTTTTGGCTTGTGGCTTTATTATATAAGGATACTATAACTTCTTCCGAATTGCCCACGATTCGCAAAAGCGCCTCTTTATATTCAGAATCCTAAAGAAAACAATAGATTTCCGATATTTAAAGAAACATTACTGGAACAAAAGCTGCTTTTGCTGCCCGAAATTTTCGGAAACGTTTTCGAGTAGTTTTTAAAGTACTAAGTTTTATCAATCCGGTATGAAAACGAAGTATCAGTTTTTCGGATGCTATCAATTCTCAAGTAAATATTTTCATGTTCAGTAAACATGTTTTACAGACAAACATGCTAAATTAACAGCGTAAAATGAGCATTCTTTTGTTACTCTTGCATTTATAAATTCTGTTACGCAGCTGGAGATATTTAATGGAGACTTGATAGAAACCAAAAATCCGATATTTCGTGTTGATGCCAGGTTGAAAACCTACTCGGAAACGTCTCCGAAAATTACGGGCTGCAAAAGAAACTGTTGTTTAAGAAATGCTTTTCAGAAATCTATTAATTTCCCATATTTCTCAAAATAAAGGAATCCACCAATATGGTGTGTTTTCAATGAATGACACATTACTTTTATGGTGATTGGAGGTAACAAGCAACTTTGTTGCTCAAAAGAAAAATAAGCTTCCTTTGTTATAAGAGCGTTATTTTCACAACTTGTAACATACTCTGTTATATAACATTAATCTAATTTTAGTTTTAGTTACAGTTACTTTTAATTAATCGAATTTAAAAATTCTTTGAAAAATATTATTTTAATGTTTGTAGATATTACTAACCAAAATATATATGAAAGTAATATATCAAAATATTTAATAAAAGTACATTAAAAGAATATAAAATTTGCATTTAGTGTTTTTTGTTTTTTTTATTGTTTATTTATAAGTAATAAAGAATTTCAAGCGAGTTCGAACTTCAATTTTAAAATATACATAATCAATCTTTAACGGCTAAGTAAAAACAAAATGTTCTAACACTACAGGCAGAAATAAGTAATGCATAACAAAAAAGACAACAGATATTAAAATATACAGCTAAAACATACAATATTTAGAAATATAAAACATAACACGATTCAAACTACGAAATGCTAATTTAAATAAATAAATTGTAAGTTTTACAAAAGTACTAGGTAGACACAAATCAAAAGTAATCTCTAAAGTAAACAAAGCAGAACCTGATAATGAATTTTAAGAGTATATAACTAATCCAACTCAGTTAATTAAAATTACATAAATAAGCATGGTTATCTTATTATGTATAATTGCTTTTTTCATTTTATATGACTCTGTTTACATTTGAAAATATGTCGCTATCTCACTACGCATTCTAAGAAAAAAATTAATTAAATGATAATATTTTGTCCTTACAAAATATCAATTACAATAGAACAGAAGAGAGGTGATTTAAATATACTAAAAGATTTTTTAGGATGTTTACTTCATAACTCAGGTTTTATCTTCTACCCCCTTCAACTATATACTTAAGTCAAGTGGATTAAAAAAAAATATTTTTTTCATCTATAATGTATTTGTAATGTAAATATTGATTCATGTGTATTAATTTTTTTAGAAATAAATGAAAATAGCTTCAGCGTTTCGTCGAATGAATACGTTTGTGGTTTGAAATAGCTAATAAAAAGAGTAAAAAAGACCAGACCTGTTTATTAAATATCTA
This sequence comes from Maratus michaelseni, assembly GCA_963931845.1. Classification (NCBI taxonomy): domain Eukaryota; kingdom Metazoa; phylum Arthropoda; class Arachnida; order Araneae; family Salticidae; genus Maratus; species Maratus michaelseni. The sequence goes on along the minus strand of OZ007589.1, from coordinate 144,714,112 downwards.
GAAGCAAAAAAGTAGAATTTCTCCTAGATTTTAACAGTGCATTAGCTTATCAAACGTGCAGTCCGTCCTCGAAAAAGTGATCGCCTTATACTAATTTTAGTGCATATAATCGTATAAAAAAAGGTAAGGTACCAAACGGTTGGGAATAATGTTTACTCTTAAATACTGAGGATAAATTATGATTCAGGGTTCGTCTACATATTAAAATGTGTACCATATTTTATCCTTTCTAATCATAAAAAAAAAATTGACTAATGTAACATAAATTGAAATTTGTCATGTAGATTTAACATTAAAAGCCATAAACTTTAACCTCTTCTATGAAGATTAAAGGAAAATTGTGTAAACTATATTCTTTTCTGGGCGACTCGAAAGAAATGGATATCACTAGTCGTGACCTTGGCCCACTTTTCCTGTGTGTACTGTTGGTACTCTTCAATTTGCAAAGAATGAGGAAAACATGAATTTTTTTAGGTTTTTGCTTAAAATAAATTTAAACATTTGTAGTATAATCTGACGAAGTTTCGTCCAAATATCCGATAATTAAAAGTATGCAAAAAAAGGCTTTTTACGGCATCCATTTCCGTATAAATGATTCCGAGTTGCAATATTTAAATAAATTTTTCTCAGTTTGTGTCTACATTCAAATTGCTAAAACTGAAGCATATATTTCTAAATTGATTGATTTATTTTTTTTTATGGACGTTCCTTATGGTGTGTTTGATAAAATTAAGGATTGGGATTCGCAGTACTATATATATATATATATATATATATATATATATTTAAGCAAATGGTCATTTTACTGTATTTTTACATATGTCATAATATTTTTTTTTTCCTTAAACTAATTTTAATTTTTTAGAAATCTACTTCTTAAAGTTATACAGCACGCTTTTTAGAAAAGTTTGAACAAAACATTGTTGCAAAAAATTCAAAATTGTAAAAGGAGTGTCATTTTTAAATTTTCTTTAAAAAATTAAAATTTTCAAATTTTATCATAAAAATTAAATAAATACTTTTCTTTCGTAAAGTCATTCAATGGTATATCAAAAAGGTATAATACTCAAATAAAAAACTAATTCAAAAGATACCGAGTCTCTATAAGAAGTTTGTGTGTGGGGGGGAGGGGGGGTGCTAATTACTACAGACAGGGTTTAAAACATAGGATACTTTAATTTTAAGCAACTATTAACAAATAAGAAAGAGTATTAAAACACACGTTTATGTATAATTTATCAAAATATCTGTCGGATTCCTCTTTTCCGTCCACACAACTTCGAAGTATAATCCGGTCTTTTGATATGCTGCCCCCACCGATATGAATACGTGATATCGGACACGTTACATGATATATATAAAAAAAACCTAACTCTTTCAATTAAACTTAAATTAACACTTTATTAACAATATTTACACTTAACTCGGATGTAACTTATCCGGTTCAATATTAAATCAAAAAAATACAGAAGACTATCATCTGTGTGCCGTTAGGCTACGTTAAATCACTCAGAACCGAGATCTCCATTAATCTCACACGCTTTATCCCTTCCCTTCGGGAAAAATCGTTTTACACACGTGTCCTGAGCTCCTGTCTGAACAACCAACACATTTCGCTCCTACGCTCCAACTAACTTACTCTCTGGTCATTCTCCAGAGCACCCTTTCTCTCTACGGGGCTCGTGGTTTGTTCCCAAGGGTTCCTTGACAACACTTCCTCCCCTCTTGATGGGTTGTCTTCCTAAATAATGGTTGAAATATCTGTCTTATCTATGAAAGACCACATTACAAAGGACATACTTCTTCCATTGTATTCAAGTCGCTACCCTCCGGATTAAGATTTTTCTTAAGCAAACCTCTAACAGCACACAGTAGATACATATACAATAAGATAATCCCTTAAGAATAGCTTTTCAGTCTTGCAACTGCCAGTGAAACCTGACACCCCCCACCTTAGCGGAAAATATGCCTTTTAGGGGCTAATTTTCCTCAAAACTATGTAATGGCTGAGAAGAGTTCAACAGTTCCTTGATAAGTTTCTTCATTACTATAATTACATAAATATTTCAAGGTGTCTGAAAATTACCTACTGACATCTCTAATGAACCATATACTAATGTGATAACTACAGAAAAAAATTACACAATATGCTAATACACTGTTATAAACACAAGATGCAAATACAATTATAAATACACAAAAAAAAAATAAAGTTACACTAGTATTATGTCATTTCAATGTCAGTCCTTAGGCTGATATTACTGCAGGCGGTACAACTTTTTCCTTCCAGTCCTTCCTCGTTAACTTAATTGGTACATCCTTTTCCGCAATGCATCCGCTTGAATGGCTAACTTCTGCCTCTGATGTCCTACTTAAATTTTCCTTTAGCCAATCAGGCACTTGCCTGTCCAAGTCCTTTTTGTACGTAATAAAGACATTGTACCATTCTGCTTCATCTTACCCCTCTCCGGTTTACGACCAATCCGATTTTTCTCCATTTCTACCAGTTGGATAGGACCCATAAATAATTCCTTATTTTTCCTTAAGATTGATTTTATGTCCCCAACTTCAATATTTGTTAACCCTTTTATTTCAAATCCCTGCCTGTCTTTATTTTCCGGTTGTTCTCTGTCTAACAACAGATCTTTCCTACAGTCTTCAAACTCCCCGTCACTATCCAAGACAATATCAACTACTTTATTTTTAGCCATAAATTCTCTCATTTCATCTTGATACACCAGTTATACAGAGTTTCTTACTCCCGTCCCCTAACTCAACTATAACTGCAGGTCGACATATTTCCTCTTTCTCCTTATCACTCCCATTCATTTCCCTCGTTAATCGACATTCTACACATGATTCACAAAACGTTTTAGCTTCATCTGCCATATTTTCCCAATAAAATGAATGCTTGATTCTTTCCAACATTTTCTTAACCACGTGATGTTCTCCATATAAGGAAGTATGCGCTAATTTTAGAATTTCCTCCCTTCTAACTTTAGGTAATACTAATTGAGCTACAGTTTCATCTACTAATTTATCTTTATGATACAATAACCCATTAACTAGATAGTAAGACCCTCTATCATTTTCAGCTAATTCCCAAGCTTTCTCTAAATCTTTACAATTCATTTGGGATTTCTGAAATACATTTGAACTACTTTCAGTAACTTGATTAATCTTACTTTTCTCTATCTCGTCTTTTTCCTTCTCATGACTTTGCAACTTTACCGATCTCGTTTCTACTGTCAGGTAACTGGAGATGCAATTTAACTTAGGTGGAAAGAGAAAAAATATATCAAGGGAATTTTCTTCTAAACTAAAGCGGTAAGGGAAAAGATCAAAGAATGAATTTTCTTTTAAAAAGATTCTGTATGCAAAGTTAGGATACGGGAGAGGCAAGAATTTTGTTATTCAAAATATAGGAATTTTGGGGTGAGATTTACAACAGAAAATACGAAAACAAAGTCGTAAACTTTAAGATATGAATACATTCAGAGATGGTTCGCACCTGAAGGGAATAAAACGTATAGTTACTGGACAAGGGTAAGAAATAGGTTTAGAAAGGCATAGAGAGTCCAGGGTTTCATAAAAGCGGCTTTATTCACAAATATGAATGTAAGGTTTACAAAGGTGGTGTAAGAATGTGTACAGCAACCAGATACAGATGGATAATTTTAGCTATGAGAGAGTAACAATACTTTGGAGAGTGAAGTGATTGCGAAAAGCCTATTAGCTCAAAGATTATGGTAAAGATTTGCTTACCCCATATAATAGTCATAGGACACTCCATGCTAAAAGGTTCAAGTCTTTTTTTTCAAGCACTCTCACTATCCAAACTCTTGGCTTTTCGCAATCACTTCACTCTCCAAAGTATTGTTACTCTCTCATAGCTAAAATTATCCATCTGTATCTGGTTGCTGTACACATTCTTACACCACCTTTGTAAACCTTACATTCATATTTGTGAATAAAGCCGCTTTTATGAAACCCTGGACTCTCTATGCCTTTCTAAACCTATTTCTTACCCTTGTCCAGTAACTATACGTTTTATTCCCTTCAGGTGCGAACCATCTCTGAATGTATTCATATCTTAAAGTTTACGACTTTGTTTTCGTATTTTCTGTTGTAAATCTCACCCCAAAATTCCTATATTTTGAATAACAAAATTCTTGCCTCTCCCGTATCCTAACTTTGCATACAGAATCTTTTTAAAAGAAAATTCATTCTTTGATCTTTTCCCTTACCGCTTTAGTTTAGAAGAAAATTCCCTTGATATATTTTTTCTCTTTCCACCTAAGTTAAATTGCATCTCCAGTTACCTGACAATATACAAACAGGTTGAAAAGAAAAAAAAAAAAAGGGAAAAAAAAAAAAGAAAATTGCTTAACTTACGCTAAAAAAAAATGAAAAGGCATCTCTGTAGAAACAGTATCACATAATACATAAAAATCATTGAAATAAATATAAATATACATGTTGAACACAAACCTAAAATTGAATAAAGAAATACTGAATAATATATAATAAGCACGTACCATGAAAATAAATAAGTAGAATCACCAATCAGGAAATATTTAATCATAATGTTTTTTTTTTTTTTTTTTTTTTTTTTTAGAGAGGAAAATAAAATTAAAATCATAAGGCCTTACAACCTGGAAATTCCATAAGAAGTCTAAAAGATACCGAAATCCCCTTATTTTATAAATATAGTCGGAGAATTTAATATAAAACTATACTCTTCCTTCTATCTGCACATATATTTCTAGATTGAAGAGTATATGAATAAAGAGAATATCTCCTCATTAGTGAACTAAATGGGAAAAAAAATTATTTATATAAAACAAAACAAAAACTAACGAGCTCTACAACAACATGTTATAAGAGTGGCAAAAGTTGTAATTAATAAACATACAATAAATAATGCTGACCCAATTAGTTTCAGAAAAAATAATGATGACCCCATATTAGGGAGTTGCAACCAGTCCCAAAAAGTGCTGGACGTTGTCAAACTCACACTACGTGTATAGTTAGTATTAAGAGCTAGAAGTTCCACTGATGGCTCCTCCAAGCAATACTTAAATGTATTACATTGCTTCAACGTTGCCGATTTAAGGCACAATTTTTCAGTGGCACATTTACGTTCAGCTTGAAATTTTATAATATGTTCGCTAGATTCTAAACTCAGAAATATAGCTTTAGTATGTACCGAGATTTCTTGTAATTGTACAGTAACTAATCCTGGTTGACACGAACTATGTGCCTGAAAACTGAGTCGAGATAAGAGGGCACAATTATAGCAACCTGTTACTGTAATACTTTTTTCATCAAATTGAGGGCAGACTGTGGATGTTTGGAGAGCGATCTTATAATTACGAAAATGAAGTTGCACTCTCACTGCTGAAGATAATAATTGCGTAGATTTTAATTTCTCGTCCTCGATATGAAATAAATGAATATGTTTTTGAAGTGGCAGAGCATACTCCTGTGAAGCACGAAGACGAGCAACGCTGTCAGGTGCTGTTAAACACCTAAGATTGTCTTCAAAGTAATCGCATGTAGTAAGTTCAGGCGAAAATATAAAATCGGTAGTATATGAAGAGTTCGCTTGAATCGATCCTATCATATTAGGCTGTGGAATGTTACGCTCACACGCAGATACCAAATAGGCCTCTTCTGGTCTTCCAACTCTTTGAACTAATTTCTCATTAATATACAATTGTGGTTGGTCATAAGAACCCAAAATTGAAATTTTTATTCCATTCGGCGTGTAAGCGGAATCTGATATTAGCAAACGTGAGACTGTATTATTTTCAGATTGCAATACTGAAATTCTATATTCACACTTATGACCAGTGAGTTTTGATACTTCAAAACTATTTAACAAATCTGGTTCGTACCAGATTCTGTGAAAATTGCAGCTAGGACGAGTCAAAATTAGACAACCGTTTCCACTATTGCCACCTACGCATCCGGAAAATCCTGGAAATTGTCTGCTTTCCTCGGACTCAGCTTCAAAATGGATTCCTTGCCTTCCTATAACCCTCCGTTTGCAGTGGTATCCGCGACCACAGAACCTGTTGAAAATACATGAAATTTGACTAATTTGTTTAGTGGTTACCGGAAAAGTAAAATATAATCGTTCTTTCGTGAATGAACATACAATATCGTCTAATCTTATTTTAATTGTGAACAAATGATTGTCATTTTCATCGGAAAACCACAAACAATTCTCAGCCGAAATGGATTTCAATGTAATTTCAGCCGTTGTAAAAATTTGACAGTTTTTTGATCCATCATTTAAGACTTCACAAGATTTTAGATCGGATTTAATAATTGTATTTGAACTACAATCTGTATTAACCATAGTAAAAATGCATGTAAAAATTAACAATACTAAGGGTAGAATATTCATGTTTGCACGTTGCACCGCATTTCTTTCCAGTGCAGCATAACAGGAGTTAGATATTTCTCTAATCGTAGATCCTATAAATGCCCCTAAAAGTAAAGAGCAACGAGCTATAAATTTGAATATTCTAATAGCTCCTAACATAAACATAATGAATGCTGAAAATACAAATTTTAGACACTTGAAAACTAATTTAACACATAATAATAAAATAATAACAATAAAACCAAACAAAATATAAAAAGCATACTGTATCAATGAAGGATAGCATTTAAAATGTGTTAATATCTGAGAACAAAATAGACAATGACGGAGTTTGCAAATGTCTTTTCCTGTCACATGTATTTCGCCCATAACTACTTTTCCACTCGAATGTAAATAAGTCACTATTATATCCGATTTATAGGCCAAGTATTCAAAAGGTATCTGTATCATCCTGTCGTCAGGGACCGACATAACGTGTTCAAATTCCGTGCTGCGTAAAATGACTCTTCCACCTCCCGGGAGATTTAAGATCGGGTCATCAAACGTAAATGTGAGGTTCCCTTCTGTGAAGCTGGCTTTCTCCCCCTCTAGTAGCTTACGACTCACAGCATTTGACTTGTGTGTAAGTCTTTTGTCGAAATAGCATATGTCCAGGACTAATATATCTGGATTTGTAACTAAAGTTTCTGGGAGAATGGCAACTAATTCAGTTTTTTCATAGGTGAAATCACACTGACAGTCACTCTGATTATTGCATGATCGTAGCTTGCAGAAATCGGGAGTCCCGTAGCAAAGGTCATTGTCACACTCACAGGATCGTGTGTCCGGTCGTGAACAAGTATATGCTGTGGATAAGGCATCTTTAACGTCTTTCGTACTTCGAAGAATGAACGAAGTAGGCTTCACTAGTTCTAAGGATTTGTCCATTACGAACGTCTGATTAACTATCAGACACTCGCTGCAATCGTGGAGAAAGCAAGCGTTTGGTGGTAAAGATAATCTTAACCACAATTGCTTACTAATCTTTGAGCAGCTGTACTCGTTCTGAAATTTGCATAAAAGTCCATGCTTATGCCGATGTCTGATTGATTGTGCTACTTCCATCAGCAAGAAAATGAATAGCACTATAAATAGGAAATAAAACAAATCTTCACCACACAATATCTTTGAGCAAAATCATTTTATAAATATTATTATTTATTGTAAAATTTATTTATATAATTAATTAAATAATTTATTTATTTAATTCTATTTTACATTATTATCGTCTTTATAAGTATTATTATCATTTTGACTAAAATTTAAATAGAACAAATATATCTTCTAACTAATTTCAAAGCAATTGCATTTATATAGGTTAATTTTCAGAAGAGAAAAAAAATTGAAAACTCGTAAAAAATTTTTAATAAGAGATTTTTAATAAATTATCTACACTTTTAAATTTTCCTTAGATTCCAATATTTATAATATTTAAATTATTTCAATAATACCCGAAAATTGTGTTTTTATTATCCTAATTATTATTAATATTATTATACATATTTTTTAGAATTTCTTTATATAATTACCACTGTATTAAAATACTCTCTATCCCTTACCTTCTGAGAAAAGGAGTGGGGAAATTTTAATTTTAATTTTAATTTTATTATTTAATTTAATTTAATTTAATTTATTTATTCTTAGAAAATGTTAATTGAATGCCAGTGAAGTACTTTACTTATTCATTTAATTTACCTGATACTGACTATAAACAAAAGAAGTTACCATACTGGCTTATTGAAACACATTATATAGATAATCAACCATGAAACCGTAAATTCAGTAATCTTCCATCCCCGTAACTGGCCATCTCACAAGGATAAAACATTAAGAACCACACGAAATCAACTGTCGACACATATATTTTTATTTTATATTTTATATTAATCATGAATCAAATAATTGTGATTATCCTTACTGACAAATAGCATACAGTATATTTCATTAATAATGTTAATTTTCAATAAACTTGACACTAACGATATATATAAATTTTGAATCACCTTATTAGAATTAAAAAAAATATATGAGAGTTGAGAAGAGAATATTAAAGTATAAGTAAAAAAAAAATTGAATTTATTTAATCTTTGATTTCTTTATCTGTTTGTTTATTTATTGTTTCAAAATTAACTTCTTCAATTAGTGATACTTATGGAAATAAATATAAAACAATGCTCAAAGTTAAATTCTCTCTTTTTTTTTTTTTTTTTTTTTTAGAGTCCATACTTCCACTTCCTCCGCTTAATCCTAACCTAAACTATAGTTAAACATCATTGTGAAAAGAATTAGACATTTAATATCCTAAAGATTAGCAAATATATATATATATATATTTATATATAATTTTTTTTTTTTTTTCAAGTTCCAATAGAAAGTACTATACAGCTCTGCAAAGAGTTTGCTTTCCCTTTAACCCAGTAAGAATAAATAATAATTCTCCCTTCTCTTAAGGTAAATATTTTATACTAAAGTTTGCAATAAAACTATTCTGCACCTAAACTATACTTTTCGTAAATTATCCTATTCTTTAACTATAGATATACCATGAGTTGTTAGTCCACCAAAATTATAGACCTTTAAAATCTCCTCTTACTAATATTAGAACTAAAACCGATACATAAATAATATCTATATAATGAGGAATAAACAAAATGTAGATTAAATAAGATTCCATTTTGCAAATTGGAATATAATATCAGTCTGTGATACTTTCTTAAATTTATATAAATACCATATTAATTATAAATAAAAGAAATTATGAATATATTAAAATATTATGAAAATTCAGAAAATCCGTGATAATTTAAATAATATAAAACTCCGATCTTCTTTTAATACATACAAATAAATAATGAACTTGCATCGAACATACTTAGGAATCCAATGAAAGTAACAAATTTTAATTATACCTGAGAATATATATGAATACTTAGTATAATGATACAATATGAAAATAAAATAATTTTATAATAGTATAAATATTAATTATAATACTAAATCGCAAAGCCTTTATATACATATATTTACAAATAGTTAACTTTTCCCCTTCCCCTCTTTTTTTTTTTTTTTTTTCTTTATCTCATTCTGTTAGCTTAAACGCCCACTGCAGGAATCTTTGGGGATCATAACGGGGGCTGAGTGTTCTAAGATTATAATCGTGTAAATTTGTCACTCACATAACGGTATTTATTATCATTTCTAATCCTTTCCCCTTCCTTCACTTTATCCCTACTATCTTCCTTAAATTCCCTTTCTACCGATTCTCTTAATGATTTCTCGTTGTTTAACCCTGACAATTCATTAGCCATGTCAGGATGTAAAAGTACCTGTTCCTTACTATTATCAATTATTGCGCAAAGTACATCCTGATGAATTACATTAGTTTGACCGCTTTTTGGTATAGCTAAAGGTAATTGAATTAATGGCGATTTAACTGCCTTACCGCTTGTAAATAGATGCTACCAGCCCCTCTTAGTTTCTCTGCTGGTACTAAGTCTTTATGAACGACGCTAATTTCGCAACCAGAGTCCACTAATCCTTTTGCTATTTTCCCATTGACACTAACTTCTACTTTCTCGAGTTTATTTAACTTCTCTCCAATAACTTTAGTTCTCCAATCCCCTTTTGCTCCGGTTCTTGCCATAATCGCTCCCCTTGATAATTCTCCAATTCCTCGCACTGAGACATTATTGATACTAGCCCTTGGTTCTTGTCGGTTATTAATTTGATTACTTCCCTCATTAATTCCTTTTGTACAAAATCGCTGGACATCTCCTCGTAAACCACACTTGAAACAGGTAGGCGTCGCATCATTAAGTTTCCTATATTCTGGTTTTCTACCCAAAAATGGACTAACTTCATTATTCCCATTTTGTCTCAAATTACCACTAAATCCCTCATCTTTTGCCCTTCTAGAATCTTCATTATTAACATACCTTTCTTTACCTTTATAACCCTTATAAGTTACCGCATAGGATTTTTGTTTAGCATCAAAGAAATTATCACATTCCTTAGCAATTTTAGAAACTTCTAACCATTACTGTGCTGAGTTAATCCAACATGCGTCGCGGTTTCCTCATCTAAAGTAGTTAACAACTTATTCGTGACAATTAACTGATTAACCTTCTCATACGTATCTGCACCTCTAATCTTACAATAATTTTCCCACGTTGCTATTAAACGCGATACAAATAATACATGAGTTTCATTTTGATTCCTTCTAGCCTTCTTAAAGTTTTCCAAACACGCCTTCGGTGTCGGCTCATCTTCCCTTAGAACTAATTCCTTTAATTTCTCATAACTCTCAATTTGTTCTCTAGTAGTGTATATTAGCAAGTCATCGGCCTTATCTCCTAACATATTTAGCAGAATTTCGGCCTGCTGGGTTTCCGGTACATTTTTTGTTTGGAATGTCCGTTCTAAACTGCTAAAAAACAGATTCCATCCCTCAGTCCCTTCTGGAACTTTGATAGACAAAGTTTTAACACTTTTAATCAATTTCTCAAGGCTACTCTCATGATTAGATTCTCTAGTCCCATTAGAATTATTTGCCGAACTTTGAATCTTTATCCTTTCCAACTCTAACTCATGTTCCAATCTCAATTTTCCGTCCTTTCTTCTCTATCTAACTTTTCCCGTTGTAACTTTTCCTCCCTTTCTAAGTTTTCTCGTTGTAACTTTTCCTGTTCTAACCGTTCCGTAACAATAGTACTAGATAATTCCATAACGGCCCCCTCTTCATATTCGTCGCTCTCCACTATCTTTTTCTTGAGCTTAAACCTGGTATCATCTTCCGAGACTTCAATCCCTAACTCTTCACATATCGCCTGAAGATCTACCCTTTTTATTTTTAGTAAGAAAGCCATACCTTCTACTGATAATGATTACCACCCTACAATAATACTTAAGCACAGTATCAAATTAATATTTCCTCAAATCCTACCCTCATAAGTTACCTCCACATATTATATTATTTAACATATTTCAAATAAATAATAATAATTGATAAATTTTCTTAAACAACGTTACCCCACAATTTGCTTTCAATAACCATGTAAAATAGTTTCAATTTAATTACTATGCAATACAGATTTTAAATTTATACATAAATAATAACATACAATTTACACAACAATACTGATACGTTGCAATTTGAGTAAAACACTGATGCCAATCACTACATAAAAATATCCACCTAACAAAAATTTGCATGAAATACACATAAATTCCTAAATTTAATCTCAATAAAATAATTCAATTTCAAAATTAGTTCTCACATTAAAAAGTAAATCACAGCACTTTTTTTTCTTTGGACCTTAAATTCTTCCTTGAAGGTTATTTCAATTTAATTTAAATTCTACCCAAATTTGCTTTCCTCATTTATTATCAATGTTCAAACTTAAAACAAACAATATCACTTAATTTAAATATTACTTTAATAATAATTTAATTAAAAAAAATTTCAATTATTCCTTCCAACTATTAACACATAGCATTTATTTTAATCATTAATCCTATCCGTTTAAAAAAAATTGAAAATCAATTCTAGTAATTAATATAAGATCCTTTTCTTAAAACAATAGTGTAAAATGGTTGTTAATATCTCATTTGATTTAGTCCAATTATTATATTGCACATAAATTATCATAAATTAACCACAACATTAACTTAAATTACCATCAATTATACACAATAAAAAACAATAGGTTCGAGAATGTCAGTAGAGTAAAATTATCAAAACACCTTACCTCATACTTTATTCGCTGGGGCAATTCTCTGCTCACTTTTACGCCGGGTAAACCTTGCACTCTCGGGCAACAATCACTGTACCTTGCTTCACTATGCACAAAAACGCTACACATAACACTACACTAACACAGCACCACCACTAGTTCACTTCACTGTAATGACGATAGGCTAGCTGGCAATGGTCTACGATGATAGGGCACACACACTTCCGCTAGGCAATCCGGCATAAACTGACTGTAATACGGCTAACTGGCACTGGTCTTCGGTGATTCAGATCCCGTCGCTGCCACCATTGTCGGATTCTTCTTTTCCGTCCACCCAACTTCGAAGTATAATCCGGTCTTTTGATATGCTGCCACCACCGATATGAATACGTGATATCGGACACGTTACGTGATGTATATAAAAAAACCTAACTCTTTCAATTAAACTTAAATTAACACTTTATTAACAATATTTACTCTTAACTCAGATGTAACTTATCCGGTTCAGTATTAAATCAAAAATATACATAAGACTATCCTCTGTGTACTGTTAGGCTACGTTAATTCACTCAGAACCGAGATCTCCATTAATCTCACACGCTTTATCCCTTCCCTTCGGGAAAAATCGTTTTACACACGTGTCCAGAGCTCCTGTCTGAACAACCAACACGTTTAGCTCCTACGCTCTAACAAACTTACTCTCTGGTCATTCTCCAGAGCACCCTTTCTCTCTACGGGGCTCGTGGTTTGTTCCCAAGGGTTCCTTGACAACACTTCCTCCCCTCTTGATGGGTTGTCTTCCTAAATAATGGTTGAAATATCTGTCTTATCTATGAAAGACCACATTACAAAGGACATACTTCTTCCATTGTATTCAAGTCGCTACCCTCCGGATTAAGATTTTTCTTAAGCAAACCTCTAACAGCACACAGTAGATACATATACAATAAGATAATCCCTTAAGAATAGCTTTTCAGTCTTGCAACTGCCAGTGAAACCTGACAATATCAAAGGTATCTTAGTTGCTGATTGTGACATTAAATTTTCAATGAACCGATTAAATAAGCTAATTGTTGCGGATTGATTTTAAACAGATATCAAATTTTCAGAATTAGTTTGGTATTATTTTTCGTTGATTCTTTTCATTTTAAAAGTAATTAGCGAGTTTATTTATTGAACATAAAATTAAATAATTAATTGACTTTCTCAAATTCTTCACATTAAAAACAACTGAAAATATATACTGTAAAAATGTATAATAAACAGCTGAAAATATGTGTAAAAAATGTAAAAGCAATTTATAGCTGAAACAAATTCTAACATTTTGAATATAAAGCAGTTTCAATTGAAAGTACAACAGTGGTACAACGAAAAATAATTCTAAACATTTTAAAGACTGCATACTCGGCTAGAAACAGTTTTGCCATTAGAATTAGAAAGTTTGTGGCGCTGAAAGCATAGCAATTTATGTCATTGCATAATTATTTTAATGACAATGTGAAAATATTGCAACACAAGCATTTAAATAATTTTAGAATTCTTCGCACACTAGTCAACAAAACTTGGATAGCGGTTTAATGTTTATTTTGGATAGAAAAGTATGTCCTTTAATAAGGATGAATTTAAATTAATACTGTTTTCTTTGGATTAAAATAAAACGTTAAGTCTTACAATAAACAATAAAAATAATGATAAATCTTGTACTTCGGACTAAATTCAACGACTGCAGATATAACGCATCGTGTAACATATAAAGTTTTCTTGGCGGATTCAAAAGGCGTGTTTTTTAATATCTTTATTAATTTTGATTTTAACTTTCAACTTTTTTTTAATAAACAAAGCAAAAATTTTCAGGCATATGCGCAAATATTTGTCATTTTACTAAGTATCTCAAAAATTTTTATTCTTTTATTTCTGTATATACTTTTTTGTGAATTTATAAATTGTATAGTCATATTAATATAAATATCTGTTTTTTTTATTAAGATAGAAGTATCTGTGATGCATGCTTAAGAAAAGTTAATACACAGAAAATAAAAAGATTTCAATTACCAACGTTTTATTATTATTATTATAAAAAAATGTTTAAAACAATTAATTTTATGTAAAATAATTTTGAATTTTTTATTTAAAAAAAAAAAAAATTTTTTTTTGCTTCAACTTGCTATAGGTTGTCAGTCGTACAGGTATTGCTATGATAACTGTAATTTAGTGAATGACTATACTCGGTCTTGCCAGTTAGAAAGTTTTGAAACTTTAAAAAAGGAATCAGGGGTTTTATTTTTCAACATAAAAAGTATTACGTCTTTTAATTCAGAATATCAACTGAACTGAAAATGTGTTAAACTAGACTTACATATTTTAATTTTGAAGAGAATGTATGTAAAATTTGACTGGTATATTTTAGTACGGTTGTCTTCATCCGATCCTTGCCAGTAATATACTAAATGTCTGTAATTTTAAGTGTTGTATTTCAAAATTGCCTTGAATGCAGAACAAAATCCTTTAACTCTATCTTCCCAAAACAATTTATTCATATGTGGATCCCCTTCAGAGATATTTTTAAATTCAAAGCTACTTTTTGATATTTCATATGGATAGTATGACTTAGCGAAATGCATAAAAACAGAATAATTAACGGAGAAATTTCAGCTGTGAAAATTCCTGACAAATACCTTTTCGTCGTATTTTATTTTTTGGTTTTCTACATAAACTTATTCAGATAGCGTAGTATTTGAAAAGGCGAAAACGAAAGAGTTGAATAGAAATTTGTGAAAGTCATAATATATTAGAACGAAATTAACAGGAATAATAAAATAATGAATTTAAAGGGGGGAGGGGGAGAAGAGAGAAACATTTTAGAAGTAGTTTTTTTCTTCCATTTTAATTTTTTTCCGGAGGAGAAAGGAACTTCAAGAAATAATGAGAATAGACATTTTTGTAAAAATACAAGCAGTGGTAACATCTGTTTTACGTAACTCGTCTTAATATCAGGAGATTGTGGGATTTGGAGTATGGAAATGACTAAAAATTCTTAAAGTAGCTATAAAACATCAACAAAAACATATTACTTGAAATATCTCTTAATAAAATTAAATCTTTATATAATGGTCTATTCAAACTTTTTACTTTATATGCTCGTTAAGCTTTGTCCCTTTATTTATTTCGGGAATGTCTGTCTATGTTTTTATTTATTTATTTAGCGATTTTTACGAAACAATTTATTTTTATTGCAACTAACCTAATAAAAGAGAAAAAATGTGCTTTATTTATAGACTATGACATGCTTTTTTAACTACGCATAAAATATCAAGTAGCATCCTTGCATTTTCTTACAATTTTCCAACTTATATTAATTACAGGTTAAAGTTTCATTAAAATACGATAAACAAATATAATCACGTAATTCCTCATAATGTATTTATAATACTGAGTGAACGTCCTCACCTGAAATGGACCACTTATTTTTAACGAGGAAAGGAAGTGAGTAGATTGGCCCATTTTTGCCCACCTCCTCCGACAAGGTCAGAATCAGTTTTCCTTTTTCTAAGGTATTTGGACTGTTTTACTGTAATTTACTATCTTTATTTACTTCGGATCTAATTCAGTTTTGTTTCAAAATTGCTTAAATGTGCTATACAAAGTCAGAAATATAAGTTTATTTAGCAAATTTCGATGTATTTTAATCATGTCAATTGGATTTTTTTTTTCGATATGAAGTGCTCATAACACATCTTAGTTTTTAACACTTTCCAACATAGGTGACAAGTGTTATACAAGGTGAGAAATATAAGTTTATTTAGCAAATTTTGATGTACAGGGCGATCAATTAAAAAATGTACCCGTTGGTTTTTCTTATTACCCTTAAATCTGACGAATGTGGTAACTATTCTAACATTGAAGTATAATTGTTTGAACCTTGTTTAAGTGTGGGAGACAATTTCCAACACTGTTGGACTGTTACAACTTTATTTGGAGGTCAGAAATGGAGACACGCAATGTTACTTAATCCTGCGATAATTTTATTTTTGAAAAACATACTTTAAGAGCCTACACTAGTCACGCGAAGAAACACTCACGCTAATGTTAAGTCTATGGGAAGGTTATCGCGCGATTTCTCGCTCGCATTTTAATATTTTTAAATGAATGTTTTTGCATAGGATAGCTGAGGCCGATCCCCATTGTTGTTAGTTTTTACTTTTTCGATTTTGGTTCCAGTTTTTTTATATAAGGGTACTTTCACTTTCGGAACCGGTTCCAACCGGTTCCGAAATTAGAAATGTCCGCTTATAAAAAAAACTGTAACTAAAATCGAAAAAGTAAAAACTAACAACAATGGGGATCGGCCTCAACTATCCTATGCAAAAACAATCACTTAAAAATATTAAAATGCGAGCGAGAAATCGCGCGATAACCTTCCCATAGACTTAACATTAGCTGGAGCGTTTCTTCGCGTGACTAGCGTAGGCTCTTAATTCAATTTTTTTTACATTATCATTCTTTACAGCAAATGCTGAAAATGTTCGCCACCATTTCGAATGCAAACATGAACACGTCGGACCAAGTGTTTTGACACACTTCACAAAATTGTTGGTATTATTGACGAGATTTCTTCAGTTATGATTTGTTTTAATTCATCGATGTTTACAGGACTTCTCTGGAATACCCTATCATAATCTTACGAAATGAGTTTTCAAAAGTAAAAAATAAATAAAAACGTTGAAAGAAGCAGACGATTTACTCAAATCATTTGCGCATAATCGGATTAAAAAACGGAATCAGATCGGAAAAATCGGATCAAAATCGGAAATAAACAATACCCGCACATCAAATATAGACATATTAAATAAGTAATGGTGTTGAAGGTCTTGCTACATATATTATAGATGTGGATAATACAAAAAACAAACGGGTACTCTTTTAAATTAATCACACTGTATTTTAATCATGTCAATTGGAATTCATTTTTTTCGATATGAAGTGCTCATAACACCATCTTAGTTTTTAACACTTTCCAACATAGTTGAAAAGTGTTTATGGATTCAATTTGTCTGGCCGTCTGGCGCACTGGTCGTCTGGCTGGCTGGCTGGCTGGCTGGCTGGCCGTCAAGCTGACTGGCCATCTGGCTGACTGGCAGGCTGTCTGTCTGTTCGAGTCTAACTCGCGTAAATTTACTCGGATTGCCATGTAATTGGTATATGTTATTGAGGTTTACTGTGGCATGTTCGGTATTGAAAATGAAGTGTGTAGCATTTTTAGTTTGTCTACAGGGTCATTCAAAAAATTTCTGTTACGTGTCTACGAAAAAATTGTTTACAGGATATCCACTTGACTACGCAAAATTCCGTTAGAGTCTTTGGGGGAAAATCATTAACAATGTATTTTAATGATGTTACTCTATTTCAAACATATTTCAATTGATATACATAACTAAGATGCGCCACAAAAAACTCACTGTAAGAATATTGTGTGCATAGAGCATTTTATCGTTCATTTACAAGGACACACAAAATAATTCGGCAACAGTACTGTCTATGAGTGATAATTTTTGAAAGTGCATTTTCAGTTGTTGTATGAGTTTTTAAATGTAGCTATTTTTTTTTGGATATTTTTTGCTGTGTATAAATTCTACAGATCATATATATAGGACTGCACAAAATAATTCGAATACATTTCCGTTTATTGACGGAAGTTCCTGAAAGATGGTTTTCAACTGTGTTATGCGTTTCCTAACTAAACTTTTTTTTAGCATACTATGCAATATATATACTAATCTATAGATCATATACAGGGCTTCATAAGAGAATTTGAATTATTTTCCGACTATGGATGGTAATTGCTGAAATTTGGTTTTCAAATATGTTATACGTTTTCTAAAATTTTTTAGTTACCATTTTTCACCTTATTAAACGAGGAAGTTTTGTTACAGTATTCTGAATATGTTCAAAAAGTGTAATCTATGCTTGGCGCATGATTTTTTTTTTTTTTTTACATGTTGAATTATCTCATGTTTATTTATCAATGTTACCATTATTAATATTTTATTATTATATCTTAATATGTGTATCAAAAAGTAAAACACATTAAAAAAATGATAGTGTCACGTGTAGCTTCATATAAAACAAAAGATAAAATTGTTATAATTGAAACACATTAAAATGAGTCTTATCTACCCACCTTCTTTTTTGGAGTTAATCTCAATATATTGAAATATTTTTAAACGTAAAAATGAATAGTATTGTTAAAGTTCAGTTCAAATATAAGGGTTTAAAAGACAACATTTTTGTAACTTACTGGCATTTTTTTTTCAGACTAATACAGTTCTGACATTTTTTTTTAACTATTTATAGTATGAGTGTTAAAAAAATTAATTGACTAAAAGTGTCGAAATAAAAAAATCACGATGAAATCATAAAAGACAAGACATCATATCTTTAAAAATTCGTTTTCCTTTTTTTTTTTTTACCCGTTTTAAATTTTTTTCATTCTTTAACTTTAATGATTAATTATTCTCTACGCAAAACATAACAATAAAATTAACACGGGTAATCTTCTTAATCACAGTTTTAAAATCTGAAAAAAAAATTGAACAGCAATAAAAGAAAAATGGTGAATTATTTACAAACAAGAAAATATATATCTTCATGACCCTCACATTTCTGTTTTCTTTATGTTTTTTTTTTAATTAATGCCATAGATTAATACTTCTTTTTATTTTATTTGCATTTATTTATTTATGTTTTATATAAACAGAAAAAAATGAATTGTTGAAAGCAGAAACAAAAATTTTAATATTCTACGGCAAAATTAATTTTGCAAAATTAGTTTTGGTACGATTTGGTACTAGTTTGGTACGAAGCCCAAGTTCCATCTTTTTGAGTCGTCATTTCTTCTTTATGCTGCTTATTACGTTGTTTCTCGATTATACTTGAGAAACAAACAGTTTTATTTTTCAAGCTATGACAAAAATATGATCTTTTTTTATGGATTTTGAATTTTTTATTATGTTTTCTTTTTCCTTACATTTTTTGTTTACTTGTTTGTTTGTTTCAGGTATAATCGAGAAACAACGTAATAGGCGGTATAAAGAAGAAATGATGACTAACAAATACGAATCCTAGATTTCAAAATCGTGGCAAATCAAATTCTACAGACTAATTTTTTTGCACAATATTAAAACTTTTGCTATTCTTTTTACAATTTAACAAAGATTTTGATACTTTTGGGTTATAATGACCTCCACAATTACGATTATGCCAACATTACAGTTACGATTTCGCCAAGATCATAGCAAAGCTTATATATACATCATAAAATACTCATATATGTTCTATATACGTCATTATATACAGATTATTTATATCTTATATAGGCCATGTATACATCTTATAATATACATCTTATACACATGTCATATATAGATACGTCATGCATGTGTTATATTAACCGAGCCATATGCCTCAATAAATGTTATATGCATCATATATTATTATAATGTCATATTTGCTTTATCATTTGGTGATAAATCTTGTTCGCTTGGTGATTCATCCTCGGGGCTACTATAACCCAAAAGTACCAAGATTTTTCTATAAAACATTAATAAATAAACACAATAAGAAGTAATAGTCTAAATTAATTAAAGGCTTCCTAATCGATGATCAAACCAGTTAATTTCCGACAATTCAAACATTTCCCCACAAATACCAACTTGAAGTGGAAAATTTTTAAATCGTCAGAAAAAGAACTTCAATTTACTTCAAATGTTTGATTCCTCTGTAGATGATTTGGTTTTTTATTAAAAGTCACAAACTCTTGTCAGATACTTTTAGATAAAAAGTACCAGAGACGAATGTAATTGTATTTTCTGACATTCGTTCAAGTTGCGAGACTTTTGCGCGAAAGAAATAACAGCTTTTTATATTCTTATATGCATTCTCTGATTTAAACATCTTTTTTTTTTCTTTTTTCTTTAAAAAATATTTTATTCTAAAGCTATTAATTGTGAACATATATATAGGACTGTAGGATATATATGTTTATAGCTATGTGATTTAGAGACATGTAATTGGTTCATATTAATAAATTTGGGGATTTTGTTTTATTTTATTTTATTTGTTTCATTTTGAAAAAATATATATATATATTGCCAAAAGTATCATATATTCATCAAAATATTAGATTATTTTAATAAAGTTTTGTTATACGCAGTAACTTTAAGATTAGAGTTACTTTATATAATTTCGACCTTTAATTGTTTTTTATTAATTATCTTTTAAAGTAGTTAAATGTAATTTTTTATTCATCAATGTACAAAAAATCTAAATCTTGAATAAGAATAATAGCTGTATAAGAATTTAATCAGAATTGATATTTTTTTAGTACTGTTTTTCTGAAATTTATATTTTGCAATCGCAGTTTTTAATCAAGAAATTATCTAGAGGTCATCTAACTATATTAAAGAATCTCCGAACTTTAAAAAGGACGAAATCATTAAAGTTGAATTCAAATTAAAACTATTCAAAGAGAATAGTTTTGTAATTCATTTTCGCTTTTTTCTGATTGATACAGTATGACAATTGATTTAATTATTTACAGTAATATAGCGTACTGTATAAGGGTTATTCTCTAAAAAGTGGCTGTTCTTTGTTTAATGAAGCCCAAATGAAAATTTCCCAAAATAGATTCATCTTATTTATTCAAATTAAAAATTTATTAGTTTCTTAATGTGCATTTTATTGTATTAGACTAATCTTCTTTTATTGTATAGTATATATATAAGTGGTTTCAGATCATTGCCTCATATATTAAAATTAAGAGGAAATGATTGTGAGGGAATGATGAAATACTTGTGAAAATCACTTTGTGCAAAAGGTTTGTTATGCTTACGTATATTTTCAATTACTAAATATTTCTTGAAACACATTTCCAATAATACATCAATAGAAAAAGGCATTTTATTTGCTTTTATTAAATTTATAATAGATGGGGGAATGATAGGTAATTAAAGTACTTTCTTTGATTTAACACTTGTAAGCCATGTGCTAGCTATTAAAGAATGTTGTTGAGCAAAAAACAAGATAGTTTAGTTACTTTACTCCTATACAAACTATCCTTGACCTTTATAATGCATGTACTACCATTTGCTGAGTAAATAGGGACAATTTTATAGTAATGTGAGGGAATGATATCAATTACTAGGAACAACAATAAAAAGTATCCTAATTTCTTACACTGCATAAAATATTAATACAATTAAGTGCTTAAACATTTATTTATCTTTAATTGATTTTATATTAAAACAAAAATTGTAAACATACACGCGATAATGTCAGAAAAGCAATTTTTCTTTCCTACATGTGTGAATGGGCATAGTGAGAGAATGATATTTGCATTTAAAAAATATTTTAATATTATATTTCAATTTTAATAAGCAAATAATCATAGTTTATATGTATAACTGATTAACACTGATAGTTTAAATCACCTTTTCTTTTTGTAATTTTAAAAATACGTCCACAAAGCCCTTGGGACACGAAATTGCCACTTTTCTGAGAATTACTCATAATAAAGTGCTAATAACGTGTAAAATTGTTAAATTAAAAAAAAAAATAACGAAATGATCAAAAATAGCAGGTTATCCTTTATTTAAGAGTCTTTCTTCCGTTATTTTATCTTCTTCAGTCCTAATGATTAATTATTACTTAAGCTAAATGAAAAATTATAACAAATTTATCTGGGGAATTCTGTTTAATCGTAGCCTAAAAACTAAAAAGCCGAAGTGCAATAGAAAGATAAAAATGGTTAAATTACCAAAAACAGAAAATCCACATCTTCATGACCTTCATTTTTCTGTCCCTTTAAAGACAAGCTGGAAATTGAAAATTTACATAAAGCTCATCTTTAGGAGAGAAAAAAAAAATCTTCAATTTACCTCAAACGTCTGATCCCTCTGAAGATAATTTGGATTTTTATTAAAAGTCACAGACTCTTGTCACTCATTTTTAGATAAGAAGTATAACAAATGAATATTAATAATATTTTCTGTCATTCAAGTTGCGGTACTAAAGAAATAACTATATTTAATGTTATTATATGCATTATATCTTTGATTTAAACCTCTTCTGATTCTTTTTTATATTGTTCCTAATATTTTGCTTTAAATCTATTAACTGTGAATTAGAAACAAAAGTGGAAATTTTCGTTTGTGTTTCATTTTGATTTATATATATACGAGGTAGGGTCAAAAAGTTCCCGGAATAGGTCAATTACAAATTATTAAAAAATACAACAATAATTTTACCTTATTGGCCTTCAAAGTACTTTCCTCTTGCATCCACACACTTCTTCCAGCGTTCATATAACTGTTCAAAACACTCCTTGAATCCATTTTTTGAGACGTCCTTCAGTAGCTTCGTCGCATTTTCGATCATGTCATCTGTCCATAAAACTGTGTCCCTTCAATTTCATTTTCAGCCATGGAAACAGGTAAAAATCCGCTGGTGCTAGGTCGAGAGAATAAGGAGGGTGTTCCAGAGTGGTAACACTGTGTCTGGCAAGGTAATTTTCACAATCAGAGCGCGATGTGGTGGAGCATTGTCGTGTAAAAGAAACCAATCATTTGTTGTCCATTTTCAGGTCGTTTTCGTCTGATTGAATCTCGTAGTCTTTAAGGATCTCCAGGTAAAGTTCTTTATTGACAATTTGGCCTTCAGGAATAAATTCGTAGTGAATGACGCCTTCGTAATCGAAAAACACCTCCAACATCACTTTCCTTTTCTTGTCCAAGCGAAATTTTTCCTTCTTTTGTGATGTTTTTTCTGACCTTTACGAAAACGCTTATGCCATCGTTTTCGCATGCTTTCTTCAGCATCTCGAGCGTCTCAGAAGGCGATTTCTCGAACAAAACGCAGAATTTGATGTTTTCACGCTGCTCTAAAGACGACATTTCAAAATCCGACGAATTAAAAATTCGCTTTGTCAGAAATGATCTGCAGCTAACGTCCACAGTACCGGAAATGAATTCCAGATGCCTGTGTGTTTTCCTTATCAGTGCTGCCAACCTCAAAAAAAGATATTTTTCCTCCAACGAACACCTGCGTGAATGTAGGCGACCATTCCGGGAATTTATTGACTCTACCTCGTATATATAAATTGGGAAGTGTATCATATTTTAGAAAGAAATAATAATTTTGGGTTATTTTAATAAAGCTTTATTATATACAGTTACTTTCAGATTTGTTACTTTACGTAATTTTACGTTTAATATTTTTTTATTAATCATTTTTTTCCAAAGCAGTAAAAATAAGTGTTTTACCAATCAAAAGTACATACTGAAAAATCAATAAAAGTTTTAATCACCATTCGCTTTTCTTTTGAGCTTTCGCCTAATTTTAATTTGCAATGGCAATTTTTCTATTTATAGTGCACTCTAAATTAATTATTGTTTAAAAGTGAAGAACCTTTCTATATCTTAGTACCAGAGACACATTGTTTCGGCATTGTAAACTAGTAAATTCGTCACTGATTCAATCTGTGATAGATATAAATTTTATTTTTTTTTTCGTCAATTTTCTACATAAGGGTAATTAATTAAACAGTTCACTTTTTTGCATAATAAACCACTTTTGTGAAAATTTCGATAAATGTCAAACTGCTTACTATTTCTGTTTGTTTGTTTATCCATTTTGTTTCTTTCCACAACGCTGAAATACTAATAATGTTTTGTTTAGTTATTTTCCACAAAATCTCTGGAAAATAAAAAATGCCGAGCCACATATGCACCATTTTGGTTCTTTTTCATATCATAGGACAAATTTAACTAGTTACGTTACAGATAATTAAAACTACAAATTGCTTGATTTAAAACAACTAAAATTAAGCATACATACACTGTTATTTAAACCATAAAAGATGGTAAAAACGCACAAAAGTCACAATTTAGAAAATTCAGATTTGGCCTGTAATAAAGTTTTAGGTTGCAGAGGCTCGCTCAAAACGTTCTTTTTCTTAAATTTCAAATTTTTAAAGATTTAAAAATGAAGAAAATTGTTTTTCGCTTTACTGTAAGACACAATCTTACCAAGATATGCACCAATTTTTCTAAGCAACGAGGTATAAAGTACTAATATAACAGCGAAAACATTTATAACGAAGAAAATTTATTGGAAACTAAGTAAAATATTGCCTTATATTTTGCTCCTTCCTTGGAAAAAAAAAGCATAGCTAATTTTGAGGTGTATGTTTTTGAAAATTTGACTTTTTAAGATTTCATTTTTAGAAATTTTTCAAGTATACTTTCATCATTATTCCGAGCTTATTCCGAGATTTGTTGCTCATGCATATGTTTTTGAAATGTATATTACAGTTAGAATTTCACCGATTTGGCATGTTAGCAAAAGTTCGCACTCTTTTTTGGGACTTTTGCTGCAAAAAATTAGACACATACTTGTGCGGGCGCGAACACATCTGTGGGTGTATGTATATCTTCATACAGGCAAGTGCTGATATATTTCGGTAATCGGGTCCAATTGGCATATTTAAACGAGTATATGGTTTGACGAATAGTTACTCCATTGTTGTAACACAATTTGCCAGCATCATCGTGATGTCATCGTTACTGACTTGCACGTTTGTACTTTATAATAGTTCTGTTTCAAATCTCTAGCAAAATTTATCGATTATTGGTAGATTTTTTTATTAATTTAGTAACACTTTTTGCTTTTAATCGATCCAAAATTTAGGTTTTGTGAACATCTAGACATTTTAGTAACGTCAGGAAAGAATTTGGCCAACCATTTAAACAACTTCAGATTATTTACTATTTAAATTTTAATTATCTTTCAACTTTACGTATCTTAATGTCAGCACACGTGGAATCCAAAACGTGTAAAAATTACGTTATTTTTATATCAATTGTCAAGAAATGTTTGTTATGAAGGATAAAAATACGTACATTCTGCTAAATGCAACATCAATTTCACGACGAAAGTCTCGCTTTTTTCAGATTCTTGAACCGTAAATTGATATTTGAAAACATTTTTATCTGATGATGAAAATTTACAGGAAATACAGTTTAATAATTTTAATTTTTCCATTATAGAAATAAATCTGAGATTAAGTTGAAAATGACTCAGTTTCGCGCAAACGTAACTAAAATGCTGTTTCATGTTTGAAAATCCACATTTCCTTTTAAAAATGACTCAGTCATGTTTGTCTTTAATTTAAGTTTATGCTGAAAGTAAAGGTGAAAAGTGCATCTCCTTTGACACATTTACATCATTAGCGCATATATGCGCGGAATTTTTTTGGCCTGTATCACCAAAAACGCACATATGCACACAATATTTTTCTAAGATTCTAACCAGAAATCATGTGCAGGAAGTAACCAAATACCAAATTCATGGATGCATGTTTCACGCTTTTACACATAAATTAGCTTTGTACTTAAATTGTTTAAAGTCCAAACTTTTAAATTAAGTATTTTTATGTGTACCCAATATTTATATATATCGTAATATAACAGCATCGATTTTCTGAAAATCAGTCCATGTCTAAATAAAATAGTTTTCATGTGTCAAAACATGCAACAGAAAAGTAACATTTGTTTTAAGAGAGAAAAGGAAGATTTTAAAAATCCATGCAGCTATATTACGATAGATAAATGTTAGGTAAACATAAAAATATTTAATTTAAAAGTTTCGGCTTTAAACCATTTAAGTATAAAGCTAATTTATGTTTAAAAGTGTCAGACACGTCCCCATGAAGTTGGCATGTATGAACTTTATTGAGCTAAATTATATGAAATTTCTGTTTACGCCATTTTTTATATGTTTTTAGCTATTTCCATTTTGATACAATAAAAAACATTTTTGGTGATAAGGACTATTTTTTCACTTTTCCGACTGATGCAAATGGGTTAAACAATCATTGTAATATGAGATGTAATTTTCCAACTGAGCGAAAAATGTCCGGGCCAGGATTCGAATCAGGGACCTCTTGGCTGAAGCTGCCAATGCTCTGCAAACTGAGCTATCCCGCTCGAATCTGGAGGACCTGATTTACCCAGCTAACCTTATTGATCATAGCATCTGGTATGATATCTGAATCAGCTCGACAGAATAAATCGGAGGTAATGGAACTCTGGTAAACGCTAGATTAATTTTTAATTTATCTAGTGTATATTTAATAAAAATTAATCTAGTCTAATTACGTATCCAGCGTTTACTACAGTTCCATTACCGGCGATTTATTCTGTTGAGCTGATCCAGATATCAGACCAGATGCTATGATCAATAAGGTTAGCTGGGTGAATTAGGTCCTCCAGATTCGAACGGGATAGCTAAGTTGGCAGAGCATTGGCAGTTTCAGCCAAGAGGTCCCTGGTTTGAATTCTGGCCTAGACATTTTTCGCCTAGTTGGAAAATTGCATCTCATATGATTTATTTTCCAATTAGAATAATTGTGTTAAAAATTAATCTAGTGCATTGTAATATGTTTCAGACGAAATTGCTGATGCAGTTTTATTTGTGTCATATTCATCGATGGAATCGCTGCGTCTTCCTATGTTTAGGATTGATGAGTATTTTCTTTTAATTCTCTCCGTGCGAAGAACGGGTTTACTGCTAGTACATTTATAAAGAACCTTTTACTAATCAAAACGGTACTTTTTCCCCCCTTATATCAATTAGAACTGCGTTCGATTTTTTTTTTCAAGTAATTATATCCAATCCTATGTACATATAAAGTACTTAATCGGCAACATATAAAATAAATTAATTAATGATTATCAAAATAAAAACAATAAGCATCTGAAAAACAATATTTTCCACTGTATTTCTTCAAATGAACAATGCGTAATTATAACAGAAAACAACGAATTATTTTCAAAATATTAAACATTTATTTTTATTTATTAAACACATAATATGCTAGCCGCAGCTCAGTGACGAATTACATCTATCAAGACTTTTTTTCTTCATAACAAGCAAATATTATGATGACAACTAATAGTTTCTGATTATACATACATTTCCATTTCAATTTACCTTCGATGCATTTATAAATCGAATTAAAACCAGAGAAACCTGATTATTTAGACGTACTTTCTAGATTAAATCAAATAATTTTAATGAAAGCTAAACAACCCTCTAGCTACATTTTCCTTTCATGCATGCTATACCTTCCTCGAATAAAATTATTAATTAACCATCAAAAATTTCGTTTTTAAATACAAGGTACAATTAATATAATATCTTAAAAATTATTTATAATAATTAAATAAAAAGAATGCTTATCCTATTTTTTCAGTTAAGAATGTTAAAATAAGGTCTTTATTGTCCTTTCTTTTTTCTTTATTCGTTGTTCTATCTTTATTTAAATGAGTTATTTTTCATATTATATTAGTGTCTAGAATTCCAATATAAAAACATTTTATTTCTGTTAAGCATAATATAAATTTCAGAATAAAATATTTTATTGTTGTTATTTTGCTTTTTAAATGACAGAGTTACTTTTTGCATTTATTGGCTGAAAAAATGTTGTGATATTTATGATAAAAGCACCACGATCATGCAAAAAAAAATCATTTTTGCCGGATTGTTGTGGAGAATCTGTTGGTTATTCATTCTGTATGCTGTTCATCTTTAACAAAATTTTAACTCAAAACCTGATTATCACACGAGCAAATGAGGCAAATGCCCCAGGTTTCTACTTTTAAAGGGTCCAAAAGCTTTTTTAAAAAGCAACGTTTAAGACGCTGTTAGGTCTTTCTTACTGTAAATGAGTTCAAATTGAGTTTGAAAAAATGTCGGGGGTTGCCCTAAATGAATCTTTGTACCAGGTCATCACAAAACTGAGAGTTAGTCGGGCTTTTATTAAACGATACAATTTGTGCATCAACCCAATAGACTTCATAAGTTATATTCGTATTCAGATTATTGAAAATTGCTCACTATTATTTTCATTTGTCAAAAGAAGGCTATTATATCTATTGTATGCATTAAAATTTCTTGTATGTAAGTACATCAGACGGATGTAAATATGTGTCAGAGACTGATTATCTAAAAGGCACGTAATTCAGAGCTTTCTCTCTAAAATTTAAGAGTGGTCCCAAAATGATTGTACACTGGAGATTCTAGTTCCAGTATTTTTTTTATTATTATTATTGCATTTTGAATTTTTTTCGAGAGGGAGAAAGTTTGTCTAGTGCAAGAGAAAATCTATACTGCTTCACAAAACTTATCTAACCCAGAAAACTTAGAAAATTTAATGTGATAAATAGGCTGTTGATTAATCATATAGCATCCTCATGTGCTGGTTAGAAACCACCTAGGTAAATAAAGATACAACAACTATATATACCACAAATCTATTCTACACTGTTGTCCAAAAATTAAGGGGCAGTGACCGGACGCTTTCGCTTTTTACATAGTTTGTCGAATATCTACTGAAATTCGTGACGCATTGTCCTTGAAATTCGAAGATATAAAGCACATGTTTGACTTCAAGAATAGTAGAAACAGTATACTGCAATTAAAAAGTTAATGTATTGAATATTTGATGAGATATGGGCATTTGTATGAAGTAATTTATAACTGCGTATGCTCGAACTATACCATTTTTTTCTCATGATTTGGTAGTCAGTTCTATAGAGTAACTCATATTAAAAGTTCAGTCAAATGTAGTGAAAACTCAGGAAGATACCAGCAATACAGTGAGCTAATTGACAGATTCGGGATGAAATCCCATTGGATTAAGGGATTTTCTTCCCAATTTGTCAATAAGCTCACTGTATTGATGGTATCTTCCTGGGTTTTCATGATATTTGACTGGTCTTTTAATATGAGTTACTCTATAGAATTGAGTACCAAATCATGAAAAAAAATCTTTGGTATAGTTCGCGCATCGCAGTTATAAATTAGTCCATACGTGATACAGAATGTGATGCCCATGTATCATAAAATATTCAATATATTAATTTTTTAATTGCAGTATACTGTTTCTACTGTTCTTGAAGTCCAACATGTGCTTTACGCCCTCGAATTTCAAGGACAATTTGTCAGGAATTTAGAAGATATTCGGCAAACCGTGTAAAAAGTGAAAGCGTCCGGTCACTGCCCCTTAATGTTTGGACAGCACTGTATATATAGTATACACAGAGAACATTTAAAAAAAAAAAAAGCTGTTTAATGAAATATATGTGAACTCGTCTTGGATCCTGGGTATGGTAATTGTAGCATTAATGAGTTTCCCTGTATTTAGAATTTAGAAAAAATATTTATTAATCTTAATTCCAATTCTGGCATGTGAATAGAATCTGCTAATAAGACAGTTTCTCTTTTTTAGAAACTAGTTGTGAAAATAGGCGATTGTGAATCTTCGCACTCAGCATTTAAAATTTTCTTTTTTAGTAATAACTTAATTATTCTTTGTGCACTAACAAAGAAAAATGTTTTTTTAATCAACGAAAATACAAAATAACCAGGAATTAAAATATACAATAGCATCTTCCGAGTTACCCCCGATTACGAAAAGCGTTCTTTATGTTTGGAATGCTCAGAAACTAATATAGTTTCGAGATTTAAAGAAGAATTTATAAAAACAAACATTTTTTTCCCTCTCACTGATTTTCGAAAACGTTTCCGAGTAATTTTTATAGTGTATTAATCCGTTTTCTCAAACCGGCATATCGGTTTTTACGGTGCTATCAATTCTCAATTAAACATTTTCAGCTGCGTAACTGCATTTAGTCTTTAGAAGAGAAACAAATTAATATTAATTTTAATTTTAATGCTAATGCTGTTATTTTATTGTGTAAAACATGTGTATTGAACATGAAAGTGTTTATTTGATAGCATCCGAAAAACATATATTTCAGATTTAAAAAAAACTGATTAATGCACTATAAAACCACTCGGAAACATTTTCGAAAACCAGTGGCAGCAAAAGGAACTTATTTTATATAAATTCTTCTTTAAATATCGAAAATATATTGATTTCTGAGGTTTCAAAAGATAAAGAACGCTTTTCAAATCGTGGGTAAATCGAAGGGGGTATTATATATTTTCGTTTGTGGTTATTTTTTCCTAGATTAAGAAACATTTATATATATATATATATATATATATATATATATATATATATATTACAATGTATGTATCAAATGCTTGATCGTCAAAATTAAGCTTTAAACACATTCTAAAATTAAGGTAAACACAAAACATCTCATGAAAATTACATATAAACTACGTATTCAAAATTAAACATTTAATGCTTAAAAAACAAGTTTGTGTGTGCAATAATTATGCACTTTTCATTTCCCATATTTTGATTCGTGTTAGACTAACGGTTTCTGAAAATAAACAGCGCGAGAAGAATTTTCTTGGCGCATTTTTCTAAAATTTATTTTATTCTCTCATAACCTTCTATGTGTGATAAAAAGAGAAAAAAAAGCAGAGTTAAGAAAATCCTCTTTCATTCTACACGTACATTTGTTTTTTTTTAAATTGCGAAAACAAATTTGCGAAAGAAGCTTTTAAAGAATTGAGTTTTCAGAATCTATAAATATATGATAGACATGCGTTTGTAAATACAGGTTTCTCTGGCTTCAGTGAATCTGATAATATTTTCCCGAACAATCCCTCGATTAACGCTAGGAAATTGTCTATTAGTGCGCAAAGTATGGAAAGAGTGGTGTCATTTTGCACGCTAAATGCCGCCGATTTGTTCTGAAAATAAAATAAAAGCCTACAACAAATGTGGCCACTAGTAAGACAATCGGACAAAGGTCTTTATTAAGCAGAATTGAATTTAAAAAATCGGCTTTTTAAAGTTTCTTGATTAGAACGTATTAAATTATTATTAATGTTTAGGGTTTCGTGTAACTTAGATACATTTTGTTTAAATGGTTCAAATTAAGCTGGTATATATACTTTCTATCAAGAACATATCAAAAACAATATAGTAGGGTTTTATTATATTGTTTACTTATATATATTGGGTTTAAAAAAGTTGGCTGTGCATCAATTGTATTTTTTCCCATTCAACATATTCTTAGATTAGTGCGGTAATATGCTTCAGAATATGTTATGTATTTTGTTTTGTTTCCAAATGTAACGATGACGAATAGTCTTTTAATTTTTTGCAAATAGCGAAAAATATTATGTCTAATAGATAATTATTACAAAACCCATTTTGACATTTTTAGTTTTATTAATAATTTCAATGATTCCGTAAATAATGAACAAATATATGCATAATATTCTGTAATATATATATATATATATATATATATATATATATAAACATTTTCACTATTGCATTATATAAATATAAATTAAGAAAATTTCTTTTCATTTTAAGTTGATGTAAACTGAACCTTTAAATTATAAAATTCACACAAAAATAATTATTTTCTTGTGGCTTATCGCTATACTTGGTATGTCGTATTTTTGTAAAGTCTCTGCAATCTAGGTTGTCCTCTGTTTAAAATAGAATGTTTCTCAAAAAGGTTTGTATGCTGCTTTTGTAAAAACATATACTATTAACATTTATTAATCAACACACAAGTTTTTTTAGAAAAATGGCACTAAGTAAAAGATAATGAATAGCCATTCGGCGTCTGCAAATTCAGTTGCTATGGAATCAATTATTAATTTTGTTTTGTTTTCTCGGGAAATAGTGACGAATAGTACTTTGGTTTTCAGCTAATAATGAATAAAGAATTATATATAATACACAGTTATTTCAAAACCCTTTCCCCATTGTTAGTTTTTAATTCCGGTAATTTCTTAAGAGGATCATTAAATATAAAATTCAATGCCCTATAAAATTTTTAAAAATGTAATTAACAGTATTTAACTTTCTTGAAGTTTAGCAATAACAATGATACTTTTTATTCAGAATTATTTACGATTTCTAAATTGCAATGAATCACTTCTTTTCATTTTACAATAATTAATTATTGCTTATTACTTTCGTAACATTGAATACATCATTTTATAAACGTTTAATTTCAATCCATTTTTTATTCATTTTGCCCTGTTGTGAAATTTTTTATAAATACTTATGATCCTAATATATATTAATGTCAATTTTGCAATTAAGTAACATTTATCAAAAACCCATTTCATTAATCTTCTAAATCATGTTTAAAAATGTAAATTAATAAATATATTTATTCCATTCACAATTCACGAAAATTACATTGCATAATATTTAAAAATACAATTAGGCTTCACTTTTTAGTTAGTATTATTTACAATTTCGAAACTGTAATAAATCACATTTTCATTTTACAATAATTACTTTAGTAACATTTGATACATCAGTTTACAGATGTTTTTAATTTCATTCTACGTTTTATTAAACTTGCCCTGCTTGTATGCAGGAACATGCAGAATTTTAATATCATTTTTTAAAATATATAACATTTGTCAAAATTCACATCCATTAATCTTATAAAATGTGTTTTAAAAATAAATAAATAAAAATCAGTATAAATATTATTTTTCCTCAATATATAAAAAAAAAATCATGAGTCTGTTGATTTAAGCAAGGAAATTAAATTCAGTTTATGTTCTGCCATGTTTCAGTCTACTATTTTATATGTTTATTTATTTTTTAAACACATAATTAAAACAGTTCAAATTTCATCAATAAATAAATAAAAAAGTTAATAAATGTTATAAAGGAATATGTAAAATACTGAAATATAAAACTATTACTAATAAATTATGCTTAGTTTTTTTTCGATTGAGGAAAGATACAGAGCCTGGTTTTTGCCTAGGCTCATAACGCCACCGACCTTGGGCCCCGGAATTTAGGGGACCCCAAATTCCTTTACCTCATTTAGAAAAATACGCTTATTAGATGAAACTATAAGGGTTATTTGTAAAATGGATAGACTTAAGGAACGTTAAAATTGAAGGGGTCGGGGCAAGAAAGTGCCAAGCCACATTTTGGGTGAAATAAATCTGACACTGTAATCTGTTGCTTAATATTGTAAATTATAATGTCCTGCATATTATTTTTTCAAATGTCACTAGGGGGCAACATATGTCCCAGGTTTCGTTTTTGCTCTAGATGTTTTTAGAATTTATTTTACCAGAAATAAAGTGTATATAATTAAAGTAATATCATTAAAGTAATGCCATATTGTTATCAGACTATCTCAAATGTTACTAAGAAATTGGCAAAAAAAAAAAAAAAAAAAAAAAAAAAAAACTTTTATGTTATATATTTTGATTTGAGTATTTGATCTAACTTTCAAATTGGCATACCTCAGAAGTTCAAAAATGTGGCTGAGCCACTCTATTGCGTCTACCCCCTTAATTATTCCTAATTCATTAAACCACGTACAAATGTTAGAAAATAGTGAATATTTAACTTTGAAGTTATGGATTTCTGTACATTTGGCAAGTTAATGAGAGCGCGGTGCCCCGAAATTCAGAATGCGCCTTTTGGGCTCCAAATTGCCAGGCTCTAGGAAGGTAAAGATATTTTTAAAATATTCTATGTTATAGATTTCACCTGATTTTATATTAATGTTTTCTTAATTTTATAAATGTACGCAAACTTTTAAGGCCAAATCCTTATTTAAAAGCAACAATTTTTTTTTTTTTTTTTTTTTTTTTTTTTAGGTAGCAGAAATTAATGTTATTCGACCTAATTATTATAATATTTAAATTTCTTTATTGCTATACTTATTAGCATACTTTTTTGCTGTTTGTCATTTACACCACTGTTGCTTGATCTTGCTAAGTGTACAAATTCACTCGCAAGCTTATAACTTGTTTTTTAATGGTATCTCTTTAATAAATAACTTCTTTATATGTTTAAAGATTCGGAAATGATTCAAAAGTTTCAATTTCTTTCTTTTCATCACTACATAGTATAAAACAAAGTCGCTTTTTCTGTCGCTATATCCCTATGTACACTTAAATCTTTAAAACTACGCAACGGATTTTGATGCGGTTTTTTTTAACAGATAGAGTGATTCAAGAGGAAGGTTTATATGTATATCCATTAAATAGTGGAGAAATACTGTTATTTTTGAGGTTTTTAATGTGATGTCGTAAATAATTTCATTTTTTCCGCTTATACATTGCAAACGCAGGCTGAACCCTACAAGATTTATCAAAATAATGTACTAATTATTGTACACATTAAAAAGGAGACCACAAAGAGATGAAGGTTTTCAAGGTTAACCCGAAGCAAAGCGAGGGAGGGCCGCTAGTATTGAATAAATCTTCTATGCGCTGTCTTTCACAGTATGATCATATCTAATCCCATTCGATTCTGCATCCTTAAACCTATAAGTCACTGTTTGTGTGCCGCGAGAAGATCTTAAATTTGCTGTGAAAAGATCATTAAAAAATTATTTTAGTTTAATAACCGTCAATCAACATATTTTAATCGGCGATTGTGTTATTTACTTTTCACATGTAACTCATTAACTGAGTGGAAGAGTTAAACTAATTTAGGGTGTTTAATTACTATACTAGGAATTCTTTTGAAAATCTATAATATGCGTGCGGGGAGGGAGAAAAATGTTTTTTTTTTTTAGGGAAATTGAAATTTTTGTTGGATGTTAGATTTTTCTTCTTTTTGTAGAACCCTGTTTAAGAGTATGTATACCCCAAAATTCAACGAAGTAAACAATATTTTAAAACAAAACAAGTTCAGCTACAGCTACTTCATTCAATGTTGAAACAATAAAAAGATGTAGAAATAAAAATAAATAAACTTTAAAAGAATGTGATCTCTTTACCACAAAACAGAATAAATTGCTTTTGTAATATTTGTTCGTAATAGAATCTTCTATTTGTGTGAATAAACGAACCAAGAAAGGTAGCTATATACTTTCTTTCTTATTTTTCATCATTATAATGTAAGTGTGACTCGGAAATTTAACTATAGGTTCAAATGTGCTGTGACATAAAAAGGGTTGAAAAACGCTGCTATAAGTCATTCGGACGAGCACCATACTTTAACTCATTACTCATTTCTTAATAAACCTCAAAAAGTAATGCCATTAAATTTAAGGATTCAAATTATTTAATTTCTTTCTTTTCATCACTCATGGTGACATTAAAGAAGTTTTTTTTTCTTATAATTCCGTAAAATCATAAAAAATTAGACACCATTCATTTACAAATGGGAATTAAAATTTCAAAAATGTAAATCAATTTCACAATGCAGCTTCATGAGTTTGAAAGCAACAAATAGTGAGTTGTTGATTTATTAATGTCAGTACGTGTTTTCAGTCTTAAGAATGTTTTGTTGATTTATTAATGTCAGTACGTGTTTTCAGTCTTAAGAGTGTTTTGTTTTGTTTTGTTTTACACAAATTCTGTGTAAAATTTGTAACATCTGAAAAATTTATGGGCACTTGTTAAAATAATAATAATAATAATAATAATAATAATAATAATAATAAAATCTTTTAAGACTGAAAACACGTACTGACTTTAATAAATCGACAGCTCGCTATTTTTTTTATTATTATTATTAAAAACTCATGAAGCTAAATTGTGAAATTGTCTTACATTTTTAAAAATAATAATGGTTACCATTTGTAAATCAATATTGCCTAATTTTTATGATTTGAAGCAATTATAAAAGAAAAAAAAATATTTTTAAAAGTATTAGTCTTATATCATTTCTATTTTTCTTTTTTTTCCGAAATCATTTTATTTGTTCCAATAAATATTATATGAAAATTTGCTTTACCGTGTCATTTATTGGACAACTCTAACTGAAAATGTAATTCAAAAATGTAATTTAACAAATTTTTAAAAATGTATTTTATAACTATTTTTTTTAAAAATCTAA
Source organism: Maratus michaelseni (assembly GCA_963931845.1). Lineage (NCBI taxonomy): Eukaryota > Metazoa > Arthropoda > Arachnida > Araneae > Salticidae > Maratus > Maratus michaelseni. The sequence continues at coordinate 144,678,114 of OZ007589.1, read as the reverse complement.
GCTGTTTTTAGTGAAAACAAGAGGTATGCAATAGGATTTATGCTGCAGAAAAATTAACATTTAAAATTTATTACTTACACTTTAACTAACTAAAGTTCAGCAAAATTAACGTTGAAAATAATGCATTATTGGTCTTCAAATACTTTAACTACTATAATAAAAAATACTAATTTATATATTATTTTTTTTAACTCAAAATTTTCAAACTTGAAAGTTTAATATCTTTTTTTCGTTCATTTATTTCTTTTCTTCCAACATTAATTAGCTGCACAGAAACATTGCAAAACATTCTAAATGATATATAACTAATTAAATTTTTAGCTGAGCTGAAAATATTAGGCTGTATCAAAAGTATTTTCTTTTTTTTAATGATTTTATACAAAAGCCTGTAGCTGGCACTGTATCACCTCTACTGTTAAACTTAAAATTTAATTTAAGAGACTATACATGTCCCTCTATATTCTATAATCATACAGGCTTCTTTCTTTCATTTTTAGATTACATAAAGAGTGATACAAATGTTGACATTTTATGCCTCTTAAAGCATGATTTTAAACTAGGCCTTAAAACCAATGAAGCTGTCCTCAAAATTCGTAAAGTTGGAGACCAGGACAAGAGTAGTGTCCGGACAGTTCAAAACAAATCCAAACGTTTTAAGGAAGGGGATCTCAGCCTTGAAATCAAACCCAGAAGTGACAGGTGAATTTTGACCAGTTTAAGAGCAAAAAGAAGAGAATCCATTCTTCGCAATAAATTTTGATGCTAAAAATTAACAAAACTACACCTTAAACAATTATTAATATTTGAGTATGTAGTTTTGCTAATTTTTAGCACCAAAATTTATTGTGAAGAATGGATTCGCCTCTTTTTCTCTTAAACTGGTCAGAATTCACCTGTCACTTCTAGATTTGATTTCAAAGATGAAGTCCCCTTCCTTAAAACGTTTGGACTTGTTTTAAACTGTCCGGACACTACTCTTGTCCTGGCCACCAACTGCACGAGTTTTGAGGACAGCTTCATTTGTTTTAAGGCCTAGTTTAAAATCCTGCCTTAAGATGCATGAAACCTCAACATTTGTATTACTCTTTACGTAACCTAAAAATGAAAGAAAGAAGCCTGTGTGATTATAGAATATAGAAGGACATGTATTCTCTTAAATAACATTTTAAGTTCAACAATAGGGGTGATAAAGTACCAGCTATAGGCTTTGATATAAAAACATTCTAAAAACGAAAACACTTTTGATACTGCATAATACGTTGAAAATTAATGAATACAAAGGATGTGAATAATCACTTACTACACAGCATATAAACAACGAAGTGAAAAAATGTCCAGTCCGGGGATCGAACCAGGAACACTTGGTATCACGCACCAATGTTCTACCGTTTCGAGCTGGCCCCACCAGTGGCTGAGAGGTTGTGCTCTCGAAGCTGGTAGACGGGAGGTGCTGGGTTCGATCCCAATCGCGCCCGTCGGCCTAATCGTTCGGAGTTTTCGTGGTTTTCTTCGAGCCGTGGATTTATCCATGCGTAAATACGGATTAGGTTCCCTTAGAAAGACCCCCACGAAGGGCACTCCCCCCGGGCCTATATCCCATGTGTAGATAATCGGCCGTCAAAAATCAACCCAACCCAACCCGTTTCGAGCTATCCAGTCTAGTATTTCCTCACTCTTAGACATTGGCAAGGTATGCAATTTTGCAGCTTCAGATGGAAAGTCAATCACGAGCACACATCTGTGGCATACATGAAGCAAATTAAATCCAGTAACGGTGAACATTGGAGCGTGGTAGAGCAGTCATGCGTGATACCAAGGGTTCCAGGTTCGATCCCCGGTCTGGAAATTTACTTCACTCTGTTTGTTATACGCTGTGTAGTAAGTGGTTAGTCACAACCTTTGTATTCTAAATTATATTTAAAAGTGTTATTTAATAGCCTATTATGTACGTTTTAGTAGAAATAATAATAATTTTTCTTATTCAAGTTTTTGCCTGAACTTTTAGAACCCCACTAGTAAAAAAATCACTACTTATATACTGGTTAATTATATTAATATATTAGTAGACCATTCGTTATTACTATTTAAATACCCATTAAGACAATAGAGACCTTTTTACAGTGCAGCACATTTTTAAAATTTTCATTGATTTTAAATATTTTGTAATATTTAAATAAAATAATTAATAGTAATGTAATTTTTTTTTTTTTTTTTTTTTTTTTTTTTTTTGTCAGACTGAAACAAAAGCATTCCCGAAAGAAACATTTTTTCTCTACTCATTAAGCATTATTTTTTTCATTTTCAAAAATACTGATATTTTATAAAAAGGGAGGGGGGGGGGGCTTTCATTTTTCAAACATCTTCAAACTTCATTCGCCAGATACAAAATCTTTATGTTTCAATAATTTATTTTTACTGATCTTAAACTTATCACCCGGTATTTTAATGAGAAAAATATATTTTTTCCATTAACCTGTGTCTAATCAATTACTTATCATAGACTCGAATTAAATATTTAACATGACGCATTTAATTTATGTTGTAAAAGAAATTCTGAAAATAACATGAAAAATAACAGCAATAAAAATTCGTTTTTTAGGTGCTTCAATAAATTTTATTCCACACTACTTTTTTTTTTTTAATGACATTTCATTTGACTTGTAATTTATTTATTCTACGCAGTCTTGTTTTTTGTTAACTTTTTTTCACGAGGAGAATATTCATTTAAAAATATCTTTATGAAATATTTTTATGGGGGATAGTAAAACATTTAAAAAATTCTTTTGTGTCTTCAAGCATTTCAGTTATTTGTTGTTTCTTGTTTAATATAATGCAAACTGGCACTTAATAGATTTCAATGAATTAAATTTTATTTCAATTTATAAAAGAAAGAAAAAAATCGAACTATACGTATACCTCTTCATTATAAATGTTAGATTTAGGTATAGCTCTAAATTAAAAATTTAATTCTATGAATAATTTTAAGTTTGAAACATTTTTATCTTTTTTTAAAAGTTTTATGTCCTAACACATTTTGTTTTCTATTAATTTAGTAATTATTAGAAATAAATACATTCTTAATAAATTAAAAATAAATTTATTTTTAATTTATCCTAATATTTTTTTACTTTTTATTACTTTTGTTTTTACTTTTATCAGAATTAAGACTTAGTATTAGGTTCAAAACGCTAACGTTCAAGTTTCGCGTGAATGAAGCCTGCTATATTAATCCCTAATCCAAATAAGTTTAAATTCATTATAATGAGCATCATTCTTCTAGAAGTTATGTCTTTGTACGATGGCATCAGGTCATTGTAATACATTTCATTATTATGAGAATGTACGAATGAACATTACTGGAAATTCTCATTTCCCAGCATAACTGCAAATTTCCTTGCCTTTTCACAAAGTATGCGTCTACTGTTAGGTACATTTTGGAACCGCATTTCTTGAAACCATTTGATCGTTGTAGTGTCTACGTCTTCATTCACGCAACCTTTGATTATTTTTCGTTTTAAGTCTATTTCCCCTTTCGCTGCAGCCTCTTAAATGTCTTGCTTTTTCTTCAAAAACGTGGCAATGGTTGAGTGTGGAATACTATATATTTTAGAGGCAGGCATCCACTTGTTTTAGTCCTTGGTCAATTACCAAAAAAATCTTTAGCTTTTCATCAAAAGAAATTATTTTATGCGATGCCATTTCAAAGTCGAAGCAAAAAAATACCGAAAACGCAATCCACTTCACACAGTTTACATAGTGTAATCCATTGACTTCTTAAAACTGGACCAAGAACAGGTAACCTTTTCTTAAAACAAACATCACGCTTTCCACCAGCACGTGATGGTGGGAGAATAGGGCACCAAACCGGTTTTTCCTCTTCAAACTGTCATTGAATTTCTCCTCTCCCGCTCCCACCAAGTCCTTTATGAAACATAAAACTGCCAAGAAAGGGATCACCGCCAAAAAACGACACCCTTTTGGCGATGAAAGCTTAATAATGTTTGTTTCCAGTTTATCCCGGTCGAACAATAGAGATCCATCGTCTAACGTATTCTTGGTCTAAAGTGTAATCACGCTAGCATAGTTGAAAGAAATCCCACCTACCACAGTTAGTTTACTAACTTTTTGTTCAAAACGAGGAGAGTATGACATCAAAGATGTTAGGGAAAATAGTCTTTGTTTCACTCCCTGTGTTCAGTGTCCAGCAACTCCTCCCTGAGTCCAACACAAGGATGTTGCATTGCAAATCTTATCACTAACATTGAAGCTCTGAGCTATCAATAAACTTGCCTAATTAATGAGACAGCCGTAAACGCACCATGATGGTCTTTCTATCCTATGGCTTATTCAGAGAATTTAGGAGTCGGGGTCTTTCAACAGGCAGTTAAAAGGGATTAAGAAATAGAAAGTGGCCGAAAAGCGCAAAATTATCATTATATACAGCTTTCATCTTAACTCATTTATTGTTATAGACCGGTGCAATATACATTAAATTATTAGGATTTCTGCTGATGCCAAATGAAATATCGTTATATACAGGTTTACTGCTATAGACAATATCGTTATATACAGGTTTCACTTATATGTGTGTATATATATATTGCATTGGAAATTAAAACAAAATTGAGAATAACTTACTTCTCTCTATTAGGAAAAAAGCTTAGTTAAAACAACTCGGTATAATTATTCATTGAACTTTCTCTTGATAAAAAAATAAAGCAACAGATGATCAAAAATAAAGAAAGATAGTACTGTGATAAACCTTCAATGATTTATTTGGCACGCAGACAAAAATCTTGAAACAATTATCGTTACATTAACTCTCTTTCTACACAAAAGATTCCCGAAGAAGAAATGTCCACTGGCTATCTTTCTCATCAATAAATAAATATTTGCATTACTTTAGTACAAATGTAGAGCATTTAGTGTACATTGCAGTCATTTTTAAGTGACCTTAGAAGAAGAAGTTTCTTTTTTGGGCTGTTACGTATGCATTCCTGTATGTATGTATGTATGTATGTATGTATGTATGTATGTATGTGAATGCATATCCGCAATTTATCAACAGCCAACGGTTGGTTTGAATGTAACGTTTTATACTACAATTCTAGTAAATCAGAGAAGGTTGTAACCTTCTCACTGACACGCTCGTGTTAATACGTTCACTAAACTCCCGGTTTCACTGCAATATAAGCATTATTAAAATTAGCATAATTCTAAGAATATAATGCAGTTTTAATACAATAAGTAATGATTAATACCCTCAGGGATTACATTCATATATATAATTAAGTTTTTTATATATTGTTTGAATAGTCATCTTTTTTTAGCATTTAGAAGGAAACACAGAGAAAAACAACATTACAATTTTGCCCTTTTGCTGGACAATCAAAATGTTTTAAGCTATAAATAGTTACCTGTCGTGTATATTAGTTTTTACACTGGGACATGTCAAAATTTTCAATGTATGATTGTCTACTGCGTGTTAAATGTAGAGTTGCAAAGACTGGGAAAAATCCGGGTTAAACCTGGAAATAAACTGAGATTTTTTAAACTCGCTACTGGAAATTAGACTGCCTCTTAAAATAAGAGAGCAGCAACATCGACTAGTAAGATTTGATTGGTCGAGAGGATTTTTAACAAAAACTTGGCGAGCGTGTTATTATCGCCAAGGAAATGTTTGTTGACCGCACTCATCTAATTGAACTTGTTCAGGCTGGTATTGTAAGTTTTGAAATGTAGATCGTCATAGTTTCGACAGAAACTTTCAATCTGAGCATATACCCTTTGCGTATGACATCACCCTTTTACATATAAATGCAATTTGGCAAAAACGTAAATTAAATTGAATAGGGTTAACAATAAAGGATTTTAATAACAACAAAAAACTGTTGTGCCAAACCACTTTCGCTAAACCATGCCAACTGGGGCGCAACAAATTAATAGAAAAATAATTAATGTTATTAATAATTTGTTTTCTCATTTGCAAGCAAGTAGTGGATTAAAAAACAATTACTTGAAATTGCTTTTATTTTTTGTTTAAAAAATACTTGTTTTAATTTTCTTAAATATTATATGGAAAAGTATGAATGACAAAAATATATTTTTCGCCCTTAAAATACAAATTCATTCAGCAATAATTACGTTTTTAAATGAAAAGAGTAATATCAAAACGTGATTCATTTCTAGTAATCTATAATATTAGTTCACAATAATAATATTAATTTTAATATTAGTTTCAGAATTCTATTTAAAAAAGAAAAATAATCAGAAAAGTTACATTTCTATAATATTTTATAAGATATTAATCATAGAAATGTCCTCGTTTATTACCAATACCAACAGTAACCAGGCAGTAAACATTACATTAAAAAACTGTTTGCCTATTTTAACAAGGAGACAATACATACTACTTTTATGAGTCTATTAGAATAAATTAGACTAGTAGCTAAGCGCTGGTGTTGGAGAAGACTCACACACTACAGAAGACACATTCCTAAATGCAGTCAGCAAGTAAGATCGTACGAGGGAATTTCTAAAAGTAAACATACAATGCCACATACTCATTCAAAAAAGCTTTTAATTGATAAAATGTCCATTACAAATTACTTATTGGTATATGTCTTCTTTTTCGACATAGTTGCTGCCAATGTCCAAGCATTTGTTAAGTCTGGGCACAAGCTTTTGTATCCCACAGTCATAGAAATTTACCGTCTGTTGTCGAAACTGCATTTCAACTTCAATTTTGATATCACCATCGTCGTGGAAGTTTTACTCTGCAAAATGTTTCTTCAGGTAAAGGAATAAGTGGTAGTCGCTGGGTGCAAGGTCCGAGATCACACATGGCCTACCTGTTTTGGGTTCTTCATGAACATTTTGGTCCTACCTCCAAAGAAACCACAACACCCTTTCGTTACATTTTGTCGATTCATAATGTTCCCATAGACGGAAGCAATTTCTCTGTGAATATCCGTTGTACGCCCACGATTTGCATGAAGAAAACGCATGAGGGAATGTACTTCACATTTGGCGGGATTCTGAATTCACGCAGCCATTATAAACACGTGCTACATGTAACAGACTCACCTTACAAATAACAAATGACTGCAAAGGAAAGATCAAATGTTCAGGTTACGTTATGTGTTGACAACGCGCTCATTAAAACTTTTTCTTTCCTGCTGTCTGAAGTGTATCTTTACTTTTCGAAAAAATCTCGTATTTTAGAGAGCACAAAATCAAAGACTCAACTTGGATGCCTGTTGTCCTAACTACAATGCTGAAATCAATATATAAGAGCATCTTAAATTATTACTTATGTAGATATTTATAAAATACAAGATGTCCCAAAAGTGATTTCCCATATCGTGTCTGACATGCGGGGACAAGTGGTAGGGATATAGCCTTACTACCGTCATTTGAAAGTATCGTTAAAGCTGCAATCCCAAGGTAAGAAATATTTCGGAAAGTATTCAGAATTCTTTGATGTGGTTTTAATAACAATACCATACTTAACGTCACTTAAAGAAAGGAAAAGCATAGCCTTCCGCATAGGAGCAGTACAGGGATCATTTTCACCCCGTCTCTTTTGTTAATTCCTTTGAAACACCTCTGAAGATTAATAAAATATCTTTGAAGTGTTCATAACAAAATTTTACCTATAAGCTCTGCGTGGGATTTCAATTTCAGTGACTATTTCGTGCTTCACGGTCAAGCATTTTGCTTTTTGCGTGTGCACTTTCTACCAAAACAATAATTTCCTTATAACTGCTTGGTAAATATATCATCATCACAACAAATTACACGACGTATGATTATTATCAACCAATCAATTAATAAGCTACTGGTTAAACCAACTCATTTTGGTCTCCCAAGGACAGCAAGAGATAATAACAAAGTTGAGCATATTCGGAATTCGGTACGAAATCAACCAAGTATCTCTATGAAGAAGACAGCTTCTCAATCGTTATTTTCAATTATTCAAAATTTTTAGTGATTAAATTAATCATTTCAAATATATTTTTATTGTTCAAAAGTTTTTTTTATTTACATCTAAAATGTAAAATACTTTTGAGATACTTTTTATTTGACATTTTTAATATTTTTTTCTCTCTGCGTGATTGACATATTTATAAAGTGTTCCCAAATAAAAAGAAGACGACAGTTCTAGCTAATAGATTATTTCCATTACATAAAATTTTAATTAATAAATATTTAAATTACAGTTAATGTGCAACATGCAGCCGCACATAAGTGGCATTGATATTGATGCACTTATCATGGTGCATAAGAAAAAAATGAGTAGTTTCAGTACAGAAACTCGCAGATGGTGCAGGTGGCTTCAGTGCGGATAAATTTTGAAAAAGGTGTTTTGTATTTCCTTGTCACAGATGACCCAACTTCTTTGCCGTTAACGTTCAATAATTTTTTAAAGGTGCATGTGGTATGGAGTCACATGGGGAGATATCGGATTGTGCAGAGGATGTTTGAAGATTTCTTATCGAAATGTTTTCAGAATCCAGAGGTTCTCTTGTCCCCAAGTGGCCTATCATTGTCCAAGAGCAGCACTATCGAAAGCTTTCCTCTGCTCTTCTTTTTTAGCATGTTTAAGCATCAGCAAGATGTTGCAGTACCACTAAAAAATCGGATAACAGATCTTTACGCTGATCTAAGGGAATCCACATCCTACACCTGAACGTGCAAAACCGCTTTCCATAACTGAGGAAACAGAAGACAAAGCCATTCATTAAAACTGGGATAAACACCACGCCAGCTGTCAACAAACATATTTACCTACTTTCATTAGATACAACTCCGCTACAGTAAAAGTCTCTTTTTTTATTTGGGAAACCTGTTATGCTCGTTGCTTGCTACCCTCCTTTCCGTTAACTCCGCCACTTGCGAAAGAGACTAGAGACGATCTTTTTGGTAGTATGGTTTTGCTGCCGCCACCGATATAAGTGATACCGGACACTAAGTTGAAGAGGCTTAACGTTGAATAAACAAATATAATTTATTGATTAAACATTAATTGAAAACAAACTAAAATTAATAATATTTATAGGAAATTAAGCTACGAAAGAATACAGTCTTTGTTGATACAGGAAAGTATCTCCAATATTTCTCTACATATTCAATATGTTTAAATGATAGCACGATCTCCCAGATCGCAAACCACAAGCTATACTGCTATATATTACTCTCCGTACCAGCGGTATTATACCACTCTCCTTGATCACACGCTCCGACGATCTCAATACACTTTTCCCATAGCACACAGCTGCTGAACGCTACCTCCGGTCCGACAAGAATCGGTAATTCTTCCCACCTTCACGTCCAAACTGCCCCAAACGTCCAAACTGCTTCGTACTGCCCCAGCAACTATCTCCTTGTCTGTCTCTTCCCCCATCTACAGGGTTCCCTTCTCTCACCTCACGGCCTGATACTTGCCGGTTGCCTCTAACATCACCCGCAGTTTTTCTTCACACTCTCGCTGGTCCAGACTCCACTGTTTCGAACTACATTCCCGAGATTTCAATCCCTTTTTGAATGCAGTTTTGGTGAAATTGACGTATGGCTAAGCTTCTTATAGAAAATTACTTTCGAATTGAAATACGTAGAGAATATGGAATAAATATTTAGGTAAATACACTTATACAATACAATAATGAAATCTATTACTATCAAAATAAAAAGATACATGAAACATAGGTATAGATAGTGTCAGAAACCTGACAAAACCCATATATGGATTATTTGAATAGTACGTTCCTCGTGCATAATATTCTTAATTTAGTTTCATTTTTTATTTGACTCCAGGTGCTAAAAGGATTTCCCGAGTGCCTGCAGGCGGACATCTGTCTCCACCTGAACCGCAATCTGCTCAACACATGCCCCGCCTTCAAAGGTGCGAGCCCTGGCTGTCTCCGGGCCCTGTCTATGAAGTTCAAGACTACACACGCTCCACCTGGAGACACCCTTGTTCATCGGGGTGACGTGCTAACCTCCATTTACTTCATTTCCAGGGGTACCATCGAGATCGTCAAGGACGACATCGTTATGGCCATACTCTGTGAGTATGAAAACATAATACCTTTATTCTTACATAATATATTTACTCTAATTATATTATACAGAGCCTATATTTAAAATATTTTATTTTTTAACTATTCTTACTCTTTTAAAAACTTTAAAGGCAAAAATAGAATCATGCAGCGTTTAAATCTTTAAGTTGAAAACCTCTAAAATATCTTATTATTTGGTATTAATTTTCTTATTAAATAAAACTGAGAACCCTGATCTCTATTAATGTTAAGGTGTATTTGCAACATCTTAATAAGTTTTATTAAGGATAAAAAACTTAAGATCAAAGTCTGAATTTCTATGACAGCCTATGTGAAACTGCTCCATGCAACATAGACAGACAAATTTTAAGAAATCGTGAGATTTGACTCAATTTACATTTAAAACTAGTTATGTTTACTGAATTTCTAGACTAAGTAAGGCCTACGAAACCAACTTTAAACTCTGTTTTTAAAGATTATCACTTTATCTTTTAATACAGCGTCATACCACAAATTCTGTTCTAAACTTTTCAAGCGCACTTCTTTCTTTCTTCAGAAATTCAAAAATCAATTATTGTATTTTTTCCCTAATCCGGTCTATAACATGTTTGTCTTGAAACTAGGATTTAGAAGGACAAACAATCATGCTTATTAATGATCTTACCAATGCTCAATTGATCATAATGAAGAATCGAACCCGTTAAGTACTTTACCGGAAAAACCCGCTACTTCATGAGATAAGCCAATATTGGAAAAATACAGGCATTTTCTAGCCAAAACCGATATTTTCCCAACAATTTATGATCCAAATTAATCAACCATAGTTAAAAATTTAGCAATATTTCAGAATTGTTTTTTTTTTTTTTTTTTAACGACCTGAAACGCCAACTCTTGTGCAAATTTAACTTAATTTGTTAAATAACAATAATTTAAAAGGGAAATCTTATTTGATTTTTTTTTAATAAATTTACAAAAAGAAACTTTTTAACTTTTCTTTTAAAAAAAAAAAAGAAAAAAAAAGCTTCTATTTAAAAATTGTACTTAGCACTTGAAACAATCCACAATTTCAAAAAAGTGTTTTTAAAAATTCGAATCAATCTAATACACTCAGCACTTGAATGACGCTGATTGACTTGATCGCTTGATGACTTGATTGTCATGAATTCGACAAAATGAGATAAACCGCTAATCCAGAACAAATATTTATTATAATTCAATATTTCTAATCCAACTATTGTTGGATCACGTAAAACACTACCACATTTAACAGATAACACTGTTACAGAATGTCTGAATTTATATCCCCCTATACATCTTGCTGTGACTGTTTAGGAATTTTACAGGATTGTTAAATAATGAATGCCACTATGGAGAACAGATTGGTGATTTCGCAAATTTGATAAACCTATTGATACTAAATACTTACTTAAATGCCAGAATATGAAGCTCTACAAGCCATACTAGCCGGAATACTTATAATATGATAAAAACCTATGAGATGACATCTGATTACCATATCAATACGATTTCTCCTCAGAGTATAAATAGAAGACACTTGTCAGTGGAGACAGTAGAGCAGTGGTTCCCAACCTTTTTTTGGCCGCGACCCACTAAAACAACTCAAAAGTCCTTATACACCCCCCCCCCCCCATTCCATCACCGTTCTTATATAACATATAATTTTTATTTAAGAAAATGAAATTGTATTATTCACATGGACGAAGATTGAAAGAACATTAATAATGACAAGTCCTTTTACAATTTGTTATCTTACTAAATAGGTTAAATAATTTCTCGAATATGTTTTGAACATAATTCTATAAATGCAATGAAGTCATACATCTTCACACATGTCCAAAAGAGTTTTGTTTTTTGCCAATTTACCTCAGTGCGAAAACAGAATGTTTTATGGCCTCTTTTTTTTTTATTTTCACAATATTTTTTAAGAAACTCTCACAGTTTTGCATTAAACTTGAAAGTATTCGTACATTTTATAATTGACTCAAACATTTCATTAGAAACAGATGGTGAATTTTTGGACAATCAGATCTCTTTATGAATAATACAATATACAAGACGCGTTTCTCGATTCTCATATTTATCAATTTTAAGTAGACATATGCAAACATATCTTCATATGACACTGACATATTGCAGAGCGAATAAAAATACATGTCTTAAAAGTTTTTGGGAAAAAATTCTGAAATACAATAATAACCGGAAAATGTTTAGCATATTTTAAATATCAAGAAAAGTAATAATTACATTAAAAGTGTCTTTTACAATTACTCAAGGTTAATATTCTTTTAAAAGTTTTCCATGGAAAACTTTAAAAATTGAATAAAAATCTTTTTTTTTTTTTTTTACTTTATTTAAAAAATCTGCAGATATTACATTTGTTTTTATCCTACAACATTAGTTATCCAAAACAAATACATAAATAAAGTGACAAGGAATGGTTTAGTGATAAATCTGGAATTTCCCCCCAAAAATTCCAAATCGCCCCCTTGTGGGGCGTACGGCCCCCGTTGGGAACCACTGCAGATTACAAATTATTAATGGGTGGTTATAGTTACAGTGAGAATATTGAGTGAGAATAGTGAGTTAAGATTAATGAGAAACTGCATTTAATTTTAGCGATACTTTGCATTCTGCTTATAGTCGCGACTCTCTAATAAAATGCATCAGCAAAAGATTAATTTATTGAGTTAAAACCTGAGTGTCTAACGCAGCTAATCAGAAAGACTGGGTATGACACTTGACTACCGCATGATGAAGGTGACTGAAAAGCTGATCTATTATTAGTGGAAGCTTGGTCTAAGTTTATCATGTGACAGCCGAATGGCTAAGTACAAGGTGGCCATAATTAAACTGACGGCACTCGGAGTGTTCTGTAGCGCGATCTAATTGCGAGAATGGCGCCAAATTTTGTAGGAAGATTAAACAAGACGGCGGACGAAGGATTCTGCGAAACAAAAATAGTTCCAAAAGTCACCGCCAGGGGAATATGTGGCGCTGTGTATTCGAAAAAGAGAGTTTCAAAAAAGAAGAATCAATACTGAAATAAAATTACCGTTTATTTAGCACATCCAACTCCGGTTCGATGTGGCCGCCGTTTTTGTGGATCACATATTGCATTCTGTGCACAGCATTTACAACAGCAGAGAATAACATGTCTGCAGGTATCACCAGTACAGTTCGCGATGTGTTATCCTTCAACGCAGCCAGGTCCTAGACACCTCCGTGATAGACCTTGGACTTTAGGTAACCCCAAAGCCAAAAGTCGCAGGGTGTAAGATCAGGGGACCGAGGTTGCCATGCAGTTGGAAAACAGCGGCTAATGACTCTTTCTGCTGTGAACTTCTGTCGTAGCAGCTGCTGTACTCGCAAAGCAATATGTGGAGGGGCTCCATCTTGCATGAAAATTATTTTCTCCAGGCACTGTCTTTGCTGAAGTGCCGGAATAACAAAGTTGTTTAGCATTTGGCGATATTTGTCTCCGGTAACAGAACAAGTTACAGGTCCTGTCGGAGTAATGTTCTCATAGGAGAATGGACCTATGATCATATCTGCTGTGAAACCACACCAAACAATTATCTTTGGTGAATGCAAAGGAATTTCCTTGAATGCTGTTGGTGACTTGTTATCCCAAATTCGGCAGTTCTGGGTATTTACAGTTCCATTCAGGTAAAAGTGGGCCTCGTCTCCCCATAAGATTTTCCAGGGCCAAGCATCATCCAACTTCATTCTGGCAAAAAAAGTGAGAGCAAAAGTCAATCGCTTATCATGGTCGGTGTGACGTAACTCTTGTACACGGCTGATCTTGTACGGATAGAAGTGGATAATCTTTCACTAAGACAAAGCAAGAACACAAGACAACAGATGTGTAAAACGCTTTAATATGGTAACTGAACAAATGATAGACAAAGCGTATACAGTTTACAGGCTTTGAGGGTCCGCCAGAGAAAAAAATGGTTGCATGTTAAATCAGAGGACCATTATTCGACTTGTCCACCATTCCTAATCTAATCCATCGATTCCAAAAAGTTTGGTTAAAATATGCACGTATCTGCCTGGCGTTACAGAATAAAGCTCCATGGTGTTGGAAACACAACCTGCGACGCAGTCAGAGGCTCATTGTTAAGCTAACTCTGTTAACCCCTTGGGGACGAGCGACACGTATACGTGACGCATAATGATGCTCAGAATTCTAGATTATTCCCACCAGTTATTTTTTATTGTAAGCTTTGCCTTCTTTAATTCTAGCATTTCAGCGATACAATTAGGCGAAAATTTCTGTTTTGAAAAACCGGTGGTAAAAGATTAAAAATTCTGTAAAGGACGCTCGTCGCGAAGGGGTTAAAGCACTTTACACACCTTTTTGTCCTGTGTTTTTCTCTGTCTTTCTATCGCCTCCTGGTGACATTTCCGGATATGCATTCCTTTATGATTATGATTCCTATCGATGTACTTTATCTCCCCTCCAAGTTTTTACGTGGAGTTTTGAAACACCTTGTATCGGACTTCAAATTTTTAATAAACTCCTTATAAAATGTAATATAATTTGAATGACAATACGCTGATTTTCAATATCACATTCACTTTCGTGCATTGTTAAATATTTAAAAAGTTTCTATTTTTTACACTTAACGCAAGGCCGTGTCTAAAGAGTAGCAAAGCGCTCACGTAAGGCAATTTGAGGCGCCAAAATTTCACAATGCACATAACAAAAATTGATTTGTTTCAATTTCGAACCTTTAAATAACTCCACTGTCATAAATAGATATTAAAAATATTTGTTTTTCTTAAAGTTTCACTGTTTTTCCTACCCTTTTCTCTATCTCATTGTGCCATATCTTTGAAGACACACTTGGCCGGTGAAATGTTTGGATCATTACTTCCTATTCTTAGAGGGGCTTTTTTTTTCGTGCTTTTTCGATATTTATAGAATAAACTTCCTATCAAAGAATAGGCATCGGCATTTTCTGTTTGGTTGCTGTTCATCCTAATTGCAAAAGGAATTTTCATGCAATATCCATGTCAACAGCTACATTTTTACATATTTTTACTAATTAATGTATCAATATAAATTGACTATGTTCGAATTTCGATCTATTTTTCGTGTTTACAGATTTATTTTGAATTATTCGCAGTGGTTGTTGAAATTGAAACAGAAAAAAAAGTATTAGTAAAGGCATATATTTGTTGTATTTTATGTTTGACTGAGTATTAGCTGACATTTCTACAAAATTGTTTTAGTTTTGATCGATACGCTTAGGCCCGCTAAAATACTTCACATGGGTCGCTAAACTTTTTACCCCAGGTCCACTAAGAGCCTAGGCACTGTGTTGCACTTACGCTTAGTCTATCATTTAAACTATTTTAATTTATTTTTTGATAAATTTAATTTTTGGAAATAAATTCTATTTTTTAAACAATTTAGGATGAAAATTTATTTCAAACTTTGTTGTTCCATTTTTAGTAACATAATATTCCCTCTCTTTAATTATCTTCCGAAATAAAATGTTATTACTTGATTACTGAAAATGTTATACCCAATTTTTAATTTAATACGCATAGCAGAACATTAACTTTTTTAACTCCATAAACACAATTTTAGAAAATTCAAATTTTTCATGCCATGAGTTAATTAGTTTTCAATTTGATTTGTTATTTATTTTTCAAATTAAGTTTTCATAATTAAACTAAAGCGGAAGGCTAGTTTGAATACAAAAACTTTGAAGTTGGATTTTAAAAATATTAATAAATTAACTGATTTATGAATTAATATTTTTATTTAAACATAAATATTATTAATATATGTTTAAAAAATTCTGTTATTGTTGGAGAATAATGTAATCAGAATTATCAAATAATGTTGTAAAATTCATTTTATATTTTTCTCACTTATAAATTAGATATCTATATTTTATTTGGATTTAAGAAAACGAACATTTTATCATGAAACTATAGTTTTAGGCTTAACTAACCATTTAGGCTACCAGTTCCTATCTCGATTTAGATTTTGCACAAACATTTACAATTTGCTTAATAAGATTCCCCTTAAAACAAGGTATTCAAAATTTATTGTAATTAACAGTAGTATATAACAGCACAAAATATTATTTTTTTAACGATGTAGTTGTAATTGTCATTTTACAACCATGTTTTTCTTTACAATACAATTTTATATTATATTGTGAAAACTCACATACAAAACAACTAATTTTACTAGAAATACTCTTAACTAGGAGTTTTTCGAATTTAAATATCATAAAAAGGTTAAATGTTTATGTGCCACATATTTACGTACTTACACAAGTTATACGAAGTGTCACCGACTTGGAATTTTATTATCATAGATGAATCTTTGTGGAGAAAAGCATCCAATCCTTATTCTTTTTTTTTTTTTTTTTTGAGAAAATTATGTTTTTATAGATTATTGATTGAATCTTTAACAAATCATTGTTTGCTCTTTTTTCAGCCAAAGACGACATATTTGGAGAAAATCCGTGTATTTATCCCAGCGTTGGCAAATCGAACTCAAATGTTCGAGCTGTAACTTACTGTGATCTGCACAAAATACTTCGGGAAGATCTCCTGGATGTTCTAGATATGTATCCGGAATTCCAGGAACATTTTTCTAACAATTTGGAGATAACCTTTGCCCTCAGAGACGTGAGTTTGCTTGTTTGTTTGTTTCATTATAAAAAGTTACCTTTTTGATCAATAGTTTGCGGTTTTAGAAGTTAAGTCAACTCCTTGTCCCTTAAGTCAAAGTTTAATTCCTTGTAATTTAATTATTTAAATTAGTTATACACTTAGAATGATTATTTAACTCCATTCCTTGTGCATTAATCACGAATAATGCTCGTGATTGATTCACATGTTATATTTTCCCTACCGCGAATCACATTCGTGATTGATTCACAAGACAAAGTTTATTCAAGATTGGTAGCGTTCCTAAATTTTACGAATTTTATATTATACGAAGCGTTCTAAAATTAGAGTTGCAAAGGCTAGAGAAAAACCGGTTTAAGCCTGGGAATAAACAAGGATTTTTGGTAATGTACTTGTTTTTTTTTGGGAATAAACCAGGTCTTATGGAAATAAACTTGGGAATAAACCGTGTCTATAGTAAATAAACCTGGGAATAAAGCGGATTTTTGCAGCTCTACCTAAAATACAGAATTGGCATAAATAAATAACCGGGTTTTGAAAATTTATATTTTAAACTATTACACATAAGTAATATATGAAAATAAAGGAAAACATTCCAGTTTTTTTTTCCCCCAGTTACAAATGTTCGATGTGTGAACCTTTCGTAACACGACAAACATCTAATCTGCAATCAAGTTCATTCCACACATTTTGCGGTTTTAAATGTCAACGGTTCTCAATGCAGCACTGATGCGGTCCTTTAGAATTTTGAGTGTTTTTGACAATGGTAGTTCATAAACAATATCTTTGATGTAACCCCACAAAAAGAAACCACAAGGCGTAAAATCCGGGAATCTTGGTGGTCATGTGAATAAGGGTAAATCATCGTTACCCGGACGTCCAATCCAGCGTTAAGCGACGGAAAAATTGAAAAAAAAAAACTTGGAATATTTTTCTTTATTTTCATATATTACTTTATATAATACTAGGGGGCTCAGACCCCTACTCGCTGATGCTCACCAACCCCCGTGAATTGCGAAACAATTCACATTTAGACCGCTACGTGGTCCCAAGCAATTCTAGCTGGAATGAGTACTACCATAAATCATTTTAACATATGAAATTGACAATTTGTTTTAAAAATAAAAAAAGTAATTGAAAACTTCGTTGAAAACACAATTAAAAATGCATTTATATTGATGATACAAATGAGCATAAATCATTTAAATACTATGAAAAAAGGATCTTGGAAAAACAATTAGTTTAAAACTCATTGTTCCTATAACATTGTACAGCACGGCTTAAATTCATTTAAAAAAACACAACGTGATATTATTTCATCAAGACAGCAACAGATGGCAGCAGGTGCACTCTAGACGTGTTGATATTTTTATTCTCTCCGGTTTTCTTGTGAGTGAAATTCGTAAATAAATTCTAAATATGAGTTGAGAATTCATTTGGAATTAACGATATTTACTCATAATTAAAATGAGGAATCATCTCAAACGCTTTTATTACGTACATGTTATTTTATTTTTAATAATTGCTAGTTTAAGTTTCACTGCTCGTTCCAGGGAGATACAATGGCCGCCATATTGGATCTGGAAACCATGGTTGTTGCCAAACGATAATCTAGAAATTCAGCCTTATTTCCGCGCCACCTAAGAGAAATATATATATAGATATGTATAATAGTTTTGCAAATATAAATTTTTAAAATCTGGTCATTCTTTTGTAATAGTTTTGAAAATATATTTTTTTTAAATTCGGTCATTCATTTATGCTAACCCTGTATTTTCCAGTTTTATAAGTTTAATTATCAATGTCTAGTTTGTCTAATTTGCTTTTTTATCTAGTACAACTGTAAATAGACACAAAAAATGACGTCAGTGTTTCGCAGTGTTGCCAATTTAATGGATATTTTTATTAAAAAATCGATCACTATTTACAGATACTAATATTCGCCCTATTTAACCTGCCATAAAATGTTATGTCATTAAGACTAATAGAATATTACTATTCAGAAACAGTGGTAGATTTCTTAATTAAAAAAAAATCTGTTAAATTGGCAACACTGCTGATGACCAACAAAAACACTATCAAAACAAAAATTAGTTTTTTACAACTTTTCGAATTTCCAACTCGATTTTTTTTTTCGATCGTCGCGGGTACGTAATTTTATTTTCTTTAAGACAATTCTCATTTTTAATTTTCAGCTCAAAATTACAGAATAATAAATGAAGAATTAAAGACTATCAAAAAACGATTTGTGTGTAAAATAAAAATAAAAATGTTTGAAATTGTTAAGAGAACTTTCTTAGTATTAACTAAATTGAACGAATTTTAATCGAGTTATAATGACTTTTTTGTCTCTATAGCCATTTTCCTATACTTTAAGCAGATTCTTCATGGTCAGTTATGAAGTTTTCAAAAAAATTTCAAATTATATTTAAGTTTTGGGTTGATGCATCCTTAATTTGTCGCAGAGTATTTACTTAAAACATAATACATTTTGCTGAATTCACAAGATAAAATATCATCTTAGTTTTTAAACAAATTAATGCGCATTTTAATAATGATAAAACAAGCAAAATTCCAGTATTTTATGTAATTGCTTTTATTTATATTTTTATATAACTACGTAAAACATTCATAAATATTTTGAGTCAAAAACTCGATATGTTTATCACATTTATAAGAACTTTTTTATAATAACAATTAAAATTCGTGTGAATGCATCCTTGATATGTCATAGAGTTCAACCTAAGTAAAACCTAAGAGTACTAAAACCTAGAGTAAAACCTAATACCTTTTGCTGAATTTGGATCTTAACCTTTAAAAAAATTAATGCCCAATTTGATGACAAAATAAGAAAAATGTATATATTTCGTGCAATTATTTTCTTATAATTTTACATCAACACGTTTATAATCATTTAGAACTAAAAATTATCATTGATATTTTATGTTTGATATAATTAATTAAATTAAAACTCTAAAGTTATAATATTCGGATGTGCTGTATATTAGACGTATATATATATATATATATATATAGTAAATTCTGAATCATAAATGGAATATATTTTAGAAGAGGAACATTAATGATTATACAGTTATGCAGTTATTAAGCTATGATTACGTAGACTTATGCTTATCTGATCTTAAAATCTTAGTTTATCTAATATTAGTTACTTTGGGTGCATGAATATTGAGACATAATTAATTTCAGAGCGAGAAGCAATTCGGGAAAATTCTACGTCATCGCACATCATCACAATTTATTTATCACTCGAAAGAAAATGTTGCCTAGAATACTATAATGTCCTGTGGCCACCTCTCAGTTTATTATTTTATATTCGTTTCGCTTATTTTATAGGCAAATATACCACGAGTGTAACTTGACCCTAAAACCCGATACTTTAAGCCTCATAAATTTAATTTTTCCCTTTTAATTCTTTTAGAATTACAGAATGGCAACAGCCTGAAATGTATTATGACAATGACAGACTTCATTAATTTTAACACAGTTATTCTGATTGGTAAATAAATCATATGGGTTGTAATTTTCAATTTTCCAAATGAGTGAAAATTGTCCAGGGTAAGGATATGAACCGGTGATCTTTGGCTTAAGCTTCCAATTCTCTGCCAACTGAGCTATTTTGAACAAATCTGTCAGGCACAATTCACTCAGTCAACTTTTGATAGGCTGTTCTCCCCTCCCCCCCTCTTTTTTTTAATCTTGTTTTCTCGTTGTTGGTATGGCAAAAATATTCGTCTCACATTCAAATCAAAATGTAAATTTTGTATTCAATAAGCGGTAGTTAAAATGTATATGGGTTGACTGCACCAGTAGTTGATCAAATAAGAATATTTTTTTCCTCAGCAACTCTCGCATGCACTGTTCACCGCAAAATTCTGTTCAAATAATGATTTTCTTCGTTTTTTATGCGGAATAAAACTGTATATAAGACCTTTCTCTACGCTGTGTTATTAATTCATGATTCTGTCCTATGTAAGAAATTGAGTTTAGCTTGTTTGTAGTTGATCACCAACTGCTATTAATTAACTATAGATGTTGGCCGTACTTATCACATGTGTATAACTACTAAGAAGAAAGCAGCAAAAAATCGTATGTACAAGGCATTATTGGATAAAGTATAATAGTAACTTATCAACTACTTGGGGATAATGAACGGCTAGTGCAGTAAACCTAAAAACTAAAATTTCACTATTGAAAGAATCCTCTAAATTGTACTATCACATTTCGTTGCCTTTGAGCAGTATTAAACAAGTTTAGTGTGAAAACAAACGAGATGTATTTCATCAAGTAAAAATAAGAGGGGGGAGAAAAAGACAGAAAAAAAATACTACACTGATAAATCTACAAACTACATCTATTTTGTTTCAGTTACTGTTTTTACAGAGCGTTCTTGAAAAACAAAATTTTGTTATTTAAGAATTTAAAATAATTTATTTATTTCTCTTTCTCTAATGTTTAAATAAAACTGTACAACTTCCTTTGTAGCATTATAAACAGTGTGCGAAAAAACAAGATTTAAAAAAATCAAAATAATCGGATATTTTTTCTTATTTAAATAAGATTTTTATGATTTTTTGTCCTGTGTTGAATGTTGAATAGCGACCAAGAGCGACCATATTAAAAATAATTTTTCTTCGTACTTCATCTATTCTTGTAAGATTCTTGCAAAATTTATTTATACTTAAAATAAATATATTATTTAAAATAAAGCTGTTATAATGAAGACAAATTCTATAACGCGGTTATTTTTTGGATTGGTGGAAGTAGTTTAGTAACACATAGATCATTTTAAAGTAAGCTGACAATTTTTTGATAAAAATTTTGAAAAAAAAGTTTCTGCGGAAACTTTTTTTTTTCTTTTTTTCAAAATTTTTGGTAGTAATTGAATAAAAAAAATTTGAAGTTTGACAGATATGCTTCTGCACATGCCCGAATGATTCATTTGAATAATCAAAATAATCGTTATGCCCATCACTACTATAAAAATATGTGGGCTCAGAGCCATCGTTATCTTTATTTTGCTTCTCTGTACTCTTATAGACTGTGACACAACCATGGATAAAACAATTGCAAGATATTTAAAAATAAATAAAAATATTAATTTATCAAGCAAATTATAACAAAGTCATATTAAATAGCATTTAAGTGATGCATGTAATGGTAATAATGGCCTTCGTAATAAGGTCATACAATGCCAAATGAATTTTGAGCCACTTTTGTTCTGGAAATGGCATCAGCGATGTCTTTCCTACGATGAAGAAATATTGTTATTTTTGTTTAGTTAGTGTTTTCAAGAAAAAAGAAATGCATACAGGTAGCTACAATTAAGAATGTAAAAGGCTTATTATTAAACACTTTTTTTTTTTTTTTTGGGGGGGGGGGGGGTGTTTATTTGATCTAAATAACATGTGGGTTGTTTAAATTTTATTATGTTCTAAATCAAGTCAATTTCTACATACTCCAAAAAAATTACATTTTTGAATATTGATTTAAATCAATGATTTTAAAAGAAAACAGAGTGAATTAAATCAACCTAATTTAAATCGGCGTATCTTGATTATAAATAGTTACTTCCTTCTACAAATTTTTTTACAAGGCATGTATTTAAAAAAATGCATATGAAATCAGAAATATGCTGACATTAACTCTTTTAAGGACTTTTTTCAGATTTATAAAATAAATTAAAAAACTGCGTACATTCAAGGGCAAATTTTATTACCGTAAACTTTTTAAATCTTGGAATGTATTTCTTACATTACGAGTCTTTAAAAGCTTAATTCCTTTTAACCTGCATCTTACTTAGAGTCCTGTTCTCCATTACAGTAACGATCTTCTAATTCCAACACGTTCTGCTAATGTAAACTTTTTTAAACTTGTGATCGGAGAAAAAGTTATTTCATTTGAAATGATAATATTTAGAGAAATAATCAATCGATCGAAAAAAAGGTTTTTTTTTTTTTCTCTTGTAGAATGTGATAAAAATACTTAACTGCGTTTATCACAGAATGAAGAGGGGTTATTCTTTTAACGAATATTTCGACAGTTTAAAATTTGATATATGCTAGGCTAGTTGGAAATATTTGATGAATGAATTTGAAGTAAAAATATATTTTGCACTAAATTTTTCCTTTTACTGAACATACAATTTATTTTAAATAATATATAAGGCGAAATGGAAAATTAACTAAATTCATTAACTCTTTTATTTGCTGCTTTTAGATTTTTAAAAGTAATTTAATAAACAACCTACATTTGAAGAACAATTTTATAACCGATACACAAATTTTTAATCTCAAAATGCTCTTCTTGTCTTACCAGTTTTTAAAAGCTCTATTTCTTTTATCATGCATGTTACTTACAAGGAAGGTCTCAATAAGCGCATTCTCAGAAAAAAATACAGACTATCTATCTATATTATAAAGGACAAACGTGTCCGTGCTTAACGCTGACGTCATTTTGCGAATGGCAACACTTGACGATGAAATTTCGGTTTTGCGATTTTTGCTGCTGCATTTTTTTAAATGTCTAAACATCGCACATTTTTAATTTTTACACCGTTATATAGGTAAAAAATCTACTTTTAAATGCAATTTGTTTGAAAACTGTATCTTAATTGACTGATTTATTATGTCTTTTAAAATAATTTTCAAGCATGATTTAAAAAAAAAAAAAAAATCTATCTCTGTCGCTTGCAGACGATTACAAAATATTAATCCGTTTTCACTTTAAACTATATGAAAAGTTGAGCCAGCTAATATTCGATAACGAAATTAAAACCTCATTAAGAAATAAGTAAAATAGTATAAATAAAACACAAATTTAACAGACGTGTAACCGAAATAAGCGCTTAAAACCGCTGAAGTTATTAGAATTTTAAAAAATGCTGTAGATAACGACATTTTTTGCGATTTCTTCGGCAATTAACTTCTGGCACGAGGCCAATACAAAATTACCGCTCTTAATAAATTTCAAAATTTTATTTGAATATATAATTGACATGCCCTTTCGTGTTGTTAGGGGGCAGTCTAAAAAAAGGTATTAAGTGTAAAAAATATACTAGAGTTTCAATAAAAATATAAATGGTTTTCACCTATATTCTCTATACCGGGAAGCCCGGATTGGATGCCCCAGTTCTTGTAATGTGGATATATATGTCTATAAAAAAAAAAAAAAAATCTACGGTACCTTGAGATACAGCGTCCTTAAAAAAAATAATAATAATTTCGGTTTTTTTTTTTTTTTTTTTTTTTTTTGCGATTTATTGTCGGTTGGTGACACAGTGATATTTTAATATATATATATATACGCTTCTATTATAAATACTCTAAGGAAAACCTTTTTCTACTCTTAAAACTGAACTGGTTTAAGTAAATTTAACTTAAATAAATACAATTTTATAACCACAGTTTTGTCATATACATTTATATGTATATATAAAGAAATTTAAAGATCGTGCGGTTTAGAACAAAATTTAAATTGATTAAAAATGCTTCGAACTCAAAATTACGGTCTGATTCTGAGCACTGTCAATTCAATTTCGATATTGTTAGTGTTGGAGGCAACAAGAGAACAGTATTGCTGCTATGGAAACAATGACTTATTCAATTAACAAATTTTGTAGCAACAGCGTTCTTAATCAGACTTACTTTTAAAATAGACATAAAACTTCTCCAGCCGGTGGAACCATGTAAAATTAAATGACTGCAGCAACACACTACTTATATATATTATATAAGCTTATAGAAATAATAATAAACTTTTTCATCGTTTAAGTTTAAACTCATTAAATACTGCGCATTTAAACACTCATTTAAAAAAGAATTTCCAAATGCATTAAAATTGCTTGCATTTGGCGAAGAAAAAACGTCGCTCGCCAACTCGCGTCTTTTTACGCCAAATACTCGACAGTATTTTATTTTTTTACAGATTTTCTACTGGAGTTTCGCAACTAAATTTGACTGATTCATTATAACATACATAAGTAATTTCATTAGCATTTTGTTATAAAATATTTTGAGTATGCACTTTAAGGAGACCTGCCTTGTTAGATTCACCTCACCCATTACGGTAGCAACCTTGTATTTCAGACAGGTTCTGTTAAGGAAAATGATTTAACACTTGTTACCAGAATAGAAGTTGTTTCATTTGAAGTGATAATATTTGCAGAAGTAATTTATCGAACGAAAAATGTTTATCTTTTCCTAGAATGTAACCGGATTACTTTGCTTAGCTTATCTTATCACACAATCAAGAAATTTCTTTTTTATTATTATTAATGTTTCGTCAATTCAATGTTTGGTATTTGCTGGCTCGAAATATTGGATCAATAAATTCTAAAATAGTCTTTGTTTAATTCTGAGAGTAAAAATATATTTCGTACAAAAATTTTTATGTAACAAAGCATTTAACTTTTCGGGGCATATATATCATTTTTATTAACACTTTCCAACCAATTTGAAAGTGTTTATTACTTCTGTTTGTCTGACCGTCTGACCACGCTCTAACTCTCGTAAATACTCTTCGATTGACTTGTAATTTTTATATGTCATTGACTTTTACTATAACACGATTGCTATTGAAAATTAAGTTCGTAGCATGTATTGTTCGTTTACAGGAACAGTCAAGTATTACATTACGGTCAATGGGAAAAAATAGCTTCAAATGCATTTTGATGATGTTACACCATTCCAAACATAATGAAATTGATATGCTTATGAAGTGCACTGATGTATGCTTTTTGTAGAATATGGGGTGCAACGCATTTTTTATTCATTTACAGGGTCACACAAAATAATTCTGTTACATAATGGTTTACGAGGAAAACTCTTTTGCAGTGAATTTTAATGATGTTACACTATTTCAAACATAAGAAAATTTATATGCATTACTGAGGTGCACTATAAGTCGCTTACTAAAAAATATGGTGTGCAAAGCATGTATTATTCATTTACAAGGTCCCACAAAATATTTCTGTTACATAATAATGGTCTACGGGGGGAAATCGTTTGCAGTGAATTTTAATGATGTTACACTATTTCAAACATAATGAAAATTATATGCATTACTGAAGTGCACTATAAGTTGCTTACTGGAAAATATGGTGTGGATTGCATTTATCGTTCATTTACAAGGACACGTAAAAGAATTCGGTTACAGAACGGACCATGAGCGATAATTTCTAGAACTGCGTTTTCAACGTTGGTTTGCGATTTTAAATTTAACTATATTTTTGCATAGTACGTGCTGTGGTGGAATGTAAATTTTCTTGACCATACACAGGACTACACAAAGGAATTCGTGAGTGTTACTGCCTATAGAAGTGAATTGCTTAAGGGTAGTTTTTAATTGTGTTATAAATTTTCCTGCTGAACTATATTTAATATACTAATAGGAGTTTTTGGAATATAATTAAATTCACGCAAAGAACAAGATACATTGCCATTTATAATTGGTAATTGTTGGAAGTGCGTTTTAAGTTGAGTTATGCGCTTTTTACCTAAATTAAATTTTGATTTAATATGTGATGTGTACAAAAGTTTTTAGATGGGATACACGGCTGTACAAAATAATTCGAGTGCATTTTCATCGACTGGCGAAAATTGCTGAAAGTGAATTTCAAACCGAAATAAATTTTAGCATGATATGTAGTATATATATACAAATCCATAGATCAGATACAGGGCTGCACAAAATAAATCGACTACTTTTTTTACTGTCGAAGGTAATTGCTAAAACAGGATTTTTAAATGTATTATATGTTTTCCAAATTTTTTATTCACATATCTTCTATCACCTTATTTAACGGTGAAGTTTCTTTACAGTTTTCTGAATGTGTTTGAAAATGTTTCATAATCTATATTTCATAATCTATGTCAGTTATCATTACTGATGCGCCGACGGTGTGTAATAAGGTGTTATAGACCAAACGCCAAATGGAGTTGCTGCGGTGCTGTTTAGAATCCCATCATCTATTACAGTAACAAGCGTGAAATTGTAACAGATTTTGCTAATGGAAACGTTTTAAAAACGTCATCGCCAGAAAAAAGGTTGTTTCATTTGAAGTTATAATATTTGAAAGATTTTTTTTCCAGATAATGAGATGTCTATTTCTCGTATTATCATGAAATTGATTTTGTTTTTTCCTCTATTTTCATAATGTTGCGTCGATTCAAAGTCTGATATTTTCTGGTTGGATGTACCAGTGGAATAAATTCTAAGTAGCGTCTGTTGAAATCTAGAAATAAAAATAGATTTCAACAGTACATTTTAGCACGAAATTTTAGATATAGATATATAATTTATATAAAGCACAGAGAATAGATATATAATTTTTCGGAAACACATTGCTTGAACGCATCATTTTAAAGTTAATTTTCGTGAAAGCCATTCAGTTATTTAATTCTGATTTTCCATTGAAGAGGAAATATTTCTATTCCGTAATCAATAACTTCTCCTTGAAGTCTAGAATAATTACATTTATCAGAAAATTTCTCATGTAAAATATTCTAAGAGGAAAAAAATTAAGTTCTTAAAAAAGATTTTTTAAATCCAGAAACAGTTACAGCACAATGTAAAAAAAAATGAATTAGTAGATTTTAATGGGTTTTAGAAATATATTGTTCCATTTGACATTAATATGCTTTCATGATTTCATTGTACGATATTTGCACTAGCATCTCTAAGTCTTGAAAGGGATAAATTATGCCTATTATGCATATAAAATGAAATTAGTATATAGCTTTGAGAAAAGTTAATTTTAGTAACAAAAACAAAAAGCATACTCAAAAATGTTACATTTATATATAAAATACATCAGAATCTGATCTTTGGAAAAGGTATTTTTCATTAAAACAGATGCCTTTCCGACTCCATTATAAAATTTTGATTATTTTGGGGTATATTTAACCAGAAAATTTACATTTATGCGTTTAATACTTCAGAATCTGATCTCGATGAAAGATGCTTCGCATTAAAACTTCAGACTCCATTATACTGTTCTGCTATCGAATTAAACTCCAGCATTTGTAAAAGCATAATGTTCAGTAAAATATATTTATTCATACGAATATTGTAGTTAATGCAAATTTCTGCTGAGCTGTTCAATAGAATCATTTCAAATTCCTTACATTGAGCAGAAAGATTTTAGTAACTGTATTATAATAGCCTAAGTATATCCTTAGATATGACATAAGACTCATTAATCACGTCATAAAGCCAATAATAAGATATTACTGCTATTAGTGTTCTCATTTTCAAAATATAAGAGGAAGTTACGGTATTAATAATAATCACTTAATAGCTAATGAAGTGGCACTTATTTAGTTTGTCTGTTCTTCTGATTACAGAGATTATTCTTATCCCTTTCAAACTTTCTGAAAGACAAAGATGACAGAAAAGGATTATCGAATTACGTAGCATAGATATCATACAGCTCTATACCTATTATTTTCGCTGAGAAATGATCCAACCTTAATTTATCAAAAAAAAATTTTAGCATTTCTTTCAGCTGTATGGAAACTTAGTATTGACATATAAATAGGTATACTGCATGTATATTTTTCTTTTCCTAGTAAATTAAAAATAACATATACTGCAATGTTTCTTTTACGTATAAAATTCTATTTATTTGTGACTTAAAGAGCGGAAAAACAATGATTTTTCAGTTAACTAAATGTTAACTATGATCCTAAAATTTCTATTATTAGAAATCAAATGCAATAATAATTATATACGTTAGATATCTGACGATAATTTATATGTTTCATTCAGTTCACGGAATAATTACAAAATCAAAGTTTTTAGAAAAGAGGCAAAATACTTTTATTTATAATTGCAAATTATGAAAATATTGCTACATGTAAGGTACGTTTATAAATATTTGGGGACAAATGCTTTGGCGTATGATTTTAAAGAGAATTTGCATGGAAAGTATTCGGTTATTTAACTCAATTTTTCACAGAAGACGAAATATTTTTATTCGATAATTCATCCTTGAAAACTGAAGAATCAATAAATTGATTTTTTAAGAGAACATAACGTAACGTGATAAATTTAAGTTGATTTCACTGTTTCAGTTTGTATGACAGAATTAGATAAATTTTAAAGCAAGGGGAAATTTAGAACTAAATAAAAAATTACTTTCAATAATATAAAATAAATTTTAATAAATATCTGTGCTGCATTTTCATCCCAAAATACATCTCATAATTGATGTAAAGCATCAACAAATCATTTTTTACATACAAGTACGTCCAGCGTCAGTGATTTTGACTATTTTGTATTTTAATGAGAAATAATTATATTTTTATTAAAAACTAGCTGACCCACCCGGCTTTGCCCGGGCCCGTGATAAAATTAAACAAACTTGAAGTTTGTATGATTTTATATCTTTAACCCGATTTAGTATGAAATTATTTATTTAACAGTGCTGCGCACGCGAGGAAAATCCTTTATTTGCTTTCAGCCGATAGGGGGTGCATTCTGATATAAACGAACCTCTGACACGTGTTCCCGCTGCCTGCGGCACCGTATAGTAGGCGTGCAGCACACACGCTGCAAAATCTGTTAGTTCCACCTTCCGCCGCCAGGGGCTCTGTTCCTTCCAAACGAAACTCCGACACGTGTCCCCGCTGCCTCCGGCACCGTATAGCAGGCGTGCTGCGCACGCGCTGCAAAATCCTTTAGTTCCACTTTCCACCACCAAGGGGCGCAATTTGTTCTATACGAACATCCAACATGGGTGTCCGTTGTATCAAGGGAGTTGAATGAACCAATTCCCATCGAAATCGGACCCATGGAATTCGAGAAAATGATGCCCCCTGGCGGTGGAAGGTGGAACTAAAATCTGTAACGCGATCGAAAACCAAGTCGAATCATTCAAACTCCGTTGTGATCGGGCCCATAGAACCCGAGATAAGAATGCAAGTGCTCAACAACAAATCATTTACTTTTATCGTTGGTATACATCAAGTAAATAGGGTTGTGCACTTTTATTAGGAACATAAATTTAATTTTTACGAAAATCGTTATTTGAAATTTCCGGTATTCTTTATATATAACATTTATAAAACGTTACGGGAGAGGCTAAAAATGTTAAATTTCTTAAATGGAATTTGTTTAATGAATAATTTGTTCAAGAAAACCATTAATGCGATCATTAAAAAAAGAATTTTATTTTTCTGATAATTAGAACATACTGAGTCCCAGGTGCATCAGATCAGACTTTGGACTACCTAAATGTGACTTCTAGGTGCGCTAGATTTCGCTGGCCATCGCAGACAAACAGGCAGACACACACAACGAGAGAGAGAGACAGAGACACACACAGCGAAACTTTCTTTTATTAGTGTAGATAATTTTGATTTTGAAGCCCATACATATGATTAAGGACTTCTTTATATCACTCACTACATTTCTATTCATAATTTTTAATTGCCATGTTATCCTTAATTTCGATAGGTGGTTCACAAGCTGACCTGGGGTACGCATCAGGTTGGTGGGGATATGAGAATATAATATTGGTAATGGCGGAAAGCTCAATAAATGAAATGTAAAAGTGAAAACACGACCTGTCTCTACGTTTTGTGAAAATCGTATTGTGTTTCTGTCAGTGCTTTTCTAATTAATTTACTTTTTCTGTTGCTTTTGGATCAGCCTATATTTTGAAAATTTAGGGTTACCAATTTATTTCACATAAAGAAATTGATTGCTGAAATAAAATGCTTCCATGCAGTAGAACAGATTACCATAAAAATCCATAACTATCCATTAATCCATTTTTCTGTAAATTACAGAAAACTACGTATAAATTGCTTTGAAAACTAGCAAAGAAAAAAACTACATTTTAATATTTTATTTTATTTTATTTCATTGAAAAGCCACGCTTTCATTTAAAATTACTGTACTGAAAATATTATAATTTTTACTTAACTTAATATCATGTCGCTATGAAGAATAGAGAAAACTATCCAAATCTATACATGTAGATCGTGTTGAATATTAAAATTCATCGACTTCCTGCGAACATTTCTCAAGTAAGCAGAAGTAAGCTGAATTTCAAACATCGGAAGATAATATATGTACTTCGAAATGGTATCAAACATGCAACTACTGTTAGTTTCTGAAGCTATATTTTTTTTCTTTTCAGAAACTATAGATTTATGTCGAAACTTTGTTTCAAAATTAAAATTATATTTTTACAGTTGCATAGTGCCAGAAAAGTAAACATACGCCTTATTTATTATACTATATCTATCTATTCAGGTAATCTATTCAAACATACATATACAAATATATTTATATATGAAAACAATCTTTTATTTAAATATGTAACATGCATTCAAAAATTTCAGGAGGAGCAAGCAGGTGTTGATCCAGAATTGTTTAGAAGCAAATTAACTTACAGACCACCAAGCGTAACAGATGACGGTATGCGTTCTTATACTTATAATTGTTGATCTTATTATCATCATATTATTAAGTGTATAAGTATGTTTTCTCAAACATAGCAGAAACACCTGTTTCTTGTCAAACTAAAAAAAAAATTATTCAAAGTATTTTCTCTCAAAAACTATATCATTGGCCTATCTGTTGGGAAACAACCGAATTTCGCAATAGAAGAAGGCTGATTGATTTTAAGCAATCCGATCACCAAGCAAGTTTTTTATTTCTGCAAAAGAATTGAATCGCACTTCAGAAAGGGAGCTCTTCATAGAGCGAATCGATGATCTGAAGAAGCAACATATCGTGCAACACATTCCAGTGAATTGCTTATACAGTTCAATTGACTGGTTTTTAAAAATGTCAGCGTCATCTAATAAGGAAAGAGCAGCTGACGTTACTGTGGGGTAAAATTATTGTGGGATACCTGTCTTTAAATGTCTGTCTTTATGACCCCCAATATACACAAGAATTCGGGCGATCTGATTGGTCTACGATTAACATGTCTGTGATACGATTGGTCTACGTCCCCATGACGATTCCTGAATTATCGCTGAGGCAAAAATGTAGTAGATAGATTGGTTGACGAAAGTGTTTGTTTGTAACCTGCCTTTTCCTTATAAGACCAAAAGAACATAATCTACTATGAGCTAGGGTGTCTTACATGAGAGTGGCGACATGCGATACTCAGACTGTGCATTGAAATACGCGTTTGTCCAAACTATATCAAACCTACATTCCAGAACTTAGCGATATTCTCTTGGACGAGTTCGATTATACGAGAGAGAAAAATTAACAAGCATTAGCTTGGCGATAATGGCAGTCACGCCAAAATGCTTGGTGATTTTCTTTTGTCGAGAATCGTCTCAGCCGATTACAATTTATAACTCGTATGTCGCCACTCTCATATCGAGGCACCTTACAATGAGCTGATGCAACCATGTCATACAATCAATGATGAATGTTACAAGTAGCAGTTAATCAATTTAAACGATTTGCTGATGAAAAAAAAAAAAAAAATTCGAACTGTGCCAAAGGCACCACAAGGATATTTTTCTTTATGATCATACTAACCCACAGGTTTTAAAACCAGTCACGAAAACACTAGAAGCACTTCGTTGAAATATATTACCCCACCCGCTCTATTCACAAGATGTTGCTCCTTCAGATTACCATTTGTTTTGGCCCATGCAGAGCGCAACCATACTTTTAGTACAGTGATTCAATTCTTATGCAGAACTCAAAAATTGGCTTGTTGATTGGATTGTTCGAAAACAACTAGACTAGTTCCATTGCGGAATCGCTTTGTTGTCTGACAGAGGATAAATTATGTACTTTCGAATGGAAAATACTTTCAATAAATACTACTAAGAAATCTTTCTTTGATTTTGACAAGAAACAAGCGTCTTTTCTTTGCTCGAAAAATTACGGAATCGTATTTATACAGTTATCATTATTCCTATTATTATTATTATTATTATTATTATTATTATTATTTAATATATATATTTTTCTGATTACTTTTATTTATTTCATTTATTTATTTATTTAATATATTTCTTGAAGATCAAAATAATTTTTATTCTCTAATCTAAAATCTTCAAGGATTAAATGTATTCTATGAAGATTGGTATTTATATTTAAGTGGATTGTAATTTAGGCAATTTGAAATAAAAAAGTCATAACGAAAAGCGCATAATCTACATGTAAAATGCAGTTATTTATGAATGATAGAATTATTTTTAACTAAAAATAAATTTACCAGCTCTAAAATTAACTAGTTTTCAAGATTTTTAAAATAATAAAGAAACCATTTTTTTAATTCATTTGACGTAGATTTATATTCATAAATAATTTATTTCTAAGATAAAGTAAGATTATAAAACTTTATTCCAAGAAAATGCATGTTAAAATTATAAAGAGTTGTAGAATCATTTTTAATCGCTTCGTTAAAAATATTTTTAATCGCCTTTCCAGTCATGCATCAAAATTTTATTAAAAAAAATTATGTCGATATTAATAGAGACAGTATTAATGTACATGATAAAGATAAAACTGTCATAAGTATCTGGAAAATATCTCAAACGCTTTTAAAGAATAGAATTCTCAATTTATAAAGTAAGTTTGGGAAAATTCTTTAAATAAATATTGTTTTATTTTAAATCAATTAAATAAAAATAAATCTCAGTAAAATACATTACCTATAAAATCAATATACTTATTAAACTTTAAATTGTTAAACGATCACCATTATGCATAGTTCAAAAATCAACGTATGACCAAAACGTATAGCTGAGATAAACCATTGATCTAAAACACCGATATATGTTTTAAATATATATATATATATATATATATATATATATTTGATGCATTGAATGTGCCGACCACGTTTAACGATGCAGGCATGTATATAGAGAAGCATACTATCTATAAAACAATTAAACATTGCGTAATCGCTCATTGTTAAGCTATCAAACAAGCATTCTTTTAAGGGAGATCATATCTACCAAACATTTCAGCTAGGAAACTATTAGTCTTTTATGTTCTACTAGCAAAACCTGCGGTTTTGCTCGCGTAAGTGTTGAAAATTGCCAAGTGGTATTCGTGGGTCTATTTTCATTAGAGGAAATTTTACTGCAACAGATAATTCAAAAATTACTAATTTATTCACATTTTGAGTAACCTTCATTTTTATACTACATTAGTTGAACATAAGACTTAAATGAATAAGAAAGAGCTAAAATTATTTCCAAATTAATGGTAATTTAGAATATATTTTGAAGGTTTTTCGCTCATTCTATTTTTCATAAGAAATTTAGAAATTTTCAAAAACAGTTCTAATCGGGTATTTATATCTTAAAAGATCTTATTTATCATCATGCTAAATTCCAATCTTCTAGTTAAGCAAATTTCTGTTATAAATGTATCACAGGAATTGCAATTTTAGAACTTTTTTGTTCCTGCACACATTAACATTTCTAAATTTTTAAAAACTGTTCTGTGGATGAATTTGTGTCTCTAACGTAATAGCTATGTAAAATTTCAAGTTTCTATCCCTAACAATTTCAGATAAATCATAGTTTAGAAGTTTTTTAGAACTTTTCCAACTCATTTCACTCTTTTAAATTTAGAATTCTTTTAGAAACGTTCTTAGAGAGCACTGAAATTTTACAAATAGCCACCATGCCAAATTTCGACTTCCTACACCAGCAGCATCACTAAAATCGCAATTTTAGAAAGTTTTTTGATTCTGCACCTTTTAAATTTCGAATTTTGTAAAAACTATTCTGTAGAAGCATTTACGTCTAAAAATAACATGTATGTTAAATTTTAAATTTCTATCCTTAACAATTTAGAAAAAAAACATAATTTATAACATTTTCCGCTCATTTTACACCTTTAAATTTTGTTTAATAAACTGGTTATACCGAGCGTCTGTATCTTAAAAGTTACCACTATACTAAATTCCAAGTTTCTAACCCGAATAAATCTAATTAAATCATAATGTTTAACTGTTTTTAGTACGTTTTCCGTTCATTTCAGCCTGTTAAATTTCGAATTTTTTACAAACCAGTCTTAGAGAGCATTTTCATTTTAAGAGTAACCACCATGCCAAATATAGAGGATTGGCTTCTATACCAACTGTACCACATAAATTGCAATTGTAGAACGTTTTTTTTTTTTTTTTTTTTTTTTTTTTTTTTTTTTTTTTGCACCTGCCCTTTTAAATTTCGCCTTTTTAGTAAACTCCTCTGGATAACCATTTACGTTAGTAACAGCCATGCAAAATTTCAAGTTTCTAGTTTTAACAGTTCCAAATAAATCGTAATTTAGAACGTTTTTAGAACGCTTTTCGCGCTTTCACACTTTTAAATTTCAATTTTTTAAAAACTCTTCTGTGCGACCAGTTACGTCTTAAAAGCAACAGCCATGTCAAACTTAAAGTTTCTATCATTAACAATTCCATAGAAATCTCAATTTAGAACGTTTTTAGAACGCTTTTCGCGCATTTCACTCTTATTAAATTTAGATTTCTTTTCAAATTGTTCTGTGCGACCATTTATGTCTTAAAAGCAACAGTCATGTCCCATTTCAAGTTTCTATCCCTAACAATTCCATAGAAATCGTAATTTAGAAAGCTTTTAAAACGCTTTCCACTCATTTCATACTTTGAAATTTCGAATTTCCTTGCAAACCATTGTTAGCGAGCATTTGTATCTTAAAAGTAACCAACCATGCCAAATTTGAAGTTTCTAATCCTATCAGTATTAAAAAAATCGTAATTTAGAAAATTTTCTCCCCTTTCACACTTTTAAATTTCGATTTTCTTTTAAACTGCTCAGTGTGCACCTGTGTCTTAAAAAATATCAGCCATGTCAAATTTCAAGATTCTGTCCTTAACAATTACATATAAGTCGTAATTTTAGAACGCTTGTAGAACATTTTTCCCTCATATCACACCTTTTAAATTTCGAATTATTTAGAAACTGTTCTTATAGAGCATATATATCCTATAAGTAACTACATTGTTCAATTTCAAGTTTCTAATCCTTTCAGAATTACAAAAATTACAATTTTAGAACGTTTTTCGCTGCTGCAACCCCTTGACTGTAGTGGCACTGACATAAAATATAGCCTATGTTAGAGCAGAGACTGTCACCATAAATTTGCCATTACATTTTAAATCGGTTCTGTTGTTTCAGAGATTCCATAGAAATTGTAATTTAGAATGTTTTTAAAACGCGTTTAGCTCATTTCACCCTTTTATTAAATTTCAAATTTTTTTAGAATTTGTTCTTGGACAGCTATTACATCTTATAAGTAACTACCATGCCAAATTTATAGCCCCTTCAGTATTAGAAAAATTTTAATTTTAAAACATTTTTCGCGACCACGCCCCTCGGGGATAGTGACACTGACATAAAATATATTCTATGTTAGAAGCACGGATTGTCACCATCAATTTTCCAACATTACGTTTGAAATCGGTTCGGTAGTTCCAGAGATTCAATAGAAATTGTAATTTAGAATGTTTTTAGAAAGCTTTTCGAAAAATTCAGCTTTTTAAATTTCAATTTTTTTTTAATTTGTTCTTAGAAAGTATTTACATCTTATAAGTAAGTACCATGCCAAATTTCAAGATTCTAGCTCCTTCAGTATCGCAATAATCGCAATTTTAGAACATCTTTCGTTCTTGCACCCCCTGGAGGTAGTGGCATCTACATGAAATATATCCTATGTTAGAGCAGGAATTTTCACCATCAATTTGCCACCATCACTTTTGAAAACAGTTCTGCAGTTCCAGAGATCCGTAGAGATTGTACTTTAGAATGTTTTTAGAATGCTTTTCGAAGATTTCACCTTTTAAATTTCGAATTTTTTTAGAATTTGTTCTTGGACAGCTATTACATCTTATAAGTTGCTACCATGCCAAATTTCAAGATTTTAGCTCCTTCAGTATAAAAAAATCGCAATTTTAGAACGTTTTTCGCTCCTGCATCCCCCTGGGGCAAGTGGCACCGACATAAAAAATAGCCTATGTTGGAGCAGGGATTGTCACCATCAATTTGCCACAATCACTTTTGAAAACGGTTCGGTAGTTCCAATGATTCCGTTGGAATTGTTTTTTAGAATGTTTTTCGAACGCTTTTCGCAGATTTCACCTTTTTAAATTTCAAATTTTCTTAGAATTTGTTCTTGGACAGCTATTACATCTTATAAGTAGCTACCATGCCAAATTTCAAGTTTTTAGCTCCTTCAGTATAAAAAAATCGCAATTTTAGAACGTTTTTCTCTCCTGCACCCCCCCCCCCTGGGTATAGTAGCACCGACATAAAATATTGCTTATGTTGGAGCAAGGATTGTCACCATCACTTTTGAAATCGGTTCGATAGTTCCAGAGATTACCTCCTACAAACAAAAAAACAAACGTTATTTCTTTATAATATTAGTATAGATATAGATTCAAATTTTCGTAACTCATGGTAGAGTGATCTAGACTCTGGAAAGTCAAGGGAAGGGTACAAAGACCTCATTCTTTTATAACCTGGAGGGAATAATTTCTTACAATGTGTGATATGGTGTTTTGTCTAAAAACTAAAGCTTCGAAAGAAAAACAGAATATAGAGATTTATAATTATGTTTACGTACTGATCCACAGGATTTCAAAGTAATTGATCAAGATGTCTCCCTGAATTACAATGTCAGTGCGGGCATTCAACTGAACCAGCTTTATATAAAGCTCCTATGGATAACACCACATTTCGATAACCATAGTTTTGTCATGATTTGAGTCAATTATATTTATATTTTATGCTCCATATTCCTCCTGTAATCTATAAATAACACTTATTTTTTACGGTTCCAATGCATTGCTAGCTATGCAATGGATTCATGCGTGCTAGGTATTTTGCATTATCATGTTTTTCATATCATCTTGATTCTGCTTGAAGAGCGCACATCACAATTTCATGCAACTAACCTAGGAAATTTGCATGAATACAGGTGCACCTATCAGAGAAATCAGACAACTTTTGCTGTTACGTATGGTGGTTGGTGGTGAATTGATCACGTTGTACAGTTGACGCATTCGTCAACAAATCGTAGATCGTGAGTGCGGGATCTTCCAGTTTGAGCTCTTATTTAGCCTTAAATCTCTGGTCGGAGATGTTCTTTGATATGTCCTGTAACATACCAATGTATGATATTGATATTGTGTCCCAAATTCTCCATAACTACTTGATTAGATACATGAAGGTCGTTTAGTGCCGTGTTTCAGCTTGTTAGTTAGTTAATAACATCTATCTGACCATAGTTTAGAAGGCATGCTGTATGTTACTTGTGAAAAAAATCTTCACTTGCACTGATCTCTCAGTGTAGTAACTTGCAAATCAAGACAACTTTCGCGCTTTATATCCTATCACTAACTGTCACATGAGCCTTTGAATATGTCAATTTATCATTTAAAAATCTCTAACAACCATTACTTTCCCATGATTTTATAATCCGTCAGCAGTTTTTCGTTTTTACAGTCTTATTTCGCACTTAGATGTATTACATTAGCATACATAATACAAAACTATAAAAATAATGAGCTTTTTTACAGAAGTTTACATTTTCTGCGTAAAACTATTATTCTAAAAGTATTGCTTGTTTTAAATAATATTGTCAGGACAGTTCATAAATATTCATCTTGGGAATTACTATGTTGTTGTGTATTTGAAAGTACGATGCAACTTATATTTACTTTTAAAAATAGCTTCTTTTGTTTTATTCATATATATATATATATATATATATATATATATATATATGAAATATATGTGAAATATATATTAAATATATATATATATATATATATATATATATATGGGTGGGTGGGTGAGTGTATGTATGTATGTACATATATATATATTGTATATATATATATATATATATATATATATATATATATATATATATATATATATATATAATCTCTTTAGAGGATCCTCGAGCGTACGCTTATCAATATCCCCGCCCACGTCGAAAACGAAAAAATCGGCGCTCATCACTTGGAGGTGATGGAATCTTTAGTGATTACGACTTTGACGAGGACCATAGAAGGTACAGTGGTGGACATGGTACGCTCGAATTCACTCCAGATAAAGCCGGATTGGACATCACACCAACCAATCTCGACTTCTCCGAAAGGGAAGAGAAAAGGCCTAGTGTTCGGCATTCTATATCCGGTTTGTAGTGTTTATTGTAGTTTTCCAAGGATACATGCATGTGCTTATGATGTAGAAATAATTAACAGTTAAAGGGGCCTTAAAATGGACTGATGGATTTTAAAATGGAGTATCAAGAAAACGGAGGCAGCTGTTAAAGTTATTCTTACAGGAGATGAATGTGGGAATTCGGGAATTTCTTTGTTTCAGTTCCAAATATTACTGATAAATGGCTCTGCACATTCTCAAATTGCAATATTGGTCTAGCAGTTGTAAAACGGAGATAATTTTTTCGCAGCTAAACAGAAGAGTTTCACAGCTAAACAGAATGAAGGTTAAAAAGTGTTAACTTTCATATATTTTATACGTTAGTTTGAGTGTTCTATAAAAGTTTGCTACAGCATAGCGGCATCTGTCGGTGATACTTAGAACTTAAACGAGAAAGATTTGTATTCATATTTCTGACGTCACACATTACTCTACGGCAAGAATAACTTCAATAGCTGTCACCCTTTGCTTTTTTATTAAATTTTAAAATATTCAGTTCATTTTAGGTCACCTTGTAAGTAAAACACAATGACATACCATGCTAATTTTGTAGCAGAGTTTTGTCCTTTCCAAAATCCTTTTTTTTTTACCTCATTTTAAAAATACTAACTCTCTTAGAAATAACAAAAAATCCTTTATAGATAAGGTGATAAGTATAACAATTTTAGCATTACACATATCCTTTTATCACGCTCGTAAAAATATAGAGTGTTCCATCGACAATTTTTTATTTAAGAAAAAGACCTTTATCTAGCCCGGCTCAGCAGATGAAATTCAAAATCTTCTTACATAAAAACATTTAAACAGAATTCATTAAAGTAAATTTCAACCTTCCATACAAATTTATTTTTTCTAACTTCGACTGGTCTTATTCAGCAAAATATGTATTGCGTTTTATGAAAATTAAAAGAGTTTCAGCTATTCACCTTTTCCAGTTCAATTTTTTTTCCACTTCTCTAAATATATTCGGTTCAAAAACCATAGGGAAAGATGTAAATTAAAAAATGTTTCTATCCATACTTTCATTTTCTTTTTCGAATATTAGTTTCGTGATTATAAATGTAGGAAGGGTGGAAAAAAGAAACAAATGTTGAGTTAATAAATTTATCAGATCGAACAAAACACGTGTTCAGATTCTGTGCGAAACGTTTGATTAGGCTGATGAAGAACCAACTTGTTTTTCCGTTCAAAATGACTGTAGTTATTTTATTTTTGCTTTATGATATCCTAAAAATATCTTATTATTTGTCGGGTGATCCAAAGTAAAATCAAAAATCAATAATTCACAAATTTATGAAGATAGGAATTTGCCGTTTATACAAAATAGAGCAAGAAATCTTTTAAAAAATAGAGCAAAATTTTTTATCAAGAAACCAAAACATATTGGCAGCATGGTACATATTCCTGACTAGCAAATGGCTGTACTTTCTGAAACCATGCGTAATATACGAGAACAATGAGTTGAAATAACAATAATGTTCAGTGTATCATCCGTTCGGCAGTACAGCTGTCGGAAGAGACACCACAAGGTAGTAAGCAATATTTCTGTTGATACGTTGTTGCTACAGGTGCCATTTTTTTTTTTATGCCTATCACTATTTCCAAACAAAAATATTCGAGTTAGATTTCTCGTAGAAAACGACTACGAAGATAACTGTTTGGAAATACCGGTAAAAAAATAGTAAAAAAAAATAATCGCTTGTGGCAACCTTGTTGATATGTCAGAAAAATACTGCTGGATGCATCGTTTATGGTTGTCAATGATGCTGGTTGCTTGTGGTACACATTTTGTTAAACATCCCCATAGCTAAAAGTCACAAGGTAGGTCGCCAGGTCTAAGCGCTCAGTCATAAGTATTAATTAAGAACGTGGTTCTTCCCGAATATTGAATACAGAATTTATCGCACATCACATATTTAACAATGGGCTTAATGACAACATTTCTACGCATGCTGTTTCGTAATTACGAAACGGAACAACTACCATTGTCTGTCTGAAGAATGACATTGTCAACCACAATTTCAATCTATTAATAGCTCCGGGTGTATAATCTATAACCCGACATCGACATCTGTTGGTCCAAAAATAAAAAGTTGTTCTAGAAAAAATATGGTTTCTAGACAAAAAACCTCCGTTTCGTTTTCTCATTCAATAAAACGGCATCTTGCTCTCTTCATTAATCTGGAAATTTTCGATTTTTCAAACTTTCTCTCACTTTTGGATCATTCGAAATAATGGCATGGATTAGCAAGGAACAATTATCAAAGAAGAGCAAACTGGTTTTTTTCCAGACGCCATCGAAAGCGTTACAAACCTAACTAGTGCCATGTTTGGTGGAAGCACTATCAGCAAGATGCGTCCCAGAGGTGCCAGTCCTCCACCAGCTACGAAGGGTTCCAGCGCCCAGGATTTAAGGGTGGAGATCTGGACTCGGCCTGCTACACTCACACGTTCGTCCACTTCCCTTAAGCACTTTAAAGAGAAAACATCCTTTGTAGGAGCTTCAGATCAAGGTCTTCATAATTTTTTTTTATTGTTTTTCTCTCTTTTTGAATTAACAACAAATGGTAATGTTGTGAAATTTTTATATAATGACACATTTCGGTGTGATTTTTTTTCCCTTTTTAAGGTATCCCACTGTGATTAACACCCATTTTTTAAAATTAAAAAAAGATCTTAATACCGATTTTTTCAAACGAATTAGTATATAAAAAGATAGTTTCATTTTCTAATAAACTTTTTGATACAAGTTTTTTTTTTTTTTTTTAATTTTAAGGAAATAAAGCGCAATATTTGATATTTACCAAAAATGTCCTCACGACAAAAATAATGATAGTTTTTTTTTTCAATATATATATATATATATATACAAATAGAATTATTAAGAATGTAACGAACTACAGTTTAAGTCATAAAATAAAAAATTCCATAGACATGCTCATTCAAATTATCACTTTGATGATTTTTATATATTTTCTAGATGTTAATTTATATAAATAGCTGTAAAATTTCAGGAAATTTTCAAATATTTAAAGAGATAGATTACACGAACAATATCACATGAAGTGTAGATTATCAGTTTTAAATAAATATCACACTATTTTTTATGATAGAGCGTTTTCCCTAATTGATTGTTAATGCAAAGCATGTTTTCAGAAAGCGCATTTAAAGTTTTTATCTCTGAAAATCTATTATAAATATTTACTTCAAGTTCTACATTTTTATATATTATACCTTAACATCTCAAAATTGGAAGTTCTTTACTTTCTTGGAGTCCATAAAACAGCAGTTTCGTATTAATTAAATACTAACGTCCGGTTTGAGACCATAAATAAAATTCACCATAACT
Source organism: Maratus michaelseni (assembly GCA_963931845.1). Lineage (NCBI taxonomy): Eukaryota > Metazoa > Arthropoda > Arachnida > Araneae > Salticidae > Maratus > Maratus michaelseni. Next base: position 144,635,803 of record OZ007589.1, on the reverse strand, counting down.
ACACTTCTTATGATCGTATAAAAACAGAAACTGTTTTGATAGCGAATAATAGTCTTCCAAATACAACAATAAAATAAATTTGTGAAATTTGCCCAAAATGGACTATTTAAACTTAGTGGGATACCTTAAATTTAGTTGATAAAAATAAACAAATATTCATCGACTCAAACGAAAATAACTCGTGTACCATCATCTATTCTTGCAAACAGAATGATTTCGTAAAAAAAAAAAATTATTATGTGACTGTGAGTCTCAGTAAAAATAATATAATTATTTAAACAATTTATTAATTTCTTTCCAATTTTATGATCAGCTGTTCGTTAACTCAAATGTCAGTGATCTCATGTAAAAAGATTAAAATGAAAAATACTGTTATAAAAAGATTTTTTTAAATTATAGTCATTAAAAAATCTATATAATACTAATAGAAAAATTAAACAAAAAATTTTGCGATTCTGCACCTTATGTAGTTTATTGCTGTAAAGGTTTTCGTGACTTTCACAACTTTTGACTATTATAAAAAAAAGAGTAAAATTTTAGAATTATTTCTTTAATACCCATATTTTAGACCTCATATCCTGAAAAGTAGATCTTAGCTTTGCTTGTAGCTGTTCTAACCTTTTTCTTCCTCCCTATTTCTAACCTGACTCAAGTACATTCTACTCACAGAACTTTATACATTACTTGCTTTCTTTACTTTATTATGATTAAACAGAGCAACTTCAAGGCTTTGTACATATAAATGTTTTCAATGATATTACTATTTAAATATCTTTCAAAGACACTATTGTAATTTTACCATTGCATATTTTCTATGAAATGATAAATGGATAGCTTTGGAAATACAGATTTAAAAAATTTTGAAATTATGCACTTGAAATGCAAATAAATTTTACTGTTACAGACGTAAAATTATTTTTATAACCCGGCAAAATTTGAAAAATATATATTAGATTAACTGAGAATTTAATCGTGGTAAGAGACTATACATGTTTGGAGTATTGAAAATAGGTCACATTAAGCGAGGTAACGCTTTTGCAAATATCCATTTCGTATCGAAATGATTGTCCAAGTTAAAAATTCGCATCGGATTAAAAAGATAAGGATGGAAAGGGTGGTTTTTAACCCAGTATCTTCTATAAAAGAGAATTTCGATGCTGTAAATCAAGTTTTCTTTTGTTTCTGTACAGTTGTGCGGAAGAACGCAATTTAATTTTTGGAGTGAGAAATGCGATTGTACAGGAGTCATTAAAAAAAAATTAAAAAAAACTAAGCCTGGTATTAGAGCGGCTATCACTAAAAACATCTGAGAAATGAAATTATCCAAATTCTGCTATGCTAGGTTGCTGGGCATGAACCAATAAGTAATTAAAAAAAATTAAATAATATGTGATGTAATACCAAATGCAATGATTAATTGTAGAAGAGAATGTCTGATAATATTTATTGTAATCCTATATTTATATCATATTTATTATATTATGCTTAGGTCTTTAAATTAATGATACAATAAAGCATTTTTTAATGAAACAATCATTTCTATAAAAATAATTTATGCGAATAAGACAATCATTTCAATACAAATAATTGATGCGAAAAAGACAATCATTTCAATACAAATAATTTATGCAAATAAGACAATCATTTCAATACAAATAATTGATGTGAATAAGACAATCATTTCAATACGGAGGCAGTATCATATTAAGCAGGTTAGCCTGTAAAAATATAGATTTAGTTGTAGTTCTTTAAAATTTCGCTTATAACTTTAAACCAAAAAATAAGATATTTTAACAAAATTTTTTTTAACCGCTTTAACTTCTTTTTTGCGTCATGTGGTGGCATCATAACAAATGCTAGAACTGTTCAAAATCCATGTATAATAAAAAATATGTGCGTGTGTTGCAATGTACAAGTACAGAATATCGAATGCACTGTTGTTTAGACGCAGGCTCCCTCCTCCTTACACTTCAAGCACTTGCCATGATGTCATCATATTTCATATAAAGCAATTTAGTTGGTTGAAAATTTCGCTTTAATGTGTTATTTTTGTAACGATTATTAACTTTTACAAAAAGTTAAAATACAAAACTTAAAGCAAAATTTTACCAGAGTTTTCGTAAAAGTTAGTAACGTTGGAATAGGGCGCATTATAGTTTTAAATTTTAGGATTTTTAAGTCTTCATTAAGTTTTATAATATTCTTCCCAAAGCCGTTTTCACTCCAAATATTATTCTTGTTTTTTAAATTAAAAGTTGTATACTAGACATTATATTATACTGATTTAAATTATACTGATAAACTAATTGCTGAAACATTGGTTTTCATATGAATTAGCCTTTCAGAAATTACTTTAAAAAAAAACACGTAAAATTCCCCCTCTAATACATTTTGTTTTCCTAATTTGGTATATTAATCTTGTTTCTATGAGACTTAAATATTTGATAACTGAATTCAACTCTGAAGATGATTTATCATGTAAGATTTTTTTCCACAAAAGCATTTTATTATACTTATTTATTTACGTTTTTATTGACATAGCCTCCACAAGTTCCCGCAAGCTGGCCGTCCTCGTGAGTCCTACACAAAAACAAGGTGGGCCGAGCGGAGCTTCTCCCCAAACCGCACTCCCGGGAGAGGAGCTCGAGCTCGAGCCTGGAGATGAAGGGGACGTGGAAGAAGAAGACGAAGCGGATAAAGCCGAAGGGAGTACCTCTGGTCGGTCTAGATCCAGGTATGTACGCCCGGTATTAAAATGATACGATAAATAATAGAAGAAGGTATAGTAATATGGATCCCTATTCTTTTTTCAGCAAATAACATCCAAAATTACAATTTTTTTTATTCATTCTGAGTAAGGATGTATTGAATAGAATATGTCTTAATATCTAAAGTGATTGTTTGTTTGATGTTATTTGAGTAATTACAAAAAATATAAAATAAAAATGACATAAAGTAATCTTCCGATCTCTCCGATCGAAACATGCGGGTAATATGGGCCGCCCATTTAGTGTGTCCAATAAAAAGAAAGTTATCAATCAATTAATGAAGAAAGTTTTGCGGCGATTTGAGATTGCGGAATTTTAGAGCCGTGCAGAAACGCCTAGTTTAACAGAGATGTTTAGTTTATGATTTAGAATTTAAAACGCGGATTCAACAACAGTATATGAAAATAAACAAAATCACTTCCTTTGCAAAACTTTTCAAGTCTTTGAAAAACACGAATACCTTATCTGCTTCACTATCAAACATGGCTGGTTGGCTGGCCGATGGTGGTATTTGGTAGTTCTTGAGATGTAATTACAGTGATAGTCGATAGGGTGCACCTCTGCACTATTAAGAACTACAAGGATCGTATTAATAGCATTGTCCATATTACCAAACCTCACTCTACTACTATTGCGCTGTGATGTTTTATCAAATAATAAGTTACTGGATACTCCAGACCGGTTTCTGTTACTGGAGAGTCATAAAATTAATGTTTTATGAGTCTTGCGATACCAACGTAGTCACTTTAGTCTGTTGTCGTAATGTCAAATGCAATATTTTGGAGATTAGAAAGAAAATACGTAGAGTTGGAATCTTTTACTGCGGTAAGAGATTACTGAATATATCATATTAAATTTGATAACGTAACGTAATTAAAACGTAATATGGTAGCTGTTAGAAAAAGAATTGGTTGCGTCTTTTACATCTGATTAAAAATTGAAATTTTGTTTCTATGTATGTAATCGGTACATCGCGCTATAACCGTAGAAAGCAGAGAAATGAAGTAAAAAATACTAGAAAACTTGCAATGAGAAAAATGCATAAGATTAATCGAGAGAAAGAGGGAAAAGTAAGCGGCTGGAGCTCGTAATGGAGGATGCGAAATCATGTGCCACCGCCATGTCCACTGTTGGGGGCAGTGAGCAGCCAACAAAAGAGACAGGCCACGATACATCCACCCCTTTTGACTGTCACGTGATAAATATAGGCTGGGTTTTACCAATTGTCAAGCTACAATGTGATAAAAATAGGCTAAAACGTAGCCAAGATCGGTGAAGTGCTGCGACCAGTTTCTTTCATTGGCTGCGGGCGGTGTCCCTCACTAAAGGACCCAATAGTTCTTTACAAAACGATGACACTATTGGGATCTTCGAAACCTGCATAATAAATATAAAAATATACAAAATGTGTAACTTTATAACTAACTAGCTGTTATCCCAGACTTCGTTCACATAAGATTTGAAAACAATCCAATGCATCAATTGAGCAATATTTCAACTCAGTTAATTATAAATATCTATAACTAACCAACTATTTATAACATTTTCTACTAGACAACGCTTCAGGGATTTCCATTTGGCATATCTATATTTATTATTATTAGAACAGTTTCATTTTTCTCATGCACTTAAAATTTCACGCGTTTTTAATAAACTTAATTGGATCGAGACTTGATCCGTCTATTTTATCCTTTTCCAGTTACATTCATGAATATGGATGTATATGAATATGGGTATGATTTATTTATTCGGATAAGTTTTCGCTTCAAAGAATACTGTGGGAATAAATTTATAATAATTTGTCAATAGAATGAGAATACCATATGAATACTATTTTAATACTATGCTGCTTTTCGATTGTATCATCTCAAATTCTGCATTAAATCGCACAAAAATAGTCTATTTTATAAATTGTTCATCAAGCTTTATTCTACTGATTCCATTATAATCTATACAGTTGTTATTGCGTGATACTCGGTCAACGCACAAACAGACTAACAGTTGCATATAATAGTATGATTTAAACATTTTTTTTCTCTCTTTTCAGACTATCTAAATCCAGCCACGGTCGCCTTACAACTTCCAGTTCAGCCCTTCCAACTACTACGAGCGTTCCCAAGTCCATTTCTTCCTCGATGACCATTCCTCCTATGTCGTGCAGCTCCTCCACCGCCCAGACTCCGGGGGACCCAGACAGTCCTGCAGCAGAGCCACCTCCGGACGAGCTAACCAAAATAGAAACGAGGATAGACGTCCTCTCAAAGTACGTTTTCCTAAAACCGAAAAAATAACAATATCTTTATCGTTAATATTTTCAGACTTGATTATTAAAAATTAGAATTTAATCAAAATCGTCGATCCCAAGTCCATTTCTTCCTTCGTGACCATTCCTCCCATGTCCGCTGTCCCTCTACATATAGACTCCAGGGGACACAGACAGTCCCTCAGCAGAGCAACATCCGGACAAGCTAACCAAAATAGAAGCAAGGATAGACTTCTCAAAGTATGTTTTCCCAAAACAGAAAAAGAATTTCAATCTTTTCAAACTTCCTTATTTTAACAAGCAAACAAAGGGGAAAATGTGACGCTGAGGAACCTAAAAATGCGTGTAAAGAAGACCTACATAACACATTTTTGTTCAAAATTTGTTTCCTGTAAATATAGTCGGATGTAAATCATAGTGAATATACATGAGTATAACTATTGATGAAAATCTTGATGGAACCCTGGACATTCATTTATTGTTTCATATATTTCTCAAGCAAATTATATTCAAAGTAATTAATTCATATATTATGAATTTCATTTTCCCAAATTAAAAAGGATATATTAACACAACATTTCAAGTACTATTTTTATACTAGTCATTAGTAACCAAGTTGTATTGCTGTTTTTTTTGTTTTTCAACATACTTCTGTATTTCATCACTGTAGATGGTAGATGTGTTCTGAAACAATTGTTTGATGTCTATTCTAATGCACAATGAGTCAGATAAGTGGTAAAACTTGCAACTAACTTATAATTAAAGTTTATATATTATGCATAGTATCCTCCAAAAAATCCAAACGATGGTAATTACACCTATTCTAAAAGTCACCAAATAAATCTGTTTGCACCAAAGCTTCTTGTTTATTATTTTCTACAATTCTGTTACAATGAAATTTTCTTGATGAGCCATTTACATACTGAAATTATATCAAAATTTAAAATTTTCAACATTAATACCTACTTTGACATCATATTTGTATTTTTCATTAAATTTTACCTTCATATACCAAACCTGAAGTCATTCGGTCAAGTAGTTTAGGAATTATGCAGCTTTTAAATGTGAAATTCCTTATGTTAAATTCATTTTTAATCGTTGCAAAAAATATTGCAATGCAGGTAGTTCTTAAAGCATAACTCAAAAGCTATTTGGCGAAATCAGCTGTGATTTCGGATTCGCATATTTGATGCTTCTGGTAAACAATTTTTATTAAAAAATCTAGGTTACAATTCATATTATTTCGGAAAATTAATTTCGAAATTATATATCGTTTTTAATTTATTTTCGAAAAAAATATTACTTGTAACCTATGAATTTTTTAACAGAAATCTATTTTTAGAAGCTTCAAATATCCGAATCCAAAATTACAGCTCATTCCATTAAGCAGTTTTGAAGTTATACTTGTAAAACTACCCGCATTACAATCTGTTTTGCTGCGATTAAAAATGAATTTAACATAAGGAATTTCAAACTTTAAAGTTGCATAATTCCTAAACTGTTTGATCAATCGACCGCAGAAATAAATCCTAGGGAAGGGTCAGATTTTGGAATGGATTTGCTCTAGTAGGTAGCCCAGGCACAGGTTTTTTTTTTTTTATTTATGAAGAATATAAACATGAAATAAGCTAAACTGAGAATTTTTTGTCAGAACCTTCGTGCTAGATAATTTCTAAACATATCAACATAAAAGCAATACAGAACAATTAAGAAATTTTAAATATTCAAAAATAAATTTCTATCAACATTTTTCAAAATGAAGAATTGGAGCTGTCCTCTTTTGCTTCGTCTGAAGGCCATTTCCCTATGAACACCAGATTAATTTGAAACACATAAACTGTAAAAAATGAAAAATAAAAAATAAAAATTGTCTTCCACTGGTAGTTTAACAAAGAAATTTTAGTCCTATTTTCTCTTAATATGTAAATTATTTTTATGTCATTTACAAGAATAAATTTTACTATATTTTTCACAATCATCAGAGGTAAATAAAATTTAACTAAATAAATTTCAAAATCCAGGGAGAGGCAATGGACAGCAGTCCTCTTTTCTTTTGTCTTTCTCCTCCTCCTTGCTGGTGCCTATGAAATTCACGTTTTTCTATAGTGTAGGCTTTATGAGCTGCTATATGGTTACCTATTTATTCATTTAATTTCGCAGGCAAGTACAGAGCTTGGAGGACAGACTGGGTTCTGAGCTCCAAGGTCTCATCCACCTACTGAACCAGGTGATCGTCGCCAAGTCTCTGCCCCCGCTCGACATATCCGGTCCCCCGCCGTCAGTTCCGGCCTACAGTACCAGTGCTACTGACTTTCCGGCGCCAACTCTCTCTGTCCGGCCTGCCTCTGTCCAGCTGCTGACCGAGAAACCGAGGGTGAGGGTCTATAGGCGTGCGGTCAGTCTTCAAGGTACGCCAGCGGACGGAACGGCGAGACAACTTTCGAGTCGGGGAAGCAGGTGAGTACTCTTAAGATGCTATCAGAGCCAATAATTTTTTGAACATTTTATGCATTGAAATTTTAAAAATATATTTATACTACATGTACATCTTAATCTATAATTTTCTTTTATTTAATTAAGTAAGTACTACTTTTTTCTAACTTTTTAACTTGCAATCTTGCAGTTGTTTCTAACTGATAAATATTTTCAATGGGCACCGTGTATTATTCTTGGTATGTTATTATATTGTTCGAAATTAGTATTCTATGACACTCAGGTTATGTTTTATTTTCAAATTGCATCATAGTATTAATTGTTTAATTAGTAAATCTTTCCCTTAGTAAGTACATGTTATAAGTATTCGTTAGTTTCAGTAAAAGCACGTTTTGTACAGTATAATTTTGTCTAAGTACGTTGTCTATATTCGTAATTAATATTTCTATTTTAATCGGCATCATTGCATGCCGATTGTATCAGTATAATGCCACACTATTGTAAAATTCTAGTACATATTTTTGCAAAGTACCATTTTGAGTTAATATTAGTTATTCAAATCTCCCAGTGTTTATTTCAATAATTAGAACCATTGTATTTATTACTTTGTTTCTAATATTAGTTAAGTATATTTACTCAATGTCTAAATAATTTAACTACAATAAATGTGCCAATGGCACTACTGTATTTATTACTCTGTTTCTCAAAATAGTTAATAATAGTATATTGTATTCAATGCTAAAAAAGTAGATGTATTACTATGTACAAATGGTATCTTCGTATCAAATTATCTTGTTTTAAACATGAAATCTTGAACAAAGATGTAATGCATAGATGTTGTTATCCCCGTAAAGAGTGTACATGAAGTCTTTTTGTAAAGCTGCTGCACAATGCGTTCATTATGCAACCATCATTGTATTTGTTAAATAAGGGTGGAGTCTTCTCCTCGGTTGATTTTATTTGGTCGCTGCCCGTTGGCAGAGTTTTGCTGTGGAATAGCTTTGCTTCGCACAACCAATATGTTTAACCCATATGGCACTGCTTGGAAATCTTGGTTCGAGATGCCTCTGCCCCTATCCTCCGATTTTAACGACAATTTTTCCGAGTACAAACAAAAAGAAAGCTGCAATTAACTTACATAACAAATTGGCATTAGTCACTATTTATCGCTCTTCGTTAGTGCATATAAATCAATAGCTCGGCGTTTGTTAATTTCCACTATTATTTGAAAGACACTTTTTTTCAGGGTTCTATTGAAATATAAATTATGTTTTATATCTCAAAGATGTCTTTTTCCTCTTACTGAGTCGATTAATAAACGTTCTTGCTCATCCTTTATTTCATCTATTTTCTGCTAAATATCATTGTATCGGCTATCTAGGGAAACGACGTTGCAAAACGCCTATCTCTGATTGAGTTATTGGAGGAGAAGTTGACCGTAAGAATAACCTTTTACTTATATTTAAAATCGCTATCACATTCAGTGTTGAACAGTTTTTCCCAGAAAGTCGGCTCAAATAAAAGGTTGCCCCAAATGAAATGTCTTCATGAACCACAATTCCTACGGCAAGCATGAAACGCAAGCTGCCATTTAATCCTGCATCAATATATATAAATTATATCCAGCCTGGCAGTCCTCTCTCTTACAAGTTGGTAAGGCTACAATCCAGCACAAGATGAAATGTCTTCATGAACCACAATTCCTGTGGCAAGCATGAGACGCAAACTGCCATTTAATCCAGCATCTATAAATATATAATTTGTAAAAAAATAAAAATACAATTTATATATTTATCGATGCTGGATTAAATGGCAGTTTGCGTCTCATGCTTACCGCAGAAATCGTAGTTCATGAAAACATTTCATCTTGTGCTGCAGAATTTTAGCCTTGCCAATAAGAGTGAAGATTGCCAGGCGGGATATCATCCAGATAGTTAGAACAATGGCGCGCAATGCCAGTGATCCTGGTTCGAATCCAGGTTTGGACACTTTTCACTCTGTTAGTTTCACGCCTGATTTAGCAAAAAATAAATAAAATCAGCGATTATAAATTAATTTAGTAACTCTTTTATATGCATTCAATGTTTATCTTAAAAATCACTCCTACTTTCATGACTGAAATTCATGTTGTTCCAAAAGAAATTCCGTTACAATACGTTAATTTAAGAGTGGAACCCAATCTTAGAAAATTCACCGCATAAATTTACGCTTGGCAGAAATCGCAAACTAGTGAATTTATTATAACAAAATTATATTTTTTTGACTTTTTCTTTTTCAAGATATGACAACAGAAAAGCTAAAACAGCATTATTTAACCCGTGGACGTCACACTTAAGTTCAGCCCCGCACACACCGCACTAGTGCGATTTGGGATTCCATAGCTTCAACTGTGTATAACTTTGTTGCCAATATAGTGATAGTAAAATATAACATAGGAATAGTATACGAAATTTGCTAAGAAATCGAACTGTGATATTTATTTTTATAAAAAAATCAATTTTGTTAATGAAAAATTCAAATTAATCAAAGCACGTTTTTAGGAAATGCCGATATAACTTTAACTCAGGGGGAGGGACATTTTTTTTTAAAGTAGGTCAAGTTGGGTACCGTTAGTTATGCCTTTTTTAATTCTGAATCAAACGACACCATTCGCAAGTAGATACAATGATTTGTTACAAAATTACATCAGGTTGTACAAAGTCGATGATTTACCTCAGTGCAGTTAATATAGGTTTTTTAACCCATTCAGGACCATGGGTGCATATATGCACCCTCTAAATGAGCATACATAATTTGTTTTAAGCACCAGTAAAAAATAAAAGTAATATTTGTTTTCACTAATTAGAGCATTTTTGTGATAGTGAAAGTAAAGGTAGCTTTTTTAAAAAAAGTGATGCCAACCGAATAAAATTTGTGTAAAAGCCGCCGGTCCCGAAGGGGTTAAAGAAACAACTGATGGCCATTCACGAAAATTTGGTAATAACTTTGTTTTATACTAGAAAAGGAGATCCGTTGAGTCCCCAAAAAATAAAGTTGTTCACTGTAAAAAAAAAATTCCTGAAAAAAACGGAAATTGTACTGGCAATCGAGACGCCAGTACTATTTCCGTATTTTAACGAAAAAAAAATTCCGTAAATTCCAGGAAATTTTCCGTGATTTCTGAAATTTCCGTTTTATAACAGATATCTTCCGTATTTTTTAGAAATTTTTATGTCGTTAAAATAAAATTTATAGGACCAAAATAAAAGTTACTTCGCGAGGACAACCTTATAAGGGATACATACATTTCTGCTCATTTTTTTCATTCTTGTGCGAGTTCACAGTAATTAACCAACCCTTGCCATGAGCGGAATCGAACCCGTAATCTCCCGTATACTAACCTGACGACCTAGACCAACGCACCATGAGTGGTCACGCCTCCTTCTCAAATGTTGTTAGTTATTTTATGATGCAAAAACTTCAGGTTTCATCTGTAGATGGGTTTTTTCAGTTCCCATGTTTTTAATATTTTCTTTTCATAATTTTCAATATTTTGCTGTGCCTTATAACAGATAAATTTTAATTTATTATGCATTACATGCGTAAAACATTGTATTAAGAATAATGAGTGCTTCTTTATGCAACAGTACCAACATTTTCTTTTTTCGAGCACATACTTTTTTTAAATTATTTGCCTGATTATCTATTTATCAATTCCAATAAAAACAACAATTTTCTTAATCAGACGTGTTTATTACATGCTATTAAAATAATTTTTAATGTCTTATTTTTAAAAAATTATGTAAATAAACAACTTTATAATAAATTAAATTATTATATTTCAGCTATGCTGATAGTTTTTGCGTACGGTTCTGTTAAACTGAATAGTTAAAAAAAAAAAAAAAGATTTTTAGAGACAAATTTGAAATTAATGACCTTGGGATAGCTAGGTTTAAATCTGGACTTATTGATTTAATTTAAATTAAATTAGTTTAATTTATAAAAATATAAGCTTACGAAATAAATTAAAAACGTTATAAAATTAAAAACTTTATTTTTATAAAAGTAAAGAAAAAATATTAACTAATTTTATAAATTTAAGGAAAAAATTATAAACTTTGTAAAATTATAATTTATAAAATAATAAATTTTAGCGTAATTCATAAATTTGTAAGCCAATCAGTTTAGTTTAACACCAATTTGCATAGCTATAATTTGCAACGATATTATGTTATGAAACTTTTAAATAACACAATATTGCCTCACGTTAAAAGAGTTAAAATAAATTTTTAAAAAATTAGTGGAAAAAAATCATAATTTTGATGTACTATCAAGAAAAAAAAAAGTACATTTTAAAAAGTACATATTTTTTTCTATAATTTATAAAAATAAAATAAATTTCTAAATATTTCATTAAAAAATATAAATATTACTATTCTTTTCCCGACATGCCCTCGGTTAGAATGGGCAAGCCGGTCGAGCCGGGCCAGGCCTGTATCCTAGAAGAACTCTAGTAAATACAACAATCTTAACTCGCATTTCAAAGAAGGCGATTTCTGTACTCAACCTTTAAACGTCATTTACGGAAATTGCACTGTTTTGGAAGAAATACGGACATTGTACTGTTTTGAACGAAATACGGAAAAAATCCATTAAATTTACGGAAAACTTTCTGCATATTTACGGATTTGAAACTCTTTAACGGAACTAATGTCATTTACAGAAATTTTACTGAAGTTTTGGAAAGATGAAACTTCTCCGTTAAATTTTACGGAAAATCTCTTGTATTTTCACAGATTTTTTTTAGAGTGTTCAGCTGAATTGAAATTTCTTGTACATTTTAATTTGCTGATATTTTATGCTTGTTTACTCTAGTTTTATTATTCTTTCATTATTGTTCATTTAGTACTTACTTCTATCCAATATTATTATCTACTTCAGTTCAGTATTATTCAGTATTATGGTAGTATTATTGCTGTTTCACATAGTATTATTTACTTTCTTTTATACTTTTTCTTATAATTTTTTTTAAGTATTAAGAATGTTGTGATCTCAACCAGTATTGTAAAAAGTAACTTTGTACTAATTTTATTTTAATCTCTAATGTAATATTCAACATCTGTACTCTAAAATAGGAATTTTCAATGCACATTTCCCCTCGTGGAGAAAAGTTCCTATGCTTAACGGCTGGATCTCCACGAGAGAGTGATTTCATTTTTTTTTTGTTTAGGGGGGGGGAGGACGAGGGGCTTGTTGAGCTAAAGCCTTTTAGGTAGGCCTCCCCTCCTGTCTGACTCTGATTCTGTTTAGAAGGCGGCAAAGAGGGGCATTTTAACTCAGGGAAAGATAATTCAACCTTTTTTACATAGGTCAAGTAGGGTATCGTTTACTACGTATTTTTTAATTCTGAATCGAACGACAGCACCCGCAAGTTGATACGATGATTCGTTACAAAGTTAAGCAAGGTTTTATAAATACAAAGTCGACGATTTTATTTGAATGCAGTTAATATTGGTTTTTACAGGAACAACTTTTGGCACTAGAAATGAAGATCCGATGAGTACCCAAAAATTAAAGTTGTTTTACCGTGTTTTGGGGGGTAAAAGCGGGGCATTTTAATTCAGAGGGGTTTAAATAAAATCTTCGACTTTGTATTTATAAAAACTGGCGTAACTTTGCAACAAAAAATCGTTTCGACTTGAGGATGATTTCATTCGATTCAGAATTAAAATATACATAACAAAAAAAACCCACTTACATTACCTATTTTTTAAAAAATGAATTATTTCCCTGAGTTAAAATACCCCCATTTGCCTCACCCTAAACACCGTCAAACAACTTTATTTCTTGAAATTTTGGTCGGTGCGAATTTGCCCTATTGGGGAGCCCCGTGGCAGAATGTACGCGACGCCGCGACGGGCGTCGCAGAGTTTTTAGGGCACCTGCAGACTAAAAACGTACAGCGATCCCGCTGACGCGCTGTAGCGCGTAAATTACGCGAAAAAACGGCAAACTTCGTCGAAGGATCGCGAATAAAACGGCGAATTTCGTCGAAGAATCGCGGAAAAAACGCGAAATTCATTTAAAGTTCGCGAAAAATGGCTAATTTCGTTGACAGATCGCGAAAAAAACGCAAATTTAGTCAAAAGGCCGTGAAAAAACGTGAATTTCGTCAAAAGGCCGTAAAAAAAAAAAGCGTTTCTTTGAAGGATCGCGGAAAAATGCGAATTTTGCCGAAGGGCTACGGAGAAAACGCCAACTTCGTCGAAATATCGTAGAAAAAACTGTTAATATAGTCGAAGGATCCCGAAAAGATGGCCAATTTCGTCGAAGAAACGGCAAATTTCGTCGTCGGATCGCGAAAAAACGGAGAATTCTGCCGACAGATCGCGAAAAAACGGTACATTTCGTTGGAGAATCGCCAAAAAACGGCAAATGTCGTCGAAAGATCTCAAAAAACGGAAAATTCCGTCGAAGGATCTCGAAAAAACGGTAAATGTCGAATTATCTCGTAAAAACGGCTAATTTCGTCGAAGTATCTCGAAAAAAAACGGCAAATTTCGTCGAAGGATCACGGAAAAAACGCGAATTTCGTCCAAAGGCCAAAGAAAAATCGTTAAATTCATCAAAGGATCTGGGAAAATGGCTAATTTTGTCGACAGATTGCGATAAAAATGCAAATTTCGTCAAAGGGCCGCGGAAAAACTTGATTTTCGTCAAAAGACTGTCAAACAAACCATGAGTTTCGTTGAAGGATCGTGAAAAAAATGCGAATTTCATCAAAGAGCCACAGAAAAAACGTAAATTTCGTCAAATGGCCGCAGAAAAATGCTAATTTCGTCAAAGGATCACGGAAAAAGTGCGAATTTCGTCGAAAGGCCACGAAAAAGAAACGTGAATTTCGCCAAAGGATCGCGGGGGAAAAAAGAAACGCTAATTTCGTCAAAGGTTTACGAAAAAATCGTGAATTTTGTGAAATAGTGCCGGAGAAGATGCAGCATTCCTTTAGAAGACAGCAGACACACAAAGTTCTATGCTTATTAATATAGGCATAGTTTTTAATCTTAAATAATATACTGAACTAACTTTTGAAAAATCGGGTTAACCCGAATTGCAAGAATGTACACTCAGCCTGAAATCGACTCGAATCAAAAGCAGAGTTAATCCGACCTGCAACAAGAAAAATTATTGCCGAGAGGGGATTTTCTCCCCTCCCCCTCTGCTGTAACCTTTCAGAATATTTGCTGTGAATTTCAGATTTTTTTTTTTACTCAGAAAGTCAGTTAAATGCTGATTCCTTAATTAATTAGCACTACAACTACAACAGCAGCAAGAATAGATTTATATGATATATTGCGTATTGCAGACTATTTTCGGAAACATTATTAGCGTCGCAGACACTTGAAAATAGTTCTGCCACTGGGATTGGGAGTTCATGGGTTAAACTATCTATTCAGGATTTCTAATTGTTTTCGCAACGTATAATCATAGTTTAATTAATATTAAACTATTAATTGATATAAGCATGGTTTTTAAAAATAATTGTACTCTCTATTTTTATATACTAGGGGGATTTTATATACTCTTTATTTTTTATATACCCCCCTGCTCGCTACGCTCACCAACCCCCCGCGTAATCGCGCCCTAGCCAACCCCAGACGTAATCGTTTCGCGTTTCCATTCTGGATCACCTCGCGATCCTTTATTTTCTATGCATTCAATTTTTAGATTCCACTTCGTAATTGTTGTTGTAATTTAAATGAAACCTAAATTTATTATAAAAATCAGCTTCATCCATCACCAAACAAATCCAGCCTATCACCTCAATTATTTGCGAAAGAAAAAGATAAAAAAATTGAAATAAAACAAATTTATTTCCAAAATAAGTTTCAAATATTTTTCTTTATGATTAGATTTCAATATCTTGAATAGTATTGGATTTGTACAATACTTTGTTGTAAACAATGTTCTCCAATTTCTCATTATTCTTAATGAAAATCTTCCTATTTTTAGCTGATACACATCTTGACAATGCATCATACAACTTTTATTGCATTCCTACAATACTTCCTTGTAAACAATGTTCTCCAACTTCTGACCATCCTTAATGAAAATCTTGATATTGTTAGCAGATACACATCTTGACAATGCAACATACAACTGGCCATGTGCAAAAATTGGGCGTTCAATGTAAACTCCAACTCTTTGAAATGTCTGTCCCTGTGATTTGTTAATTGTCAATGCGTAAGTAAGTCTAACAGGAAACTGTCTGCGGTATAACACAAATGGCAACCGGGCATGACCTCCTGTTGTATCTAGTTGAATTCTTGGAATATTGACTACAGTCCCACTTTGATCACCAGTATTAATTTTTGCTGTTAAAACCCTACAACGAATACGTAGAACAAGCAAACGTGTTCCATTACATAACCCATCGGCTACTGATAGATTTCTAATCAGCATGACTATGCATCCCACTTTCAATACCAGAAGGAGTAAATGATTATAAGTATTCATTAGGATATCTGAGTGTTGCTTCTTCTTCTCGAGTGTCAGTTCTGTCGATTCCAGTCAAAGTTGCTTTGTCAATGCTGTAGCAGGTTAATTCATTTCCAGGTATCTTGTCCAAAATCTTCTCATTAATTCTGTTAACTTCATAATTTTTAGGTGACAATATAATTCTCGATTGAAGATCAGTAGCAAAATCTGTGACATCTTCAAAGAACCATTGTTGCAAGTTGGAATAAAATAGAGCAGATGATTTTTCAACTTCAAGCTCATTCATATCTCCATTACCAATCTGCAGCAGCCATTTTGAAAAATTCCCTGTGTCAGTTGCTGCACACATGTTGACCTTCAGATGGTGAATTTCAAACAGCTTCCAAAGGGTGGATGATTTCAAACACTCAGAAATAACTTCTGCACGGGTAGCTTTCTTTACGACCGGTAGAACTTGTCTGAAATCCCCACCAAGTATAATTGTTTTTCCACTAAAAAGTGCATCACAATTCATAACATCTCGTAAAGTACGATCGATGATTTCCAGGGCTTTCCTTGGAATCATACTTGCTTCATCCCAAATTATTACATCAACTTCTTTCAGTCTAAGCTTGTCACGCTTTTTAAGAAAACAAACACCATCTTCTTTAAGATTTATAGGTAGAGTGAAAAATCGATGAGAAGTCGTACCACCTGGTAATAGAATGGATGCAATGCCAGTCCATAATCGGGATTTCATTCATAATCGGGAAAATCCCTTGCTCGTTTAATATATATGAATAATCGGGAAAATCCCTTACTCGTTTAATATATATGAATTTGGCGACAGTAATTTGGTCGACAGGATAACTAACAAGTACCAATTGTATATATAGTGTTACGAATATTGTAAGTAGTTAGTGTTTGTGCTTAAAAATAATGTAAATAGTTCAATTAAGCTCTATTCATAAGCTAATATTAATTTTTGTTGCATTGCAATATCTCAATTTGTTGATTTTTTGCAAGCGAGTAAACGCTACGTGGATTTCAATGGGAGTCTATGGAAATTTGGCGAAATACTGGAAATAGCGCCAAGTTGGTGCCACTTTTGGCAGCTAATTTTGGGCGCCAAATTTGGCAATATATCACCAAGTTGGCGCCGAACTTGGCGACAGACCCGGGTCCCTTCCCCTTGGTAACCCTCCTATTAGCGTCCATCCTATCTAAATTCTCTACTTTCATGTTAATCCCCCCAAAGAAAAGTCCCTAAGAAAAGTCAGAAAGCTCTGACCAATCAGATACGTTTAGCGGTATCTACGCAGATATTCATTGGTTCATTTCCAAACTACTTTTTTTATATATATAGAAGGATTTTATTTTCTACTTTTTAGTATTTAAAATGTTTATTATATTATTATAATATAGTTATTTATTCATTGTTACAGTTTCACAGTCAGTTGGCATATTTTAACGAATGTGTCTTGGCGCATAATTAATTCCATTGTTATTTTAACTTCATGTACAGTTGTAACCATAAAGAATACTAAGCTATTTCTCCCCTGCCTCAGGCTAATGGAAAAATGCCTTAAAACTAAATCATTAATTGATAATTAAGTTATAAAAATATTAAAATGTTGTATTGTTTTCTGAAACACACCTTTTTACATAATTTTTATAATTCTAGCACATCAGGAAGTGAGTGAAAAATGGATTACAAAATGCCATTTTTGCATACATGAATCAGATTAATTTAAATAAAGAGAGTAAAAATTCAAATGCTTAAGAGAGCTGTTTCGTTGCAACGCAATTATTTTAGGATACAAAAATATTCAATATGTAATCAATATAGTCATTTTAAGCTGATAAAATTTAAAGAGATGAGAACATATATAAAGATTTTCTTATGTTATTTGAAATGAAAACTGTTAGATTTTAGACGATAATTAAATGTACTGCATAGTAGCTTTAATATCTTACAAGGAAGGTCTCCATGAGTGCATACTCAGAATTTTTTTTAAACAATTACAGATTATTCTTCTCACGAGGATATATCTATGTATAAAAAAATTGATGCGGAACCTCGATATAACGTCCGTAAAAAAATAATGAAAATTTCACTTTTTGGCGATTTATTGCTGGTTGACGACCCAATGAAATAAAAAAAAGAAATACACTTGTATAATAAATACTATTTTAGGAAAAACTTTTCTACTCTTCCTACTGAACTAGTTTAAGTGAGTTTAACTTAAATAAACACACTTTTATGACTACGATTTTACCATATACATTTATATGTATACATAAAAAAATTAATGAACGTATTTTAGGGTTTAGAACAAAATTTAAATTGATTAAAAATGCTTCAAACTAAAAATTAAAGACTAAAAATTAGAATTCCAATTCTATGCACTGACAATAATATTGTTAGTGTTGGAAACAACAAGAGAAAATTATTGTTGCCATGGGAACAACGACTTATTCAATATCAAAATGCATGAGACCTTTCTTAATCGGGAAGTTTCTATTAAAATACGCTTAAAACTTACCCAGTCGGTGAAATCATGTAAAATTAAAAAACTTAGCAATACGCAACTTGTATACATATTACATAAGTTTTTAAAAAAATAGTAAACTGTTTAATCGTTCAAGTTTAAATTCATAAAGTACTCCGCATTTAAACACTCATTTAACGAGGAATTTTCAAATGCATGAAAATGCATTTCGCGTAGTAAAAGGGTCGCTCGCCAAATCACGTCTTTTTGCGCCAAATACTCAAAAGTATTTTTTTTTTTTTTTTTACATATTTTCTACTGGGATTTCGCAGCAAAATTTGACTGATCCTTTACTACGTACATGAGTAGTTTCGGAGCATTTTTTTCAAAATATTCTGAGTATGCGCTTTAAGGAGACTTTCCTTGTTAGCCCAGTCCTTTAAAATAATAACCAATCAAACAATTCTGTGGCGTCCATTATTAGTACATGTAAAATAGGGGTTTTTTTTAAACAACTGATTGCCATTCCCCAAAATTTGGGAAGAACTTCATTTTGGTACTAGAATGGAAGATCCGATGAGTCCCCAGAAATAAAGTTGTTTTACCCTGTTTTGGGGGGAAATAGGGGGGAAACTTTAACTCAGGGAAGGGTATTTATAAAAACTAACGTAGCTTTGTTGTAACAAATGATCATATCGACTTGCAGATGGTTTCATTCGATTTAGAATTAAAAAATGCATATCTAACGATATCCCATTTGACCTACTTAAAAAATTGATTTCCTCCTCCTCCTTGAGTTAGAATTCCCCCCCCCCCCCCCCCCAAATACAGGGTAAAAAACTTTCTTTTTTGGGGACTCATCGGATCTTCATTTCTAGTGCCAAAACAAAGTTCTTCCCAAATTTTCGTGAATGGCCATTAGTTGTTGTATTTTACTAATTTTTTTATTTCTTTTACCTGTACTATATGCCTCATACGTATTATTGCTTGAGCACTTAAATTATTGAATTTGAAAGAAAATTATTAGGTCTTTAAAAAGGTAATTGTATGTACTTACACAGCAACCCATCGAAGACATTATTGATAGCAATATCGTATAGTCTAAAACAACCGTCATAAGACATGTGTTTTTCTGTTAATTATATTAATTTATTATCGAAAATATTCCTTTTTGATTTGTCCATTTTCCCTCACAACACGGAAAACCACCAATCTGAGCTAAACATTTCGTAAAATGCTCTAATCTTAGCAGCTTTACCGTCAAATCACGAGGATATTCAGCAACCATGCTGCCAGAATGTTTTCAACGGAATTTTTACCCATGCCCTTTTCCCTCTCAAATAACGAAAACTTCGGAAATCTAAGCTAACAATTTCCTAAAATTATCCATTGAAAGCATAGAATTTTCGTAAAATCATGAAAAAAAGTAAAGGAGAGGGAGCCGACTGTGCTGCCAGTGTATTTTAAGAGTGGGGGGAAATTTTTTAGAGTGTAATATTTTTAAATTATATTCACGCAACGAAATTTGTGAGGTTCACAATCTAATCCATGCAGACATTACCTGAAAACTTGAATTACTTCAAATTACCTGTTACAAGAATTTACTTGAATTTTTAATTAAATATGTAAATTTGCCGGGCGCATCCATTACTGTTTATTAGTAGAGAGAAAATGACAGTCCGACCTCAGGAGGAGGTGTGAGGTGCGAGGAGGGAGGAGGGCTCCTCCTCCCGAAGTGCCCTCCTCCTCCTCCCATGCAGCACCTGCCCACCTCCTCCTCCACCTCCCGAAGTGCAGCACCTGCCCTCCTCCTCACGAAGTACTCTCCTCCTCCCGAAGTGCCCACCTCCTCCCGAAGTGCCCTCCTCCACCACTTAAGATAAGGGGATTAGTGTTAATTAATTTTAATTGCGAGACTTAGAAATTTTTTGAAGCAAAATTTTTTTTTTCGCGGAGAATTTTCTACTAGAATACGAGGTGTGTTTCAAGGGATTTATTTTAGCGAATTAGAAATTTAATTAATTTTAATTGGGAAACTTAGAAATTTTTCGAAGCAATTTTTTTTTTTTTTTCAAACGAGAGTATGCAGTTTGATTATGAGTGTATGCAGTAGAAGTGAATGATTAATTAATTAAAAATATTAATTAAAAATAGTAATTAATTAATTTTATTTGCAGAACTTCAGAATTTTCGCGAGATTTTTTTTTTTTTTTCAACGAGAGTAGGGTATTCGATATACATGTTAGAAGAGAATTTTAAAAGTCAATAATGGTTTAATTAAAAATGGTGATAAATTTTAATCGGGGAACTTACACATTTTTCGAAGCAAATATTTTTTCAACGAGAGTAGGCTATTTGTTATACATGTTAGAGTATATTACAGGTGAATTTTAAAAGTCAATAATGGTTTAATTAAAAATGGTTATTCATTAATATTAATTGGGGAACTTAGAAATTTTTCGAAGCAAATTTTTTTTTCAACGAGATTATGCAGTTTGATTATGAGTGTATGCAGTAGAAGTGAATGATTAATTAATTAAAAATATTAATTAAAAATAGTAATTAATTAATTTTAATTGCAGAACTTAAGAATTTTCGCGAGATTTTTTTTTTCAACGAGAGTAGGGTATTCGATATACATGTTAGAGGAGAATTTTAAAAGTCAATAATGGTTTAATTAAAAATGGTGATTAATTTTAATTGGGGAACTTAGACATTTTTCGAAGCAAATATTTTTTCAACGAGAGTAGGCTATTTGTTATACATGTTAGAGTATATTACAGGTGCATTTTAAAAGTCAATAATGATTTAATTAAAAAGGGCCATTAATTCATTTTAATTGGAGAACTTAAGAAATTTTGGCGAGATTTTTTTTCCCTCAACGAGAGTACGTAGTTTGCACGTGCAGTAGAATGGTAGATGCTAGTAATTAAAAAGGGTCATTAATTAATTTTAATTGGCGGACTTCAACATTTTTGAGGCAAACAGGCGCGTTTTAATGAATTCGATATAGGTTGTAGTAAAAAATATAGGGTCCCGCATGAATTATACAGTACTCAATTGAATAGCTCCCCCCTCCCCCTCCCCCTCCCTTTTTTACCCAGAGGGGGCCCTTCGATAGACTAACAATATACACTTCCAAAAGTATAGAGTACTATAAAAAGAATTTTAGCGTATATGTAAATAAACAAGTATGTAAAATCAGGTATAGCAGCATAATTCATGAATCACTTTCCAACATTATCGAATTGTTATGTGAACAAAATATAATTTTACCATCTAGTGCATTAGTTAATTAAAATAGTGAACAGTTACAGATCCCCTTTTTAATAAAAAGGCCTAAGCCCTTCACAAAAAATCCAAATGATTCAAGAAATAGCTTTACACTACTGATAGCCAAAACATATAGGATTCTTAAATGGATTGAAGTATACAAATAGTTTATACAGGAATACATTTATTTAGGTTAGCATGCAAAAATAGTTAAAAGTTATAGGGAAGCCTTCGAATGGAGTGATTATACGTTTTGGGGACCCTTCAAAAGAAACTGGAAACAGTTATAGATATTGGACCCTTCACAAAAAATTGGACAAATCCCCTTTTTAATAAAAAGGGGATTTGTCCAATTCCTTCACAAAAATTTCAAAGAATTCAAATTATGCATAAATACTAGAACCCTTCATACATTCAGTTCATCGATCCCCCTTTTTTTTACCCTTCGAAGTGTAAGCACGCATTAGACTATAGAGGACCTTCATAAAATAAATGAGATACGTACCCTATTCGAATAAAAAAGCATCCTTCACAAAAATCCAATTATGCATAAGAACCCTTCATAAAATCAGATAATTTACACTTTCGCCTTTTTTTTTCAATTCAAGTTAGGCTAAAAGTACAGCTTGCGCGTCGATATGCTCAAAACACATAGTTATAGATATTAAGCTACCTTCACAAAATAAATCCAATAGATTCATATTATATTACAACGACAGAAATACTAGGGATATTGACCTTTCATAAAAATGCAAGGTCCGCTGTTTGAATGAAAAGGCATCCCTTCACAATATACCCTGTAAAAATATTATGATTCCACAAATATTTTAAGAAATAGAGTACTAATCTCAAATGAATACGAATTCATGCAATGTAAAAAAATAGGTTTTACACGAATACATTTTTAGTATAACGTTCAAAATATAGATTTTAGAAAAAAAAAGTACATATTTCACCAAATTTATCATACAAGTCTGTAAAATAGGGTAGATCGTTTCATGAAAAATAATTGAATTTTCGAATGATTATGCTTTAAAATACATATTTATAACTGCAACTAAGATTTGAGTGTTACCCCCTCAACATGCATATCACTGAATCATAATGAGTCATATTATCAGATAAGCGAAGATCTTGCTTTGACACGGTGAATCACTCGCGATAAGAAATACCTGAGACTCGTAATTTCTGACACATTTTTTGTAGGTAAATGAGCTATTTAAAACCGTCAATGTATACGAATTATTTCGTGTAGTCCTATATAATTATTAATCTGTTAAGTTTTAAAATGCTTCAATGAAAAATAAGAACTAGTCTTAAGTCACCCTTAAGAATTTTGAGGCAAACAGATGTTTAAATGTACCTGTGTTTAAATGAATTTGACGCATGTTATGGTAAAAAAAAATACAGGGTCCCCTATAAGATATATGAATTAAACTTTAAATATTTTAAAATTACATTAGTCTATGCTTTTTTTGTATAGAAAAATTATACTAAATTGTGTTTTTAGTATTTTAACTTAAAAATTTCTTTTGAGGAATGAATATAATAACTAAGCTTTGTTTTTATAAAATATATATTGTACTAAATAGTTAGGGTATTATTTAAAATAATTTTGTTTTTAATATTGAAAAAAAAGTTATCTTACCTAAATATTTAAACCATAATGTACTGTGGACTTCATCCAAATTCGACTGCATGCATGCCTTACAACAACTACACGGTATAACGTGTTCGCTTATCTCTTAAAATTACGGGATATCGTGACGTCATGGATAAAGCATAGGGTAGAATACAGAATGAATAGGTATTATAAAGCAGAATCATAAATTTTGCATACTTTACACTTGTAGTATGTGAAATGATTGCTACCATTGCCTATATGAGAAAATGAATCATCAACGAATCTTATTAGTGTATGTTATATTTAACCAACAGGCTTGAAATGCGTGAATTTTGACTAGAATTAATCATTGAATGTAAAAATGATTTATTTTTAGATATAATATGTATAGCGTTTAACATTTAAAAATATATACATAAATTAATCTTACCTTATTCACAAACTTGCAATCCTGTCTTCAGTATATGACTACAGCATGAAAAAACATGCGTGCTACTTGTATAGCAACTAGACCAGAAACGATTTCAGTACAAGTCCATTATCTTATTGTTAATCTATAGATTAGTAACATCACGTGACTGATTGCGATAACATTCTATATAAGATTTACTGATAAGAATACATTTCAATTCATTTCTCCCAAAAGCAAGTGTATGAGTTGGTTGTAAGATCTAGGTAAGTATCCTTACTTTATATGTTTAAACTTATAATATATGAATAGATATAATATTAATATATTTTTTCAATATGTATGGTAGGCTAAAAGGAATAGGTAAGCAAAAAAGAATAGGTATTATTGTATGTTTCCTCTAATTTATTTTAAAAATAATTATTTTAAAAATACATACTAACAATTTATGCGATGAGTCACACAGCGTGATGGGACGATATATGAAATTTATTTTTATATTATACAAGCTCCTATATACAATTCATATGCGTGAGCAAGATTATTTTTAGACTAGAATTATTCACTGAATGTAAAAAAAATGATTTATATTTAGATCTAATATTTATATCGTTTAACATTTTAAAATCCTATTAAAAGTATATACATTAGTATGCTTGTGAAAGGCCTATTGTTAATACGAAACGTTGTGTGAAGTGTCCTGTTTTAGGGTTAAAAGTTTCGTGAAGGGGTCTGTTTGAAGAAGCCTGTTTCGAAATGACTTAAGAACGCACAATTTATTCCTAAACATTCAACTCGATTCGTTATATATGCTTTATTAAGTATTCAATAAAAAATAATAACTAAGAAATAAAATTAAAAATAGTAATTAAGAGATACCCTTAAGAATTCTTGCGATAGGAGATTGGTTTTAATTAAATAGGTTAATGAATCTAATTCGATACAAGTCTTGTTAAAACAGAGATTATAGTTAAAATACACATTAATTATACAGTATTACACTGTATTACACAATGCGCTACCTCACCTATATTATCACAGAAATACCTTCGATAAAATTTAGACTAACAATACACACCTAAAAAAATATATACAGAGTACCCAGAAAATGATAGGAATGAATGAAAAATTTTAACGTAAATTATAAAATAGGATCTACAATAAGTGACAATAAATAAATATGAAGGAAAAATCATGAGTCATGGTATACTTTATGAAACACTTTCCAATGCTATATGACTATCGTTAAGAATTTGAAATAAGTGAATTAGATTTAATAATTCATACTGGAAATGTATTTAAAAAAAAATTAGTAGCTTCGCCTACTTTTAAATCATTCAAGACATATGATGAAGGCTTGGCTGCTGTAGAAAAGCTTAATACTTGTATCTTAATGAATCGACCTATTTATGTCGGATTCACAATTTTAGAATTATCTAAATTAGTTATGTATGATTTTCATTACAATTTTATAAGGAAAACATACAAAGATCGTGCAGTTATACTCTTTACGGATATAGATTCCTTAACTTATCATATTCAAACACATAATATTTATA
This sequence comes from Maratus michaelseni, assembly GCA_963931845.1. Lineage (NCBI taxonomy): Eukaryota > Metazoa > Arthropoda > Arachnida > Araneae > Salticidae > Maratus > Maratus michaelseni. The sequence continues at coordinate 144,610,525 of OZ007589.1, read as the reverse complement.
AGGATATGGAGCACCATCATGATTTTTTCGACTTTTCTGAATACTCGAAATCCCATCGTCTAAACCGCACAAGTTTCGAACCCACAAACATATAATCAGACTTGTCATTTTATAACCAGGACGCTAACCACAGGGCTAAGTGAGCCCCCCGCTTATTTTATAGTCACCACGCTGACTATTGGGCTTAGTAAGCCCCAGGCTAATTTATATCCACCACGCTAACTATTGGGCTTAGTGAGCCCCAGGTTAACTTATACCCACCACGCTAACTTTTGGGCCTAGTGAACCCCCGCTTATTTTATAGCCACCATACTAACCACAGGGCTAAGTGAGCCCCCGCTTATTTTATAGTCACCATGCTAAGTATTAGGCTGAGTGAGCCCCAGGCTATTTTATAGCTACTACGATAACCCCAGGGCTAGGTGAGCCTCCCGCTTATTTTATAGTCACCACGTTTACTACTGGGCTGAGTGAGCCCCAGGCTATTTTATACCCACTATGCTAACTAATGGGCTGAGTGACCCCCAGGCTATTTTCTACCCACCACGTTTACTGGGCTTAGTGTGCCCCCGCTTATTTTATAGCTACCATCATAACCACAGGGGTAAGTGAGCCCCCACTTATTATATAGTCAACACGCTAACTACTGGGCTGATTAAGCCCCAGGTATTTTATAACCATCACGCTAACTACTGGGCTGAGTGAGCCCCAGGTTATTTAGTCGCATGAATATGATTTCCAAGGTATATGTCCTAACTTGATTTAGACCATTGCCTATGGTAAGATAAAGCTAGGAAGTAAATTGGTAAACTATATACCTCGAAAACTCACTTGTATTTTATTAAATATCTGCAGAAATTAGCATAGTTTATTAAAATTATATACATTCTCATTAGTTTATGAATCTACTAACTTATAATATCTATATGATAACTTGGATTATTAGTATTCCCACTTAAAAATTTCTTTTGTAGATTTAATATGATAAACACTAACATGAGATTGACTAAACTTTTACCATTTTCATTTCAACTTAGTTTTAGGAAATTTACCTACATAGCTTTAAATTTTACTGTTTAGTAAGTCTATTATTTCAAAGTATTATTTTTTAGTTCTAATATTCAAAACATATTCATATCGTTTTACATAGTAGGTATCAAATTAATTTAAAGTCATATTAAAAAAATATATATACAAATACTATTCTTACCTAACACGCCAGCTAGCTAAGTACCCAACCGTCTCACACCAAGGCTCTGAGAAAAGTGAATGCTTGTTCAGGGCCTTATCAGCTAATATAATCACTGATAAGGCTTGATCACGTGACATGTGACGTCACTGTTTAAGTGATATCACGTGACCATGTGGTATCATTCAATACGTCACCAATGACGTCAGAGATCACGTGACTAGGTCATAAAAGAACCAATTGCTAATTGCAATTAACAATTTACCTTTAATTGAATTGTATAATATATATAGATAAATTAATACATGATTTTTCTACAAGGTACATGTGCTATGTATTACGAAATAATACATAGAAAAATCATGTATTAATTTATCTATATATATTATACAATTCAATTAAAGGTAAATTGTTAATTGCAATTAGCAATTGGTTCTTTTATGACCTAGTCACGTGATCTCTGACGTCATTGGTGACGTATTGAATGATACCACATGGTCACGTGATATCACTTAAACAGTGACGTCACATGTCACGTGATCAAGTCTTATCAGTGATTATATTAGCTGATAAGCCCCTGAACAAGCATTTACTTTTCTCAGAGCTTTGGTGTGAGACGGTTGGGTACTTAGCTAGTTGGCGTGTTAGGTAAGAATAGTATTTGTATATATATTTTTTTAATATGACTTTAAATTAATTTGATACCTACTATGTAAAACGATATGAATATGTTTTGAATATTAGAACTAAAAAATAATACTTTGAAATAATAGACTTACTAAACAGTAAAATTTAAAGCTATGTAGGTAAATTTCCTAAAACTAAGTTGAAATGAAAATGGTAAAAGTTTAGTCAATCTCATGTTAGTGTTTATCATATTAAATCTACAAAAGAAATTTTTAAGTGGGAATACTAATAATCCAAGTTATCATATAGATATTATAAGTTAGTAGATTCATAAACTAATGAGAATGTATATAATTTTAATAAACTATGCTAATTTCTGCAGATATTTAATAAAATACAAGTGAGTTTTCGAGGTATATAGTTTACCAATTTACTTCCTAGCTTTATCTTACCATAGGCAATGGTCTAAATCAAGTTAGGACATATACCTTGGAAATCATATTCATGCGACTAAATAACCTGGGGCTCACTCAGCCCAGTAGTTAGCGTGATGGTTATAAAATACCTGGGGCTTAATCAGCCCAGTAGTTAGCGTGTTGACTATATAATAAGTGGGCGCTCACTTAGCCCTGTGGTTATCGTGGTAGCTATAAAATAAGCGGGGGCACACTAAGCCCAGTAAACGTGGTGGGTAGAAAATAGCCTGGGAGTCACTCAGCCCATTAGTTAGCATAGTGGGTATAAAATAGCCTGGGGCTCACTCAGCCCAGTAGTAAACGTGGTGACTATAAAATAAGCGGGAGGCTCACCTAGCCCTGGGGTTATCGTAGTAGCTATAAAATAGCCTGGGGCTCACTCAGCCTAATACTTAGCATGGTGACTATAAAATAAGCGGGGGCTCACTTAGCCCTGTGGTTAGTATGGTGGCTATAAAATAAGCGGGGGTTCACTAGGCCCAAAAGTTAGCGTGGTGGGTATAAGTTAGCCTGGGGCTCACTAAGCCCAATAGTTAGCGTGGTGGATATAAATTAGCCTGGGGCTTACTAGGCCCAATAGTCAGCGTGGTGACTATAAAATAAGCGGGGGGCTCACTTAACCCTGTGGTTAGCGTCCTGGTTATAAAATGACAAGTCTGATTATATGTTTGTGGGTTCGAAACTTGTGCGGTTTAGACGATGGGATTTCGAGTATTCAGAAAAGTCGAAAAAATCATGATGGTGCTCCATATCCTTATAAATATTATGTGTTTGAATATGATAAGTTAAGGAATCTATATCCGTAAAGAGTATAACTGCACGATCTTTGTATGTTTTCCTTATAAAATTGTAATGAAAATCATACATAACTAATTTAGATAATTCTAAAATTGTGAATCTGACATAAATAGGTCGATTCATTAAGATACAAGTATTAAGCTTTTCTACAGCAGCCAAGCCTTCATCATATGTCTTGAATGATTTAAAAGTAGGCGAAGCTACTAATTTTTTTTTAAATACATTTCCAGTATGAATTATTAAATCTAATTCACTTATTTCAAATTCTTAACGATAGTCATATAGCATTGGAAAGTGTTTCATAAAGTATACCATGACTCATGATTTTTCCTTCATATTTATTTATTGTCATTTATTGTAGATCCTATTTTATAATTTACGTTAAAATTTTTCATTCATTCCTATCATTTTCTGGGTACTCTGTATATATTTTTTTAGGTGTGTATTGTTAGTCTAAATTTTATCGAAGGTATTTCTGTGATAATATAGGTGAGGTAGCGCATTGTGTAATACAGTGTAATACTGTATAATTAATGTGTATTTTAACTATAATCTCTGTTTTAACAAGACTTGTATCGAATTAGATTCATTAACCTATTTAATTAAAACCAATCTCCTATCGCAAGAATTCTTAAGGGTATCTCTTAATTACTATTTTTAATTTTATTTCTTAGTTATTATTTTTTATTGAATACTTAATAAAGCATATATAACGAATCGAGTTGAATGTTTAGGAATAAATTGTGCGTTCTTAAGTCATTTCGAAACAGGCTCCTTCAAACAGACCCCTTCACGAAACTTTTAACCCTAAAACAGGACACTTCACACAACGTTTCGTATTAACAATAGGCCTTTCACAAGCATACTAATGTATATACTTTTAATAGGATTTTAAAATGTTAAACGATATAAATATTAGATCTAAATATAAATCATTTTTTTTTTACATTCAGTGAATAATTCTAGTCTAAAAATAATCTTGCTCACGCATATGAATTGTATATAGGAGCTTGTATAATATAAAAATAAATTTCATATATCGTCCCATCACGCTGTGTGACTCATCGCATAAATTATTAGTATGTATTTTTAAAATAATTATTTTTAAAATAAATTAGAGGAAACATACAATAATACCTATTCTTTTTTGCTTACCTATTCCTTTTAGCCTACCATACATATTGAAAAAATATATTAATATTATATCTATTCATATATTATAACTTTAAACATATAAAGTAAGGATACTTACCTAGGTCTTACAACCAACTCATACACTTGCTTTTGGGAGAAATGAATTGAAATGTATTCTTATCAGTAAATCTTATATAGAATGTTATCGCAATCAGTCACGTGATGTTACTAATCTATAGATTAACAATAAGATAATGGACTTGTACTGAAATCATTTCTGGTCTAGTTGCTATACAAGTAGCACGCATGTTTTTTCATGCTGTAGTCATATAATGAAGACAGGATTGCAAGTTTGTGAATAAGGTAAGATTAATTTATGTATATATTTTTAAATGTTAAACGATATACATATTAGATCTAAAAATAAATCATTTTTACATTCAATGATTAATTCTAGTCAAAATTCACGCATTTCAAGCCTGTTGGTTAAATATAACATACACTAATAAGATTCGTTGATGATTCATTTTCTCATATAGGCAATAGTAGCAATCATTTCACATACTACAAGTGTAAAGTATGCAAAATTTATGATTCTGCTTTATAATACCTATTCATTCTGTATTCTACCCTATGCTTTATCCATGACGTTACGATATCCCGTAATTTTAAGAGATAAGCGAACACGTTATACCGTGTAGTTGTTGTAAGGCATGCATGCAGTCGAATTTGGATGAAATCCACAGTACATTATGGTTTAAATATTTAGGTAAGATAACTTTTTTTTCAATATTAAAAACAAAATTATTTTAAATAATACCCTAACTATTTAGTACAATATATATTTTATAAAAACAAAGCTTAGTTATTATATTCATTCCTCAAAAGAAATTTTTAAGTTAAAATACTAAAAGCACAATCTAGTATAATTTTTCTATACAAAAAAAGCATAGACTAATGTAATTTTAAAATATTTAAAGTTTAATTCATATATCTTATAGGGGACCCTGTATTTTTTTTTACCATAACATGCGTCAAATTCATTTAAACACAGGTACATTTAAACATCTGTTTGCCTCAAAATTCTTAAGGGTGACTTAAGACTAGTTCTTATTTTTCATTGAAGCATTTTAAAACTTAACAGATTAATAATTATATAGGACTACACGAAATAATTCGTATACATTGACGGTTTTAAATAGCTCATTTACCTACAAAAAATGTGTTAGAAATTACGAGTCTCAGGTATTTCTTATCGCGAGTGATTCACCGTGTCAAAGCAAGATCTTCGCTTATCTGATAATATGACTCATTATGATTCAGCGATATGCATGTTGAGGGGGTAACACTCAAATCTTAGTTGCAGTTATAAATATGTATTTTAAAGCATAATCATTCGAAAATTCAATTATTTTTCATGAAACGATCTACCCTATTTTACAGACTTGTATGATAAATTTGGTGAAATATGTACTTTTTTTTTCTAAAATCTATATTTTGAACGTTATACTAAAAATGTATTCGTGTAAAACCTATTTTTTTACATTGCATGAATTCGTATTCATTTGAGATTAGTACTCTATTTCTTAAAATATTTGTGGAATCATAATATTTTTACAGGGTATATTGTGAAGGGATGCCTTTTCATTCAAACAGCGGACCTTGCATTTTTATGAAAGGTCAATATCCCTAGTATTTCTGTCGTTGTAATATAATAAGAATCTATTGGATTTATTTTGTGAAGGTAGCTTAATATCTATAACTATGTGTTTTGAGCATATCGACGCGCAAGCTGTACTTTTAGCCTAACTTGAATTGAAAAAAAAAGGCGAAAGTGTAAATTATCTGATTTTATGAAGGGATCTTATGCATAATTGGATTTTTGTGAAGGATGCTTTTTTATTCGAATAGGGTACGTATCTCATTTATTTTATGAAGGTCCTCTATAGTCTAATGCGTGCTTACACTTCGAAGGGTAAAAAAAAGGGGGATCGATGAACTGAATGTATGAAGGGTTCTAGTATTTATGCATAATTTGAATTCTTTGGAATTTTTGTGAAGGAATTGGACAAATCCCCTTTTTATTAAAAAGGGGATTTGTCCAATTTTTTGTGAAGGGCTCAATATCTATAACTGTTTCCAGTTTCTTTTGAAGGGTCCCCAAAACGTATAATCACTCCATTCGAAGGCTTCCCTATAACTTTTAACTATTTTTGCATGCTAACCTAAATAAATGTATTCCTATATAAACTATTTGTATACTTCAATCCATTTAAGAATCCTATATGTTTTGGCTATCAGTAGTGTAAAGCTTTTTCTTGAATCATTTGGATTTTTTGTGAAGGGCTTAGGCCTTTTTATTAAAAAGGGGATCTGTAACTGTTCACTATTTTAATTAACTAATGCACTAGATGGTAAAATTATATTTTGTTCACATAACAATTCGATAATGTTGGAAAGTGATTCATGAATTATGCTGCTATGCCTGATTTTACATACTTGTTTATTTACATATACGCTAAAATTCTTTTTATAGTACTCTATACTTTTGGAAGTGTATATTGTTAGTCTATCGAAGGGCCCCCTCTGGGTAAAAAAGGGAGGGGGAGGGGGAGGGGGGAGCTATTCAATTGAGTACTGTATAATTCATGCGGGACCCTATATTTTTTTACTACAACCCATATCGAATTCATTAAAACGCGCCTGTTTGCCTCAAAAATGTTGAAGTCCGCCAATTAAAATTAATTAATGACCCTTTTTAATTACTAGCATCTACCATTCTACTGCACATGCAAACTACGTACTCTCGTTGAGGGAAAAAAAATCTCGCCAAAATTTCTTAAGTTCTCCAATTAAAATGAATTAATGACCCTTTTTAATTAAATCATTATTGACTTTTAAAATGCACCTGTAATATACTCTAACATGTATAACAAATAGCCTACTCTCGTTGAAAAAATATTTGCTTCGAAAAATGTCTAAGTTCCCCAATTAAAATTAATCACCATTTTTAATTAAACCATTATTGACTTTTAAAATTCTCCTCTAACATGTATATCGAATACCCTACTCTCGTTGAAAAAAAAAATCTCGCGAAAATTCTTAAGTTCTGCAATTAAAATTAATTAATTACTATTTTTAATTAATATTTTTAATTAATTAATCATTCACTTCTACTGCATACACTCATAATCAAACTGCATAATCTCGTTGAAAAAAAAATTTGCTTCGAAAAATTTCTAAGTTCCCCAATTAATATTAATGAATAACCATTTTTAATTAAACCATTATTGACTTTTAAAATTCACCTGTAATATACTCTAACATGTATAACAAATAGCCTACTCTCGTTGAAAAAATATTTGCTTCGAAAAATGTGTAAGTTCCCCGATTAAAATTTATCACCATTTTTAATTAAACCATTATTGACTTTTAAAATTCTCTTCTAACATGTATATCGAATACCCTACTCTCGTTGAAAAAAAAAAAAAAATCTCGCGAAAATTCTGAAGTTCTGCAAATAAAATTAATTAATTACTATTTTTAATTAATATTTTTAATTAATTAATCATTCACTTCTACTGCATACACTCATAATCAAACTGCATACTCTCGTTTGAAAAAAAAAAAAAAATTGCTTCGAAAAATTTCTAAGTTTCCCAATTAAAATTAATTAAATTTCTAATTCGCTAAAATAAATCCCTTGAAACACACCTCGTATTCTAGTAGAAAATTCTCCGCGAAAAAAAAAATTTTGCTTCAAAAAATTTCTAAGTCTCGCAATTAAAATTAATTAACACTAATCCCCTTATCTTAAGTGGTGGAGGAGGGCACTTCGGGAGGAGGTGGGCACTTCGGGAGGAGGAGAGTACTTCGTGAGGAGGAGGGCAGGTGCTGCACTTCGGGAGGTGGAGGAGGAGGTGGGCAGGTGCTGCATGGGAGGAGGAGGAGGGCACTTCGGGAGGAGGAGCCCTCCTCCCTCCTCGCACCTCACACCTCCTCCTGAGGTCGGACTGTCATTTTCTCTCTACTTTTATTCGACTGAATAATTTGACTGTTTAAACGGTTAAGCGACATGACGTAGGTTGTCATACATTTTAATAATGTAATAATGTAAGTGCGAGTTAAAAAATTTGTTACATATATATTTATCGTTTGTCTCAAGTTTTTTTATTTTTTTCTGTGTGTTTTCAGGTCTCAAGAGGAGCTGCTGGACGACTCCTTCCCGGAGTCGATCGCCGAAGAACCCGCTCACCCACCTGTTAGTCATCATCATTTCTCCAAAACTGTGCCTACCTCTCCGGTCACCGAAAGCACCACGTTACCGCCAGAGAGGTGTCGATCTCAGCCTCATGCACTCCACTTTACACAGGTACAGTCATCCAAAATCAAGACAGATCACACCTATTAACTCTGTCGTAAATCATCGTACGAAAATGTGACTGATACTAATCGATTAATAGTAACATATACTAATTAAAGCTTTACTTAAATTTTGCTTAGGGATCGTCTACATACAGAAATTTTACCAAACTTTGAAATTTTCAATACTAATACCTAATTTTGACATCATATTTGGATTTTTCGGCAAATGTTACCTTTGGATACCAAACGGGAAGTCATTCGGCCAAACAGTTTAGGAATTATGAAGGTTTAGAGTTCGGAACTCGTATTGTTAAATTTATTTTTAATCGATGAGAGTAGATTTTAAACATAATTCAAAAACTACTTGTCGAAATGAGCTGTGATTTCGGATTCGTAAATTTGAAGCTTCAAGAAATAGATTTAGTGTAACAAATCAAAAGTTACAATTCCTATTTTTTTCGATAATTAATTTCGAAATGTATGTATTGTTTGGTCTGAATACAATTTAATGTCAGAAACAAAAGTAATATTGAACGAGTACTGAATGAAACGATGATTACATTTTGAAATAAGGCTAAATAAGATATCATTGTAAAATCTTTCAAATCAAAATTAATATATGCTAGCGTGCAAAACTTGAGAGCGGATTGGTGTTGCTTCTTAACTTCGCAGGAATTTATTTGTTGTGAGTGAAATTCTCACTTTAGCTATCTTATTATGTATCCAAACAACAAACATTCAATAAAACGGTACATCGTAGAAACAAAGAGTATGGACACTGTAAGGACCCAAACAAAAAAGGATTTTGTTGAGCGAAAAAGGTTGTATAAAAAACCAAGTGGCAAAGAGGAATAATAGTAAGCAGAAGTTCTTTAGTAAAAGTTAACTCTCCCTTAACTTCAATTGTTGACAGACAACGATTCAGCCTACTTAATACAAGTGTATCACCAATTTTTGGGATAGGTATTCCCATTCATCCATCATAATTTGTTTTAACTGTTGTGTATTCGCCGGTGGATATGCAGCACCCCACACTTGTTCACTGGGATCAGGGGAGCACCCTGGCAGGTCAATCTAATCGAGACATATTCTCACTTTCCAGCAGCTCATCCATAGTATGAATATTATGCGATCTGGCATTGTCGTCTATTAAATTAAAATTTGGTTCAATGGCACCTCGGAATAGAAGAAGAACATGGGGAAGGATTACTTGTTGAAAATAGAATACGCTGGTAACGATATGTCCGTCGAAAATATAGAGCTAATTTCTTCCATGCAACGTAATTTTACCCCACACGAGAAAACTAGAGACGCCGAAACGGCGTCTCTCCAAATGTTATTGTGATATTGCCTGGACCTTCCTTTCTCAATACCATTTGGCGTCCAGAATTATTTGTCACACTAAAACGATTATTTCTCTTACTCTATTCAATCGGTATGCTCTCTACATAAAAGTAAACGGACGGACGTCAATTATTACATCTTTCAGGATAAAAGATTTTTCAGGATAGGCAACCTTTATGTACACGACTGGACACAGTAAACCGTAACACTTGACGACCGTTTCCCTCATACCTACCGAAAAATATTATCTGTGGACTGGTACTGATCTCGTTTTGTTCGCAACACGAGATAATGATAATTTCTTGGTTTTGTTTTTCTTGGGTGACCCCTTGCAACCTTTTTTACCGCTGCACAGGTGCTTCAGAAACGCTATAGGTGATACCAAACTCTTACGTTACACTTCACACATTACGCCTATTCTCCAGTTTATCAATCATTTTGCTTGCGTAAAGTCGTTCAGATGGTTCATTCTCCATATATTGCACTTGAAATTACCTTTTAATTGCTGCTAATTTCTTTAATACTGATTTTCATGCATATTTTGTATATCGCCATACGTAACTCGCTGATGCTAGTAACCAGATGAAGCGCTCTCATATACCTATGATGTCTTTTTACGGAAATTTACGTACGCACTTTTCTACCGATCTGGAATTCGTTTTGCTAATAACTAGAAGAGATTTTTTCAAATTCCATTCTTTTAAATGTTCTTTGTCCTGAAGTTTTGCAGGCTAGTGTAGTATTTGAACCATTGCATTTGTAACATTTTAATGTCTTAATAAAAATAATACAAAATACATGATAATGATTACGTTCTTCAAATAAAGTTTAAAACCCTTGTAGCAAATTAATATTGGTTTTATTGGGACACAATATTTCACCAGTATTGCATTCATGTTAAATACTTCCAATGGAGTACCAGTATTGATTAAGCAGTATTTGGCTTTACATTGAAAATATTTGCAATGGACTGGCACGGTTACAAAAATATTGGCTTTACACTGAAAATGTTTGTAATTAAATACTGGTATTGCAGTTAATGTTAGCTTACATTGGAAATATTGGGAACGAAATTAAGAAATATTTCTTACTCGTATTAATAGAATATTAGCAAAATGTAAGCACTGCAATGTTGTAGTAATATTCCACGCCAATATCGCCGATTTTAGACAAGATATAGTCAATACAACTATATTGACTCAATATTGTTTTGCTACAAAGAAAGATGAATGCATAAAAGAATCAATATCGAATGCAGAATACGAAAGCTTTCAGCTCTTTATTGTAACACTTACTGCATATGAGCAGGGAAGACCGAGCTATGCTCGGTCAAAATTAGCTGTGAGTTCAAATATCAGGACTCATGACCAAAATGACCCACTAATCGAAATTTCTCGAACATGTAACCTAGCCCAATAGTCTTCTCGTTCCCTAAAACTGTAGAATACAAAATTTAGTTCAAATCGTTTGAGCCGTTTTTAAGATAAAAATAGCTTGACCCATAATGACCCATGACCAAAATGACCCACTAATCAAAATTTCTTGAACATATGACCTAGCTCAATTGTCTTCTCGTTCCCCCAAAACTGTAGGATACTAAATTTAGTCCAAATCCTCTGATCCGTTTTTAAGATAAAAATAGCTTGACCCATAATGACCCATGACCAAAATGACCCACCAATCGAATTTTCTCGAACATGTGACCTAGCCCAACAGTCTTCTCGTGCCCGAAAACCATAGGATGCAAAATTTAGTCGAAATAGTCTGAGCCGTTTTTTAGATAAAATTAGCTTGACCCACAGTCACCCAAAAATGACCCACTAATAGAATTTTCTCGGACGTGTGATCTAGCCCAATGATTTTCTCGTGCCCGAAACTCGTAGAATACAAAATTTAATCAAAATCGTTTGAACTGTTTTTTAGATACAATTAGCTTGACCCTGACTAATGATGAACCAAAATCACCCACTAATCTAATTTTCTCGAACACCTAGCCTAATGGTTTTCTGGTGCCCCAAAACGGTAGGATACAAAAATTTCGTCAAAATCGTTAGAGCCGTTTTTAAGATAAAATTTGCATATATAGCCACACACACAAGATTTGCTCGTATTAGAATATATGATGATGTACAATTATTTAACTATATTTTAATATCCCAGTCAAAAAAATGATGCTGGTTTCATTTTATCTCATTAGACATTAATTTTGTGTAATTCTTATATGACAGAATCTGGCTATAAGATTTAAAAATATGATTCTATTGATAAACTAGAAAATTTTGTTGATACCACCATAAAAAAATAAGACAATAAAAGCACGACGTTTCGGATCATATCAAACTGATCCTTCATTAGGGACACAGTCAACACGTGGAAAAGAGAAAATTGCTCATATAATTCTCCTTTCCTTGTTTCCTTCTTTTTTTTTTCATTCTTTTTTTTTCCTTCTTTTTTTAACTGATTTAATTTTTCCTGCTTAATAATTATCTCCTCTCCTTTTATTTTATTTTATTTTATTCTGTTTTTATTTATATTGTTTCTATTTATTTATTTAATTATTAATTTATTAATTATGTTTTTAAAATTAGCTTCTTTTCATCGTCATTCTTTCTTTATTCTGTTCTTTATTTTGAACTTCCTTCATTCCTTCGCTCGTTCTTCTTCTGCCTCACCTTTCATTTCAATGAAATCTTCCTTTCCCTTCCCGGCTTGTACGATTTTCGTGTTTTCTTCGACTTGTGCGGTTGCCTTTAACCACGCGTTGACTTTACATATTGTGAAAAATCAATTTTATACGTTCCAAAACGGTTCTGTTGTGTCTATTGCATTATTCTTACGGTGATATCAACAAAGTTTTCTGCTTTATTTATCTGTCGCCAGTTCTCGGTTATTAATTATGATTCTATTTCCCAATAGGTAAAATCAAAGTCTCCAGAAAAGGGTTCCAAAGAGAAAATCGAGCTGCAGCTGTTGTCGAGTCGTCTCTCGAAGCAGGAGAAGGAGCCTTTTACTGCAACTGAGGAAGATTCGCAACTAAGCAGGCGAGATTCCCCGGAGAAAGCCACGGAGCCATCCACCTCTGACAAGGAACACCAAAGGAGTGACAGGTCTCCTCTTATCGAGCCTTCATCTAGGGCAGAAGCCCGCAGCCGGAGTGTAGAAGACTTACCTAAAAAGCCAAAAACCTTTAAATTTAGAGACTCCAAGTCCTCGGACGTCTAAACCAAAAAAGATGACAAAACATGAGGGAAAAAAATAAAATGAAACTTTGTATTCAACCGTTGTGACGTCGAATTTTATGGCTGTTATTTATTTTTGTAATGCCAAAGTTTTCATTTGGTGTTTCTGTACATTTGTGTGGATGTTTCTTGGTTCGTTTACTGTACCTAAAGGTGTGTTTTTGGCGATTCTTCAGCGCCGGAGCTAAATGGAGATGGAGATCATGGAAAACAATCGTTCTTTGTACAAGTGAATCCGGTCCGATTCCTCTGAGAGCTAAAAGTGTCGTGATATTAAAAAAGTTCGACAAGTCCTCTTCAGTCATGTTATCATGGAAACACTCGAGATCAAGTACAACAGGAATGTCATTAACAAAATTATGTTACGCTGCACAGAGACAAATTTTTCCGAAATGTTGGCCAAAACTCGACGCTTTCTTCTTTTTCCTAAGATAAGCAAACAGTCAGAATAGAGAATTGTGCTGCTAAATTCCTATGGATCAATCTTTTTTAAACACTAGGTATATGTAAGTGAAGTTGTGTGAACCTCAATCCAAAATTCAAATAGTTTCATACATTTATTGAGTGAAACATTAAAATTGGACTATTTTTAATAAAAGCACTTAAAAACAGTTACCATTGGTGATGTTGTAAAGTTAATATTGCAATTTGTATTGTTATTTATTTATTTATTTTGAAGCATTCATTAATTCTACGGAATACGGTGAAATTTCAAAGTATTTCGGGAGAAATATGTGTATAATAAATGTAAACTTACTTTTACGGTTTTTCTTAAAATATTTTTATACTCACAGTAAAAATCTACTGATACAATCTTCTTGAAACACAGTCCATCCTAAAACACTGAAAAAAAATTATCCCTAAAAATATCAATTTTCAGCGTATAACTTAACAGCGAAAATATTAGTTTTCTAAATATTGAACATCACCAACGTATAAGCTGAAACTGTTATGCTGTTACGCAATGCCGTTAAGGATGGCTAAACATACTGATCTGCAATTATGCGAAGTTGTGCATGAAAGAAGGCAACTTTTATTTCCGAGTTTTGGCCAGTAATTTGGGACATTTCTCTAGTATGCGCTGTCATAAGTAAAGATTTAGAAAAAAAGAAATTTTTATAAATACATTTTTAAAAGTTCATTCAAATTTTCTGTTATTTAAGAGAAAATCGAAAGTTGTTGATTGTTTCCCTACATTTTAAAATGTTTCATATTGACACATTTTTTATTTTTATTTTCTTTTTTTTTTTTAGAGTGGAGCTTTTATTAATCCAAGTTATGAAATCTCATAAAAAAATATTTCTCCAAATATTTATCATTTTGTATGAGAATTTTATAAATTATGTACAGCATATTGGAACTCATTATTCTGAACAATATTATTGTTATTATTTGTTGATGTCATAACTATAATTCTAAAAGTGCAGAGAAAGGCATTAAAAGAGAGCATGAAAATTTCTGTGTTATTTAATTTTATACTTAAGCTGAAAATTTAATCAAAGAATCGATTAAGTTTAGGTATCGAGTATTAAGTTTAGGTAAGGATGCTTTAAAATATTTTACGAAGTACAAAAACTCTATTATCAGTTTCTCCTGAGAAAACGAGTTATTTGGGTAAAAAATAATAAATAAATAACTACATATAAAACATGAAAACTTCAATTAAGCTAAAATGCATAATCTTCAGTAAAACCGATATATTAAATATTCAATAAAAGTAAATTATTTATTTATTTTAAAAAATATATAAATCCATGTTCATTTTCAAAGAAAAATATGTGATTAGATTAGCCTCATCCAAGTGATAACAAAAATTCTACCGGTATTTAAAAAAAAAAAAAAAAAAAAAAAAAAAAAAGGAAATGATATAGAAATGCCAGAACAAAAGCAATATGTTTTAAAACATATATTCGGTCTTTATAAAATGTGTAAACTCAAAACGCATGAATCAGATTTCTCTTCATTGCATAAAAACGATATCAACATCGTTAACCTAATGCACAAACACATTTTATCAGACCTCTTTTTACAGGGTAAAGATACTATCTGTAGTTGTTGAACCTTTATTGACATATCACTTGATTTACCGCGATTTTGTCCACTCCGATTACTGAACATGCTCTACGGAAAGCTATAAGTGTCCAAATACTTTATAAGTATGTTAATATATCAGAATACTTTATAAGTGTATCGAGATACTTTATAAGTATGTTATAAAAATGAAATTGAAGTTGTTAACGAAATATTTTGTAAAATAAATTTAGATTATTTTTTACAAAACATTTAAAAAATATATTGTGTATGGTAGTGAAGTTTCACTACCAAATTAAATTAAACGGTGATTAGTCATGATGTTTTATTTTGGTTTCAAGAGAATAATTTTGTGAAAATATTATATGTAAATATAAAATATTGATAAATAGGAAAACAAAGATGAGATGTGTTTATTCGAAAAATAGTTGACATCAAAATGTTAACAAATTAGGGGAAAAAAGGAAAAAAAAATAGCATATCCAATGTTATGCAAAACAAACAGAGTTTTGAAATTTAAAAAAATATTTCGCTAGTTTAGTTAATTTAAGAAAATACAGTGTCCCAAAAAGGATCCACGAAATTTAAAATTCAATAACTCATTAACTGTAATAAATCTAAAGATGGTAAAAATGGCATTTGATGAGAAAGTTTGTAAATGTTCTATACAGTAATTTCAAAGACAGTTTAAATTTTAGCAAATAGATCTGTACTGCCTCAACCCATAAGAATGTTCAATCGGATATAAAACTGGTTCAAATGTAACTTTTCTTTTTCATCCTGCTCAGCTTCAGAAAGGCGAAAAAAAGTTACCATTCGAAATTTTGATGTCAGGCTAAGTATTCGTGCAGAATGAAATTACAATGTGTCATTTATTGCCTAAAATTTGAAATATTTTTAAAATTATAGTATACAAAATTTAAGACCTTCCTAATACACATTGCACCTTTTTTCATCTGTTTGTTTGTTACAGTTTTAAAGTTCGAGTGCCCTTTTTGTTAATAACCTTGTATGTTGAGATTCACTTTAGGTACACAAGTTATGCTTAGATGTTGCAAAAAGGAACAATAAATGAGTCTGTACCTGACCACGTGTCCTTTCAAAACGTAGAAATTTTGACTGATATATAACATTACATGATTCAGTAATGTACGACAGTTTTATAGTTTTCTACCCCCCCCCCCCCAAAAAAAAAAAAAAAAAAAAAAAAAAAAAAAATCACATTTTTTCGATCTTTTAATACATTATAAGTCATGATACAAATTACTATTAAAAAATTAAAACAATTCAAATTAATGCCAATTTAAGAGAGGAAATATGTTTGTGTGAACGAGAAGCGATAAAGCAAATGATCTAACTGTCAGATCACTATCTCATAATTCATTAAATATGGATAAGAGACAAATTTCTCTGGATAAGCGACATATTTTCTTCATAAAACTTTTATGGTTAGAATAGATAAAATTTTCCCAAATTTTAATATCAAATGTCAGTGCCTTGCATGATGCAAATTAGACAAATTCAAATTTTACAGGCAGCTGATATCGGTGTAAGATATGACCATTTTAAAATGTTCCCTAAATTCTTATATTTTAACACATTTGATAGCGGAATAAAAAAGAAATCTATGCCCTACCTTTTCTTTAAGGGCATTCATTTAATTGTTTAAAAATAAAGTTTTTAAAAAATACGATTAGCTATTAGAAAATTCCTTATTCGTGCGCAACAAAATTTATGCGAACGAACATTAATATAAAATTTCTATTTCTCATAATGTCTACAATTTAAAAAAATAATCTTTAGCGTTCATTTTCGAAGGCAAATATATATTGAGGTACACTTTAGGTAAACGAGCAATGAAAAGTAGAAAATTCTTTAGAATTCGTATAATGAGTGTGTATATGTATCCCTTATAATTTCAAAACGTAGAAAACTTAACTAATATATAACATCACATGCTCAAAGGATTTGCTACTAGTTTTTAGTTTTCTATTTCGATTACCACCCCACCCCCCACACACACACTTGAAAAAAACTTAGGATTCAAAATAACTCAATTAAGTCTTTAACATAATCTAAGACATGATTTAAATGGCTCTAAAACTTACTAAAATAATATCTAAAATTTCTCAAGTCAATGTCTAGAAATTATAAAAATAAAATAAAATTCTTTAAAATTCATATAAATGAGTCAATGTGTACCCTCATATCATTTAAAAAATGAGTATAATTATATTAATAAAATATTTCGATGAAGCTTTATTGTATTCTAAGACATGATTTAAATTACTATAAAACACACTCAAAAATACTTAAAAGTCTTATAATTTTCAAAACATGTAAATTAAAGAATCGAGAAAGGAAATATGCTTGTTTGAATCACAAGAGATAGGGCAAATTATCTAAATATGAGATAAAGATCTCATACTCCATTAGACATGGGTAAACGACGAATTTCTGTGCTTCATTTTTAAAACTTTCACGGTTAGGATAGATAAAATTTTTCTAAATTTCAACATCAAATATCAGTGCCTTGCGTGAAGAAAATTAAAAACTGAAATTTTACAGGCTGCTGATATCTGTATAAAGTATGAACATTTTAAATTAGTCGCTAAAAGCTTGTATTTTAAAACAGTTAATAACGAAACAGGAAAGAAATGTGTGCGTTCTACCTTCTTATGGTTTTTTAGATATATTAATTAATTGTATCTAAAGGGGAGTTTTTAAAAAAAAACACTATTAGCAGTTAGAAAATGTCATTCGTGCGCAATAAAATTTATGCGAACGAACATCAATATAAAATGGCCATTTTTCATAAGGGTTGATAGCTAGAAAAATTAATCTTTAGTCTTCATTTTGAAATTAAACTCTAATTAATATTTAATAAATGTATCGTATATATTTTAACTGTATAATAAAAATAAAATATTTGTATAACTTCTTACTGCTTGTTGAAAAGCGTACGAAGAATGGAAAAATAGGTTGTAAATGTAGATATTAATAGATGTCCTTAAATGTCTCCAAATTTAATTTTGTTCATTTTTTTTTTTTTTTTATATTTGTATTAAACATACAATGTTTCGAAATCGGACTACAAAAATTATTTATACGTTACCCAAAAATCTGAAAATTTAATTATCCATAGAAAAAAAAATGCAAAACAGTTATAGAAGGATCTTTAATTGTTACATACGTATACGAGACGGGAGATTCTTTTTGCTAAAATACCATCTCCTGTGGCAGAATTATACCGCTCATACTATAAAATCAACTCCTTTTTTATAACATTTTGTGATGATAGACATCAATTCAAATTTTAATTAATATTTCCTAATTCCATTATGATCTAATCATAATATTTCCTTGTTCTTTTTTAATTATTATTATTATTGAAATCTAATAAATTGTATCAATAAATAAAACAATGAATTTATCTTTGCTCAAAATTTATATTGCAGCATTAATTAGCGTTCAAATTAAAAGTAGCTATCCAAATGGCAAAAAATAAAATTAATCGAAATTTAACGAATATGTCAGTAGTTTTTGCGTGCAATGAAAATAGACAATGGAAGAATTTTTTAATGTGTTTGGAAAACATATTATTGCTACAATAGAATAAAATAGGCTTTCCAGTATTTTTTCGAATTTAATCATAAATAATTAGTTCTGACAACAGTTTCCTTTTTTAAACTTACAGTTTACCTTTTACGTTACCTTTTTTAACTCCTTTTTTTTGACTTACAGTTTCCTTTTTTAAAGTTTAAAAATTTAAACACATGTTTGAAATAAAAGTCTCAGCAACGGTGTATAACGCTTTAAGTGATTTTTTTTTATTTTATTACTAAACACTGAAACATAAATGAAGTGACAATAGTGAATGTAAAGATATATATTATCATTAGTAATGCATGCAAATATTAACATTAGTAATTATAAAGACAGAATAACAGTAAATGTAAAGAAAGTACTCTTGTTAGGACACCAGATAGAATAAGGTTAAACAACTAAATAAAAGAAAAAAAAATCTCAAATGAATTTCCATACTAAAGAGGACTTTAAAAACCATTGCTTATGAATCTGAAGAGCTGTTTTATTTTACGATACTTTATGATTGTTATTGATTCAAATATTGAAAAACACACGCGAAATTGAGTCACACTTACTGTTAAAATGTTATTCTATGGGATGTACAGGTTTTTATTCATTTCTCTTTAAAGTACAATGTCAATCTGTGCCTATCATTTGTAAACCAACTGAAAACCTTGTAAATAAGCACCATATTATCAAGTTCACAAAAACGCTCTTAGATTTTTCATTTAAGAAATTACATCTTTAAATCAATTTCAAAATGCGAGCAAAATTAAGTCATAGTGTTAGAATAATAAAGGAAAGTAGGGTTTGAATACGATAGACTACATATGGTAATAGTAAAGAACACATCTGAAGAGAAAACTGTGCAAAACTATTTTAACTTCACACTTTAGCTTTTAAAATAGACTACCGCTTACATAAATTGCATATTCTATAATGTATTATCGAGATTTGTTCAAATGTTTTTGTGAGTTCTTACCTTTTCGAAATGTAAAACTTAAGTAACTTTTTTTTGTTGTTGTTGCAAAAAAAAAAAAGTTTTGCTGATTTTATTTTATTTTTTTATTCAATTTATCATTAATTTGCAGTTAAATTTAAGAGACAAAATGTATGTATAAATAAATGGACCTATTTCAATGTCATGTCACGAAAAATGTTACATAAAAGATATATTCTAAAAGTGCTTATTTACTTAAAACACAACTCTATAAATTAATAAATTTTTATGTAAGTTCTCTTGTACATATATGCTAAAATCCAGAAAAAAATATTGTAAACAGTTAAAATACCTGATAGCTCAATGGTCAGAGAAATTATTTTGAACGAAGATAACATGTGATCCTGGATATATTTGAATCTAGGCCCAGAGCAGAAACTTAACAGAGATGCCCGAACTTAAAAATTCTATTGACGGAAAAAAATAACAGAAATATAAATAAAATTAAAAAAAAAAATCGGAAAAGCGTTTTTAAGGGCATAACAAGATCCAGAAGAAAAAAAAAAAGATAAAGTCAACAGCTCATTTTCCCGATAGCTCATTGGCCAGAACAATTCTCAGAGAAGACAACTAGCGTTTTAATTCTGAGCCGGGACGGAACCGTTATAGTGTCGCATGAACTTCATAACCGCTGCGAGCCAAAAGAAAAAAAAATGAGGAGAGACATAAAAAAAAGTGCGGATGTAAGGATTATCCAAGATCGAGGAAAAGATAGAATCAGCAGCTCAGAGCCCCAGTAATTCAATGCTAAGAACACTTCTCTCATGGGCGAGAAATCGAGAATTTGATTCTGGAACAGAACAGAAATCTACATCAAGGCTTTCCGAATAGCGTGCGTTCGCGTAATGCAACTGATCATACAAATTATGAGGTGGCCAAATTAACCGTGTCGTACTAAAAAATTCTATGAATGTGAGGCTCACGCCAATAGAAAAATAAGTTACTTAAGGTGTTTCTCAAATGATTTGCTCAACAACGCGAAACTTTTTGACTCAATTTCTGACTCATTTTTAAATGCAAAGGCATCAAATTGGCAGGCCTGACTATTGGAGCGATTTGGAATCGAAATGAGTTTTTCATTTTTGATAAATAAATCGCTTATAGAGTTATAAGCGATTCGTGTCACATGACAACGCATTTTTCTCTTTCTCTCGCTGTCACGTCCGTAAATTCGGTTCAAAACGCCGAGTTTGACATGTGTTTTTTGAAAAATCTTTTGCGTTTACCAAAAAAAATGGAAAACGTGTTTCGATCATATATTTTCTGAATAAAAACAGCTGCCAATTTGATGCCTTTCTGGATAAAAATTAATTAAAAAATGTGTCAGAAAGTAGCTCCTTTGGATTGGAGAACAGCCTTAAATATACTGTTAGATGAATTTGTGAAAACGTGTTTTCTTCGCAATTAAATACGTTTCATTTCTCAGAGAAAATTTCGCTAGAACAATTTGATTGTTGCAAAGAGCTGTCGAGCCACAAAAAGAGGTGGAAATATCTGCGTTAAATCCTGCATACAGAACATACAACATCCAAGTGGTACATATTTTTTTCCAATTTTAGTATTTTGCAACATTATAGATGCAATAGAAGCAGTGATACATCTTTGAAATTCGTGTTAGTTCAATACAAATGTATTTTATACAAGATATTTCACACAATCCTACAGTAAAAGTTAGTGAAAGGATATCTAGAGAGAACAGGTGTAGATGTGAAAACAAGTTTTCGAAATAGGGAAAACAGATTACATACAAAGTGTAGACAACAGTCAAAATCTGATAGAATAATGTAAAACTGTACAACCCCCATCTAATTAAAAAAACAGCTATCTGTGCCATTTATTATTTGCAATTTTTTATTCGCTCCTCATTAAAATGGGTCCAGTATTTTATACACACAATAAAACATTTCTTATATTTTTATAATAAATAATAAATTTTATATATTTTTAAGTTATTATAATTAAAATTATTTTTCAAAACTGAGTTTTTTCATGTACCACATTTAATTTTGCGTTTTAAAATAAAGTGTTTCTTTAAAATCTGTAAAAATAGATACTTTGTTTTATGATATAAAGTTTATATACAAATATCTAAAATTTAAAATTAAAAAAATTAAGGATTTTAACATGATTTACTTTATGATGCTCAGTACTTTAGTATTACTTTATAATATTTTTAAACAAATAATTAGTATTTAATCTTATTTCGCCAAATTTAACAACTGAATATAGTTATCAATACAGTTTATTATTAGTGCAATACTTGTTTAAATTAATGTTCATATGTAGATATTTATTTAGAAAAATCTTTATAATTGTAACTATCATTGCAGTTTTTAAATCATTCATATTTTGTATATTTTTAAAATCACCGTAATTTTACAGACGTGTTACTTTACCTTATCACATAATATAGGTATTCTAATTTTCTCATTAAAAAAAGTATGGGATGGAATGGCGTCATAAAGTTTGCGTCACTACACATCCAGAGCATAACTGCTTGGAGTTGCTGACGTAAAATTTACATCATTCTATCAATTAACTTCACATATTTGCTAAGTTGTTAATGTTTTTACATGTATATTTTGTGACTTAATCAAATCATAATAATCGGTATGTTCATGTTGTACATAATGAGCATTTTTATTACAATTGTCAACGATTACATAGAATCTTTTAATTTTCATTTCTTTAAGCTTTGCACTGTTTTCTGTGATAAGAAACTATGCAATCTAGTCATATATTTTCTGTTATGTTCTTCAGTAATCTCAGAAAAAAACAATTTGCAAAATAACTATGGTTTAGAGATCTCGAAAGATATATTTCCAAAACTCGATTATGATTTATTATTATTTTAAGATACATCATATATCTCAAATCAAAAATAAATGTTATGTTAATGTTCCAAATGTGTTTACGTGAGACTTTCATACTTACTCACATATACCGCTTTGTTTGTATTCATCAATCAACCAACCAATTTGTTTTTCTTTGTGCAGACGATTTCTGATTGGTTGGTTGATATCAATCACAAATCTGTTATGTATTATATATGTATTAAAAATTTAAATAATAATTATTCGATTAAGAAGCTTTTAGCAATTAAGAAACCTGGCAGAGCGTTAACCTCTGACGGCTGATGCATTAAAAAGCACACGATGTTGAAGTGAAAAAATGTATGATATGAGTGTATGATATTCGTTTATTTGTGGTGCTATTTCATTTCACTATTTTCCTCCAAAATTGATGAGTGGTTTTTGGAAGAGTGTTAGCAAGCAAGTTGGTGGGTGGCCTTGATTGGTGATTGTAAATGTATGAGTCAAAATATATAATTATTTTTTTTCTCTTCTTGATATATTTGAAACTAAAGACCAAATTACAAGAATTCTGTTTTCTTACGATTCAAGTGTTTTCTCAAGTCAAAAGATAGTTGAAAGTTTCTTTTGGATCAAAATTCCAAAAATTTTATTTATATATATTTTTTTTAATCATATCTTTAATTAATACAAAATTTCTACTTTATTTACTTTTTTGCTTTCATTCTGCTTTCTTTCTCTACTTTTTGCACCTCAATTTATTCGTTCTTTCTACTTTCTTTCTCTACTGTTTCTCCTTAATTTTTTCTTTATTTATTTTCTTTTCTGTACTTTTTCACGTTAATTTGAACTTCCTTTAATTTTTCCTACTTAATTTATACCTAATTTTCTCTAATTTTTAAATTAATTTAGTTATTTAATTCTACCATACATTATATATATATATATATATATATATAGTGACAACATTTTAAAATACAACAGAAGCTAGTACTAATGCCGGAATAAAGTAATTAAATCTAAATCATAAATTAACTAAAAATGAATTAATATCGTATATCTTGTTTCAAATAAACCTACCCACGTAAGAAAACAGAATCAGCAAAATAAGAATTTGTTTGGTCTAATCGTGAGGAAAAAAAAATTAAAAATCCAGCTTGTTTCAGAAAATTCCTTGCTCTATTTTTATTACGTGACTTAATTTAGCTGAAAGATGTATGGAGTCTGTTGGAACGATATCCGCATTTTTGTGTGTTATCACTAAACTACTAATGCCTTCTCCTTTTCAAACGTCTGTCCATGGTGGATATTTAGAGTGGATAATTTAAGATAAGACATTTTAAGTTAGATCAAAAATATTTTTCCTTTTCTAGTTTAGAATAAATCTTATTTCGTAGACCCATCATTTTTTCCATGATAGAGTTTAACATCAAGCTTTTAAGAATTTGACGATTCTTGAACAAAGCGATACTTAATTAAAACTCAAAGCAAATTTACATGCACGTATACTGCAATAATTTTCTATTTATAAAGTTACAACAGTGAAATTCTTCACAAAAATTATCATAACAAAATACTAATTTAAGTAAAGATAATATCGCTTTTTGTATTTCATTTAGGTTATATTAAAGTAAATTCGTTTGAATGGTTATCGCACGATCTTATTCATCTTGTAAAAATTAATTAATTTAGTTACACAAGTCTTTTTAAATTGGGTGTTATAATTTACTCGTGTGAAATAAAAATTATTTTTTAATTATTTCGCATATTTCTTTTATTATTATTATTATCATTATTATTATTATATTAATTTTGTAACAAATTAATTATTGAATTACCTACGAAATACAAAAATTAGATATGTAACAACGAAGAAATTCGAAGAAAATTTTTTTTTCAAAAATGTATTTCATAATAATTTTGACATTGACAAAACTAACATTTTTATTTGAAACATTTTTTTACCCATGGTGTATGCAATTTTACATAGCTTATATAATAAATTTGTTCAAAAATAAAAATTATTTTTGAACGATTTAGCAATAAATATTTAATTATTTTTTTCTCTAAATAAAATATTTAAAGGAAAATAAGATTCCATTCCACTTTCAGTGATTTTTATCTTTTATACTTTAAATTTTAAGTTTTGCATTTCTCCTTCTTTTCTTTAATATGACACTTTAAAAATTTAAATTACTAATTTTAAAATGCAAAACTTTAAAACTAAAATTAAATTTAGATTTTTTTTTAAATATGATTTTATTGATTACTTTTTTATTTCATCAAATACCTATTTAAAAAGATAATTCAAGCAAATGCTGTGAATTTCTTATGTATATATTCCGTATATCTAATAACTTAAATTAAGAGAGTTTTTTTAATCCAAGATACATTCTATTTATCCACCACATTCCAGTCCTTTTTGCCTACGCTTATTTCTGTACTGTGAATTTTTTTAAATAAATATCTTACTCCTTTGTACATATAAATAATATTGTTTATGGAATCCATTGTGATATAACTTGTTATATTTTGCTGATCTATTGTTTTTACACAACCTGTATCATTTGTTTCACAGATATCCAATTAAGAGATCGCCAAGATCAATAACAATGTACATAGCGTTGACTACATAAGAATAGATGTATGAGAAAATGAAATTTAGAAAGTTTTGATTTAGAGAGCCATTTTTCGAAAAAGTTACTGGCAGCACTATCCAACAGTATTATGAAATTTGATGTTGACAGTTGGCTAACTAGATTAAATCATCTGAAAACTTCTAGCAATGATTTTATCAAGCTAACTGTAAATTTCTGGGGCTAATTGTTAACATTCTAGGACGAACAATATCAATAATTTATTTTAAAATACATTGTTAAATTTATGTGTGGTTAAAATAAATAAAATAATTTGAATTTATTAATAAAAATTCATTGCACAAAATGTAACTCAGTTCAATACACAAATATATATTCAATTTGTGTATTCAATTTTCACGTTATAAAAATTAATTTTCGTGATTTCAAATGCAAAATACTATTTTAGAATCAGCCGAAAAATGTGTAATCCTTGTCTATTTATTTATAAATACATCTATGAATTTTATCAATTTCTAATGGAAATGTATATTAATTAAAACAATATTTAAAAAAAAATGAAACTAATTAATAGCATAAAATCTTCTTTTTTTTAAAATTTATATAAAAAATATGAAAAATTAAAGTATGCATATAACAACATCAATATTATACATTAACAAAATACTTCTTTAATTTAAAAATGATGCGAAAACTCTATATAGTGACTCCACATTTAGAAGTACTGTTAAATTAAATAAAATTATAGAAAACTAAATGTAAATTAAGAATATTCAATTAAGTTAATTTCATTAAATAAAAACGTCAACTACAACTATAGTGTATGGTTAAATTACATTAGGATAACATTTAATATATGGTTTTTCGTTCAAAAATCGATTTGATATGTTTTTAAAATATTATTTTTTAAACAGTCTTCTTCTACGAAGAAAAGGTAAAATATGAATCAATATTTACATTTATTAGACATCACGTTATGTCGAATAAACACAAATACAGTTTAAGTTCTATTTAACGAATATTGTAGTTCCTTCAAGTAATTCGTTATTTAGAAATTTCGTTAAGTGGAAATTCAATTAATTATTTTTCACAGTAGAAAATTTGTATATCATTCTTAGTCCTGTTTTAAAAATTACATTCTAAAGTAGTAATTTGCTGACATGTATGTTTTTTTACTGATACTTTTTCAGTTTTCTTATTAAATAAAAAAGCAAGTTCACAACATCTGCATTGAAGTAATCCATAATTTGGCTTTGAACACAATATTCAAAAAATAAATTTCGTTCACAAAATTGTTCACAATTTGCTCGAAACACATTGTTGGGAACACTTAAAAATTTCAACCCACATCGAATTGTAGGTTTTTTAAGAAGCTATTTCTTCTATCATTTCAGATTTCTTTGATTAAAATACAAGGAGAAGTAGATTCATGAATATTCGTAAGTGAGAAGTGTTAACGGTGTAACATGATGTTTGACAAAGACAATGAAAGAATTTTATGAAAATGGCTTCCTTGGATGTTGTAAACAATTAGAACTTTGACATTTTGGTTTGAAATAAAATTCGTTAAATAGAAATTAGTCTTTGTTACTTAGAATTTTTCTGGTGCAACTTTTGTCAAAAATCAAAGTTACGAAGAAAATTTTGTAAAATAGAAATTCGCTAAATAGAAATTCAACTGTTAATCTTACATAACATAAACTTTTCAAAATGGTTGTGTATACTACCACCAATATTTTTTTTATTATTAATTTTACAGTTTACAACTATATTTTTCGAGAATCAACAAATGTAAATTGAATAATGAATGGACTTATTTCTTAAAATATGCATGTAAACAAATAAACATAAAAACTGCGAAAACTTTGCATTTTTGTAAATTAATACTTTGACTACAATTTTTAATAATATGTAATATGCATTCCAATTAATTTTAAGCTTTTAATATTGTAATATTGCAAAAAAAAAAATTAAATTGTGAATAATTGGTCATTAAATTCGACAATATTTGGTAAATATATTTGATGCATAAATTTAATAGTTAATGACGACAGTTATATAAATCCATTTTTCTTTATAAATCATTTACAATAAACCTTCAATAATTGTACGCGAAAACTTTATCTTCTATTAAACACATTAATTAAATTAAATTTTCACACATTCCTTTCCTAATTTACAAACAAAATGTGATCATAAAGCGTTTCCATTTTTATATATTTTAAACTACCATACTTGAAGGAAATTATGCTTTATTACTTCAAACTGAAAGCTATATATAATATAGAATTTGAATTGTTTTACGATTTTATTGAATAAACAAATATCATACTAAGGTCTGGATAGTGTTGCTACTGTAACAGCCTGAGATAATCGCTAGAAAATAATCCATTTTGTTTCTACCATTCCAACGCAGTTTTGTGATAATAGTAACTTTCTCCCATTACTTGTCAAATTTAAATTACAGTTCAACAACTATTGCATATATTGTTATATTGTCAGATAATTAAAATGTGAATTGATTACTGAAAGAAATAAATCTTATTCAGAATATATATTTTGTTGTTTCTTCTGTGATTTTGCATTGAATAACTTACTAGTTTAAAAAAGGTTATAAGTAACACAATCACACATATAATAAACACAGATACATTACATAGATCTGAAAAAATAAATAAACAAATAAAATAAAATAAATACTTTTGAAAATTATTTTAAGTTTGATGGCTGATTTTATGTCATTTCAATGCTGATTCCAAAAATGACTTTTTTTTTTCTATCACGTAAGGTTTTTTTTTTTTTTTTTTTTTTTTACAAAGGAATTGCATATTTTGAAGGAAATAATTGAAATAATGAAATTTTGATATTTTGTCTTTTAATTTATTAACTCATAAATCCATAAAAGTTACCTATATCACATCCTAGATAAACAATTATTAAAAGAAAATTAGGTAACATTCAGTCCCCTCCCCCCCTTCCAAATTCCCATTCCCCTCTCCAAAATGTTTCTTAGGCAAATCACAAGTTCAAAGGAATATTCTGAATTTTTAAAAGTTTCTTCTTTCCTGGTTTGTCTATTTGGTACTTCTCCATTATTCTGTCGACCACTTTCCATAACAAAAAATTTTTGCCAAAATATAACGGCAAAACCAATAAACAAATAAAAAAATTTTACCATTAAAATCTCAATCTGTGAAGCCCGCTGGAATAAAGCATCAACTTCAACTGTCAGTAACTTTAAGGCGGTATTCAAAAAAAATATTTTTCCACGCTCAACAACTCAAAATTTTGAGACACATTCTCAGACTCATTTTTAAAAGTAACAACAGGAAACTTGGCGGCATGATTTATAAAGACATTTATAAGGGCACCATGTTTTTATTTTTCATTCAATTAATTAGAAATTGATTTACAGACAATTATTTTCACAGTACGATCATTTTTTTTGTTTCCAGCGCTATCGCTTCGGGAAATTCAGTTCAAAATGTCACTTTGACAGCATTTTTTTAAATATATTCTGCCTTTATCAAAAAATCGAGACAATACGGACATTATAAAGTTTCTGAATAAGAGAACCTGCCAGTTGGATACATTTTAGAGCAAAAATGAATTTACAAATGTGTCTCAAAATAAGCAGTTTGGATTTGAATACACCCTTAAGCAATAAAATTTATAATCTATTAATAAAAGCAGAAAAAAAAAATCTTGGATATATAATTATTTACACTATTTTTCTTAATTATCCCTCTCAGCTGATGGATAAATGTGACGGCAGTTGAAACGGATACATTTATTGTACAGCACACTATATCACATCCTAGCTAAAGAATTATTAAAAGAAAATTAGGTAACATTCACCCCCCCCCCCCCCCCAAACCTCCATTCCCCATCTCCAAAATGTTTTTTAGGCAGATCACAAGTTCAGAGGAATATTTTGAATTTTTAAAAGTTTCTTCTTTCCTGATTTGTCTATTTGGTACTTCTCCATTATTATGTCAATCGCTTTCTATAAAAAAAAAAAAATTCACCAAAATATAACGCCAAAGCCAATAAACAAATAAAAGAATTTTACATTAAAATCTCAAAAAAAAAAATCGTAGGAGCCCGTTTATATAAAGTGTCAACTTCAACTGTCAGTAACTTTAAGCAATAAAATTTATAATCTATTAATAAAAGCAGAAAAAAATAATCTTGGATATATAATTATTTACACTATTTTTCTTAATTATCCCTCTCAGCTGGTGGATAAATATGACGGCAGTCGAAATGGATGCATTTATTGTAGAGCATCACAGCATTTTTTTCAATGCTTTTTCTCTTTAAATATCATGACGTTGCTGTTTAATGACATAATTGTTATTTTAATTAATGAAATGCTTAATAAATTTGTAAAACATCATTAAAAATGCAGATAAACGTCTAATTAAAAATCGCTCGATGACATGACATACCAAAGACGTGTAACACGTCTGACGTCAAGTGAATGTGGTGTCAGGATCATGCATTTTCGGCGTTAAATCCTATAGTTTGGCGATAGATTTTTTTTTTTTTAATGGAAAGTGGTCGACGAGATAATGGAGAAGTACCATATAGGCATATTTTAATGCATCAATTTACTTAAGTCAGTAAATATGTTTACCAAATTCATATAAACAATGTTTCATTGTTCCTAAATTCGTAAACACTACTGATTTGTAATAAATCGGTACGCGAGGGAACTTTTCCTTTATTTTTCCAGTAATCAGCATCCAAAAACTATTTTTCAAAAAATACTGCTTACTTTACCCACAATTTTTTCATCGCAGGCCTGTGTTATTTATCCTCTCATTTGCCAGAATGTTTTAAAGTTTATCCATGAGCTGTGAAAAATATAAATGTTTCTTTGCCTAGCATAAAAGTTTGCAAAAATATATTATTTTAACCGATCTACGATCTACCCACGATTATGAAAAGCGTTCCTTTAACTTCAAAAACCTCAGAAGCCAATGAATTTCCAAGATTTAAAAGAAGCATTTCTAAAGACAAAAGTATATTTTGCTGCAAGTAACTTGCGGAAACGTTTCCTAACAGTTTTTATGGGTATTAATCAGTCTTCTCAACTCAGTGTCAACACGAAATATCGGTTTTTCGGATGCTATCAAAGGACTGGACGATATCAGAAATTTAATATCGCAATATATCAACAAGTTAATATTGATATTGCTGATACATCACGGTACTATCCAATTGTAAATGTGTTGAAGGAAGCTGCAACTGTCTGAAAGAATCCAGAGGTCTCCGAAGTTTATTCTTTATCACATCAGTTACAGTTAAATACAAACTGCTTTGACATATTTTAATACAAATAATAAATATTCAATAAATTAAACTAAAAAATGTTCAGTTCCCAAAGATAAGTTAACAGACTGAGTCACCTAATCAATCCCACAGCATTCAGTACAGAGTTTCAGTGAAACTGGAATTGAAAATTTTAGTTACAGGGAAGGACTCAAAGGGGGTAGACAAAATGAATTGCATGAGAGTTTGAAAGTACCCTTTACAGTACTTATAAAGAGCAAAGTTAGATTTTTTTTTGTTTAGTGCTGCAATTTCAAATCCTTAGTTTTAAAATCAGAATGATTTTCCTGATATTTTTCTTGGAAATTTCAAATTTCTTTGACTTTTCTCAAAATATTCAAATTTTCCTGACTTTTCGTCAGGAAAGGTAAATTTCTATTCCTTATAAATTTTCTTGACTTTTCCAGGTTATCCAGTTGGTTAGACACCATGAAATCGGCAAGTAATAATGTGTATCCTCGTAACTGATTAAGGATGTCTTTTTTATTTTTATAACATTTTTTTTAGTCTTCACGATTAAAACCATTAAAAGTTAAATAC
Source organism: Maratus michaelseni (assembly GCA_963931845.1). Lineage (NCBI taxonomy): Eukaryota > Metazoa > Arthropoda > Arachnida > Araneae > Salticidae > Maratus > Maratus michaelseni. Next base: position 144,579,447 of record OZ007589.1, on the reverse strand, counting down.
CATTAAAAGATAAAAATAAAAGTTAAAAATAGTATATAAAAAAATAATATATATAATTTAAACTAATAATTAAAGTTAAATAGACTATATTACAAATTCTGTAACAAACATTTTCTAAAAGGTCTTTTGCCTTTTTGATATAGAAATCTTAAGGCTGCTTAAGGACGTTCCCAAATTCAAATTGGCTACTTTCTACAGCATTTCACAGTCATTTTTAATTTTAAATGTATGAAATTGGCAAGCGTACTTATTCAGAAATTATTAAATTGAATAGCATGTTTCATCAGCAAAAGATTTTTCAAAATATGTTGTCGAATTTGGTTTTTTAAACTGATTTGCAGGCCATAAAAGCCTGAGAATAATAGTCTTGAGACAGCAACCAATAACATAATATTTATCGAAAAATGGCAAATATAATTCTATTCCAAATGACTTCAATGGTTAAGTCTGCACATTTCATGCTTTCATATATAAAAATCACTCTGTGAATGTGTCAAAATTTTGAATTGTTCAATAGAATTTTTTTTTTTTTTTTTACACTTTTTTTTTTTTTAGTCTTCACGATTGAAACCGTTAAAAGTTAAATACTTTGCTGTAGAATATATTACAAATTCTGTAACAAACATTTTCTAAGAGGTCTTTTGCCTTTTTGATATAGAAAAATTGGAAACATTAGAATTTGAAACATTTTGAGTGTGTATGGGGAAGGAAGGGCATAATGGGGAAATGTGAAGAAAATCTAATATGACAGCAAAACTCATCATTATATAATTTAATTAATTAATTAATTTTAGTGCACAAAATAATATGCAAACAATAAAAATGTACATATTTACTCAACTGTTGAATTATACAATTCCTAATTGTTTAGAAATGAACAAGAAATTATAAAACAGATCAAAATTGAAAAAAAAAAATCATCAACTTATTCACCTGTGAAATAACCTCTATGAAAGAAAAACTAAGAGCAAGAAATTATGTATTCACATAAAAATTAAGACAAACTTCAACTATGTTGAAAAATATTTTTTATTAAAATGGTCTATATTTGGTACATACTTTTATATAACTCTTAATAGAAAAATTTTAACCGTTTTTAAAAATACAAATGCTTTAACAATTTAATATTTGCTTTTCTCTTTGATATGAGGTTTTGGAAGTTTTGAAATAGCTAAAATAAGGAAAAGAAAACAAAAGCGATTTCAATACAGACACAATACAAGAAACTAAATATATAAAAAACAGCATAAACAAAAATTATAATATAAACACAAAAGTAAGAGTAGTTACCACAATAGTAATTTATATAAATAAGCAATTTGATTCAAGAGAACACTGATTATATTTGATCAGTGTATTCAGAAGAAAAGAAAAAAAATATCAGCAGCAAGATTTTTTGCATTCATGTTACATTAAAAATAACTAACACTTAACTTTTAGCCTTTCTTGTTTAAATCTTAGACTGAGAAGAAAATGTTTAACACTTATATGGTGGTCCTTGGATGTCCCATGATAATATTATAACTAACTTCAATAGCTAGAAAATATTAGAATACCTTAACCATTTTTATAATGTTTCCATTTTTTTATGATTTTAAAAATCAAGAATACCTGTAATTTAAAAAAAAAAAAAAATCTGAAAATTAATTGAGGAAAATAAAAAGTTTGCCACAAATAAGAAAACACCCCAAAAATTAACCTTGTTGCATACTTCAAGATGAAAATTGGTCCCTATCAATAATTGAGCATTTTGTATTTACAGGAATATAACACACTTCAAGGGTAAATGGAATTAAAGGATTTGAGCTTCACAATTTAAAATGAAACTGAAGCAATTTGAATTTCTGCAGTCAAACTAAAAACATTTTTTGTGTGTAAATTCTGAAATTATATATTTCAATGTTTGACTTGTTTTAAGTTTGTCAAAATTGTAATGATATTTAAAATATAGAACTCACACAGTTGTTCTCACTTAAAAGTGTTATTATTATTATTTTGTATTTAATTATTTATTTTAAGTAAAAAAAAAAAAAAAAAAATGAGCACTACTTCTAAATTGCTGAAAACTCAAAAATAAAATACTCTTAACTTATATATTTTTAAAAATAAAAAATAAATTGCTAACGCAATTTGCAATAGTTGTTCAATGTATTCCTTACACAAGGCTACTATAAAAGATACATTAATTTTCCAAATACTATATATTCAAAAGTATTACGCATACAAATATAAATGATAGATGAAAATAACCACAAAGTTTGTATTGTGTGCACCAGGTGGCAGCACCTGGTCAGTATCTCCCAAAATGAATGCAAAGCAAAAGAGTTTTCTGTGTGCACATTTTGTCTTCCATTTTGACTTCAATTTTGTCTTCCAATTTTGACTTCAATTTTGTCTTCCAATTTTGTCTTTAATTTTGTCTTCCAACAGAATTTACAAAACTTTGTGAGTTTGTGGTTATTTTCATATATAACTCATATTTGTATGTGTAATACTTTTGAATACATAGTCTTTTGAAAATTAATGAGTCTTTTACAATAATCTTACAGAGATTTCTTTAGTTCCTCTTGAAAGCACTTTTAAAATTTTTTACTTAAATCAATATTATTAATATTACAAATCATGATTTACTGAAAATTATTTGTTTATTCACAAACATAATTGCTAGACCTCATTAGTATATTAACATGTGAAGTCAATACCAGAATAAACATATATTTTTATAATCTAAACTTCTGCTACAAATCTACAAGTTAATTACTAGATGTAATTAACATACTTTTATGACATCTACAATAACATATTTAAATCCATAATAATCTAATAATTAATGAAATAAAGACCACATCAGTACAATAAATATAAAATATTAGTCAAAGATTAGAATAGAGAATGCAACAAACTCACTAAAGGAAATTTGATGTATATTAAATATAAACTTAGATTCCAAGTTTATTGTCAGGACATTTCATTTCAGTTCCTCATAAAAAGCCAAATATGCTTTTTAATTTGTAACTTATTATCTGCTCATAACAATAGTAAATAAGAACCTATGCCACAGATATTTCTTCAAATACAAAATTTAACAAAAAGAAAAAAATAGTATTTTAAAAATACAAATAAAGTAAGCCTGGTAACAAATTAACACACAAGTAAAACATAATAACCAGGATGATTATTTATTAATAATTAAGAAAAAATAAATAATTATAAGGAATTAAGCAACCATGAAAGCATCAATATTATTATTTTTCATTGATTAATTATTACGAATACTTTGAACATTCACATGTAAATTTGCATAACAAGCATCACAAAAACATAGTAGAAAAATGAGCATATAAAGCTACAACCTTTTCTGTAAAACACAGAAGGACATTCTGTATTGCTTTTATGACTGAACACATCAACAAAATGTTTTAAAAGCTTTTTTCCTGAATATTACTAATTGAATATGAAGTTTATTAAAAACTGATTTCAAAAACTATAAAAACCTAAAAATTGCATTTTAGTTAAACTTAAAAGTTATCTTTATATGCTATACAGTAGAGTGCCTCTAACTAGCAAACCTGTAATTCGCAAATGCCTGTAAATGAACAGCATATGTGAATATAAACAAAGAAATTTAATTCCTTAAAATAACTTTCCAATAACTTTTTTTTTTTTTTTCATTATTCCCTCCAACTTTAATTTATACGCCATTTAAATACTCTGTTTTATAGTTTCAAATGATAGTACTTATAAAAGTATTTTATTTAATTAATCATTCATATGGTCAAATAAAATTTCAAAAAATATTTCCCTTTAAAAAGTATTTGTCTTACATATATATATTTTTTGACAATAATTTGCCAAGAATATCAAAATTTCTAAAAACATAATTTTATGGTTCAGCAGACAATTATGGCCATTTGTAGACTGCTAGTTACAATGCAAAAACATAAACTATATGTTTTAATACCAACAACTATTGATGATAGATTTAAAATATATAATGGTCATTAAATTATTTTAAAAATAATTCTTACTTTATTTACATGTTTAAGTGTGTAATTTGTTTATTTTTAAGAACTGACAATCTAAATTGGTCGAAAGTATAAATTGAAAGAATACAAACAAAGATTAAATAAACATGACCTGTAATCCACAAAAAGTCTCATATCTGCAAAATGCTTGGAACCAAGCTGTGTGGATTAGTGATCTACTGTAATATGCTACTGAAAAGTAACGTGATCAGATAAAACATCTGTGCTATACTAATTGTACAAATATCTCTGGATACTACACATTTAACTTTAAGCATACAAAGTGCACAAAAGTCAGACATAAAAAAGAAAATTCTCAATCAGGGTTGCAAACATTAATTATAAAGTTTCACAAAGTTAAGAATAATAAAATACATGAATAGCAGAATATACAGCTCAAGGTTTAAGGAACTTTAACAGAAGTATTGCAAGTTAGAAAGCCATTATAATACTCCTTAGATTACAAAAGCAATACTTTACTTGATAATTAATAACTTTCAATAAATTATCTTAACAAGATCAACAAAAAATTTTAAATTATAGCTAGCTAAAATATTGAATGAAGCCTTTTGCTCCAGTACGATTAAAAAAAAAATTAAAAAAAGTAATTTCAATGTATTGCTCTAAAAAATAGCACATTTCACACACAAATACACTAGAAATGTAAACAATCCATTTATATAAAATTCACTAATTTACTTTTCACATTAGGATTATTCTTTAAAAATTTCTCAATTTTGCTGGAAAAGGAGAATAAAATCATTTTAAAAATCTTCTACTACATTGTTTAATGAGATAACATGAAAACTCTCAATTTTGAAAGTAAAATTTTAATTATTTAATATTTTTGTTCTCAGCCATTAACAGTATTAAACAAAAATACAGTACAAGCAATAAGGAAAGAAAGGGGGAATGAAATGAGAATAACAAACAAAATAAATAAAAATATCAATAAATATGTAACAGAAGACAAACAATGCATTACTGCAATGTTTTTTAATCTGTGTGTCACAGCACACATTGTACTGTGAAGATACCACAGATGTGTCATGACTAATCATGTGAAATATGAATGCTCTTTTGAAATTTTTAATACAGTCCTTGTTTACCTTTGGTGTCTTTTAGCACTCAGAAAATGTCATTAATCCATTTTAGTCTATGGAAAACATGATTAAGTATATTTAAAAAGCCCTTTTCATTTAAATGAATAAATTTTATATTTTATACATACACTGAGTTTGAACACACAAAATTTTCTATGTGATACATTCTTTTTTTTTTTTTACCAGTAGTCAGGATTTTAGTACTTGTTAGCATTTCAAAACAATCTTTAAAATGATTGACCAGATAAAAGATTAACAACAGTTCTTTACATATTGCATCTATTTTTTTTTTTTCTCATAACATGAGTAAATTTTCAATTTGTACATCACTTTCTTTAATCACTCATAATTTATTTTTAAATTTTATCCCTTTTTATGATGTTCTGCTTATGAGAATTGGGATATTTATTAATGAATAGAACTAAGAGCAAAAAATAATAACTTATTTTTTGCTCAACAACAGCTAAGGCATTTTTTATCTATTATTCACATCAAATCCAAATGTTTGGTTAAAAAACATCAACAAGATCAAATATAAGTTTAAGAATTAATAACTTTTTAAAGTGAATAATTAATTTTACAGTATAAATTTTAGTTATTTGTATAGCATTATTTCTTCTGTAATAAATACATACACACACATGGACATTATATTAATTTTAATTTAGAAATTATGGTGTTGCACAAAATTTTTAATAAAATCAATATTTGTTGCTGATCCAAAAAGGTTAAGAAACACTGAGTTAGTGAGTTGAGCCAATGCATGGAAGGTTGGCACATAGCTAAAATTTAACAAATCGAAGTTTATGATTGGATAATATCCTAAATCTAATCCCATTTAACCCTCTAAACAACTGTTAAGAAATTTTCTGTTTCCTGAAATCAACTTAAAAATAGCCAGAGACAAAAATATTTTAAACAGAATTATGTTTAAAGGAATTTCAAAATTCATGGAACACAAAAGGTATATTGATGTCAAATTACAAATAAAAATTTAAGTTAGCCTAACTTTCATGAGTAGTTATATAAAAATACACAAAAGTCCTCAGGCACTCAGAGAGTTAATATAAAGATAACTCCAGAGAGTTAATATAAAGGTAACTTCAGAGAGTTAATATAAAGATAACTCGGAAGTAAACTTCCTATATCAGAAATTTCACATATGCGGTCCAAACTTTTAACACTGAAAAAAAAATAACGATTAATAATAATAACCCATAAAGAGAAGGGGGGAAAAATGAGGTGTTGAATTTTTTTTTTTTTTTTTATAAAAAGTTTTAAGCTTTTTATTTACAGATTCCAACAAATTTAAATTCTATGGGATTCAAATTATCTTTAATCATAATATATATTGTACAGGCAAATTTATAAGCCTAAAGTTGCATTTATATTCACACTACTAAATATTAACAGTTCTGTAAAAGCATAACAATTATTATTGATATCACAGGTGCTTGTGTAATAAGCTTCTTAAAAGATATCTGGTCATTTCAAAGTAAAAAAAAAAAAAAAAAAAAAGTAAGATCGAACACTTCTATTCAGTTCAATATTTAATGCAACACATTGAGAAACAAAATAATATACAATATGTATTACAAAACATTTCAACAAAATTATATTTTTTGAATGAGAAAGAGGTTTTTTTTAAAGTAAAATTTAAAATATTAGTTTTTCATGTCAATATTAAAACACAAAAATGCTTAGCATATAAGGATTTAAGTAGTACTAAACATAATTTTTTTTTTAATGCATAACAAGCATGATTGAATGTATCAATACAAAATGAGATTCAGTTAAAATAAAAATATGACATTCTATGAAAACAAAATTGCATTTAAAATAAAAGCACATTCAATGGAATATTTAAAAAATAACATAATAAAAATAACAAAATTTCAGATCTTGTTGAAAATATTTCCTCACCGAGTAGGTATAATTTTTCTTTTACATGCGTTAATAATAATAACAAAAAAACAAGAAAGAAAAATCATGCATTAAGCACAGATTATGAAACACTTTCCAACACATTCAGATAATTCTAGCAAAACTTCCCCATTTATATAGGTGAAAGATCAGAAAATGGATAACACATTTGCAAACCAAATTTCAACAATTTCCATCTATAGCAGAAAAATATCCATTCTTTTGTGCAGCCCTTTATATGATCTATATGATGATTTGTATATATATTAAATAGTATACAAAAATTTAGTTCAATTAGGAAACACATAACACAGTTGAAAATTTTCCTTTAACAATTTTTGTCAATAAGCTGAAATTTACTCGAATATCTTTCTGCAGACCTGTATATTGTGTGATGAATTCTCACATTGTTTGTTTTGCCAATAATTCGTTCAACTTTTCTTCCTTTCAGGCAATTTTTTTTGCTTTCCCTCGCCTGTTGTTGCACACGTGTTGCTGCCTCTCTCGGCACTTCATTTCTCCTCTTCGCATCTCAGTGCTCTGCTTGGGCATGCATTGTATCTTCGGCGCTGGCCTTGAAATCGGAGCACACTTTAAATTCACATCTGAATATCTACATCTTTCAAAAACATTGCTGTTTGTCTTCAGCATATAGGATTGGTTTTTGTTTTGTTTTCACTTCCCATTTATTTGTATAATTACCATTGACTTTAAATTCTAATCAATTAAATTGAATGGCCTATGTTTCCACTTTGGCTTTTCCTATATTTATCGTATAAATACTTTGACTGTTACTTTTTTGGCAGTTTTCTGATGGGAGCTTGAATGAGAAGTTGTGGCAATCTTTTTTATAATTTTTAGCCATTTTTCTTTAGTTAAAAGATTCTTCAAGAGTAATTCTTTGATAAATTCGTAATGATTAAATATGGTGACTTGATTGTGATGTTTTTTAAATATCGTTGTTACTGGACAAAAAGGAACTTTTCTTCTCTTCATTAATTTGTAAATAAAGACTATTAGTTGGAATTTTCAAAAATCTTGTAATTAATATCTCCACCTCAATATGCTTCTTTCGGTGAGATACTTATTATATTTTCTCTTACAGTGACAATTAAAGAATAGACTTAAATTTATTAATTTAAGGGGTTATTCCTTATTAATTGCAAATTATAGAAAAATGATGTTTCACGATGTAAAAGTACTTTACTTAAGATCATGCCATAACCCAACCATTCTAAATTACACTACATATATGATTGTTAGAATTTATACACACCAAGTAATATGTAAAAAATTAGCTACATTTAAAATGCATGCCACAATTGAAAACGCACTTCTAGCAATTTTTTCTCATAGATAGTACTTTAACCAAATTCTTCTGTATGTCCCTGCAAATGAACGATAAATGCTATGTGCACCATATTCTATAGTAAGAATCTTGTAGTGCACCTCAGTGATGTATATCAATTTCAATATATTTAAAATACACTGTAAACGATTTTTCATCATAGACCATAATGTAATGGAATTATTTTGAGTGACCCTGTAAACTTACTACAAATGAGACACACTTCATATTCAATAAAAAAAAATGCCCTAATAAACCTCAATAACATATAACAATTACATAGTAATTGGACTAATATTTATATGAGTTAGAGTACCGACAGACAGACAGGGCCAGACAAATTGAATTCATAAAAACTTTTCAGCTATGTTGGAAAGTGTTAAAAATGCTATACATTTACAGCAAACAATTACAAGATACAGCAGAATGATATGTAAAAATTTATAATGACTAAGTATAGAAATAAGAAAAACTACAAGGAAAATGATGATAAAAAAACTGTGTATGGGATTTTCAACATGAAAAAGCAAAGGCAGCGATACTTTTAACAATTATTTAAAATGTTATACTCACAACAACACTTATTTAAACAAGTCTTAAGCTTTAAGTTCAATAATGTGTCTAACAAACTTATTGTATTGCTATGAAATCATAACCACAACATTTGAAAACACATCCTATGGTCTTAACCATGTCTATAACCCTTCTGGCAACTTTAATCACATTATAAAGAAAAATAATAACATATTATTTTATAAATAATTATTCTAAACGTAAACATTATAGCACTGCAACTCACAGACTCGTAACAACAACTGTAACTGAACACAACAGTTCTTGAAAATGAAAACAAACATTTAGTTTCTAGAACGTTTGAAGGTCTGGACAGAAAACTGTGCTCAACTTTAAAAAATGAAAGAAATATATAATCTATGAATAACAAAGTTGGCAAAAAAAGTTGTATGTTGAAAAGTACCCATTTTAAATTTTCACAAACTAAGCATCATTTATACATCTAATAGAACAGAAAAAAAGGCACAAATAATAAAGAAAAAATGAAGACAATGTTTAAAAGGCTTTCGTCTCAAATGCAGTAATATAACTGAATTTTAAATGAATTAAATTTAAATTTAATGTAATTGCATATATAAAATTTTACTTTTTAATTATGACTTCAATTTACTCTTCATCTCTTAGTAATTCCTATATGTTTGTAAAAGTTAAAGCTCATAAGTTCATCAAGCATAAACAGCTTTATTTCAAGTGTTTATGTAATAACACCCTGTTGAACCTAATATAGGTTATTTTTAAAATATATACATACAAAAAATTGTCTTAAAATTACAAACCAATCTAATTTTGAATAAAGAATAGTGGTTCTTCTAATAATAATTACATTTTTTTAATCAGTTCAATTTAATCCAATTAATTAAGCTGCTATTTAGATTTAACATTGGGAAGAGCCATTAAAATGATTATATAACAAACAAGGCTGCATCTAAAAATATACTTCAAGAAACAGCCAAAAAAATAATTCAATCATAATGAAAAATCATTTGAATATCTTAAACTTTCTTTGTACATACATAAAACTGATTAACAAGATATTAGATTATTTCATCAATGACACTACGTAATATATAAGTTACATAGGGTTGGCACTAAAGTGTGGGATGGTGCATTTCACATAATTTTACATTCCATTTCAACTATACCCACTTTTCAAAAATCCCACATGAAATTATGTTTAGGGTAAAAAAAAACGGATGTTTTCCAAGTGTGAACCCATATATATATATATATTACACATGTCATGAAATATAATACAAAATTATTCTAAAAATACTTAAGCTGCCATTTTAAATTTCAGAATTTTGACAAATATATCCATTATTAATTTAATCATTTTATAATACTTTTACAGGTTAGTCAATATTTCTTTAAAAAAAAAAAAAACAACAAGAGATAAGTCAATTTTATCCTTATGGCCCTATAACACTAAAAATGTGATTCATCTCTCCAATACATTCAAATGAACAAATTATAAACAATATACTTAACAATGCAGAAATATCACAACTAATAACTTGGTCAGATGAAACAATAAAAAAGATAATTTACTTCTTGGAGTACTTCTTAATGCCTTTGTCATTGATTATACATACATGCTACAAATATGAAAATTTATTATTATATATTACGAATAAAAACATGTAAAACAACAAATAAAAGTCATTATATGTATGTTTAACCAAGCAAGAGAGAGAAAAATATAGTCTGACAAGGAAGGTCACATTAAAGCACATTCCCAAAAAATAATGAAAAAAATCTGAAAAATCTACTGCCGGCCAAAAATTTGAGATCACTTCGGAAAAGGGAAAATCGTTTATTATCTATAAATGCTCAAAAAATATTTGAAAATAAATTGCAAACTGCACCTGTACATCTTCTATAGTCCTTACGGAATATCCAAAACGCAAAATCTTTTATTTAATTATCAAGAAAGGGTGCACTAAACGCATTGTATCCAAACATCAACGAATGCTGAGCAAGTCAGGTAAAGCCATTGTTATTTTTTTATGACTCCTAGGTGTTGACTTATTTAACTATTATATTACTTTTACTGGTCACTTATTTAACTAATGTTTTACTTTTTTTAAGTGTTTCATATTAAAATATAATATTTTGTCGAAGTTCTTCCTGCACTTTCTTGTTTAGTCTGATTTTGTGGTTATTTCTGTTAAAACATCTTAAAAATGGGGAAAAAACAGGAAATCAGCATCGAAACACAGTCTGCCATCATTATTTTACATAATGAGGGCAAATCTGAATGATTGATTGCAGCTCAGTTAAAATTATCGAAGACATGTGTTCATTGCACAATCGTTCGAAACAAGGAAGCCGGCAGTAATCAGGATCGTCCATGCTCAGGAAGGCCAAGAGCAACCACTTCTAGAGTAGATAATTTCAGTGTTGTTACCAGCATGTGGATTAGATGAAAGCTGGAATAATGCACCAAAAGACACAATTCAATGAATTGATTGCTCGTAAGGTGAGACTGGTGAAAATTTTTTATAAAATGCAAAAGAAAAATCCGTTAAAGCTGTTTTAGGTAGCTTTCAATATAAAAAAGTATAAAGCTACCTATTGCAGCCGTTCGGAGGAAAGCAGTTCCGGAAAATTTTGATATATTTTCACCGATCATGACCCCCAGACCCCCAAAACCACCCTCCATTCAAATGTTGATTTATATATATAGATATATCCATATATATATATATATATATCTGACATATGTCATATGATAACACTCGTATTTATAAATCAATTTTGATGAAACCAATTGTGTGTATTAAGCTAACCAATGTCTCGACCGAGTTCGTTGGCCAGCTTGGTCCGCCATTTTGTTTCAAGATGGCGGCCATTTAAAAAATTAAAACTAAAATAAATATACAAAAAAGTTAAAAATTCAAATTTATTTTTTAATTACGTGTTAGGCCTTGATACAAGGATTCCAGAGCATTTTTTGGTTTACCTCTATCTTAAAAAATGGCTGAGATAGAGCAGTTTGAAATTCTAGGGTGGCTGACATTTTGAAACAAAACAGCACATTAACACGATTACTCGCAAATTATTTTCTTTCATTGTTGTAATAATTTTCCCAATCATACGCATAAAACTATATATTCATATCCGTTAGCGCCAAAATTGGCGATATTGGCGACATTTGGCGACCAAAATAAGTCTTCATAAATGAAGCCAATTTGGCTATTGCTCAATAATTTGGCGAATTTCTTATTCAAATTCAGTATTAACGAATCTTTTGTAAACGTTTCTTTGCATTTTAACTTGCTGTTTTCATGTAACATTAGCTAAAATTTAAAAACGAAGATATAGGAAAGCTACCTTTTCCTCCCGGTACAGACCGGAAGGACTTTTTACCATTAGAAAATTTATGCTAAAACCAATAATTGATAAATTTTCTATATTCTGATTAGTTTTATTTCTTATGTTGTATACTTTGTGATGATTAAACATTTTTCTGAAAATACAACAAGTTTTTGAGTTTTATTTTATTTTCCCGTTTTTCTTAGTATGATCTCAAACATTTGTCTGGCAATGTAGGTATATAATAAAAAAATCAATCAAATTTAGTGGCAGAATCTCAAGAGACTTCTCCAAATAGAATTAAAAATTTTAGACTTTTGCCAAAGCTAATAATATTTCGTACAATATGGTGAGCATGATGTTGGTACAATTTACAAGCCGAAATTTGTGAAACAGTTGTAAATGTAATAATTCGACACTGCTTTTACTTACCTATCATATGTAGTATAGGGTAAATCTTGTAATCATTTAAAAAAAAAAAAAAAAATTGCCGGAATTACACGTTTCAGACACTAGAGATTCCGAAAAACATATTTTTAGAGAAAAAAAAAATTGCCGTCCGCCTGTTTGTGTGTCTGTAAACGCTCTATCTCCCGAACAAATTACGATAGAGACTTGAAATTTGGTATGTATTTAATATGTAATAACGGGAAGAAGCCTATTGAATTTCAGTAACCTCGATTATCCAGAACTATTTTTTTCGGACTCTCGAAGTATTCATTCTGATAAAAGTTATATGAAAATTTTTGAAATTGTTTATTTTAAGGAGTGAATATAAAAAACAATAAAAAAACAAATTTTGCATAAAGAATGAAGTCAATCAAATAATTAGTTGCCAAGATATTTGTAATCATATTTTCCCACAGTCTACAATTTTTCATGTCACTGTATTTCATTCAAATTTCAATTCAAAGATATATTTTAATTGGAAATGAGACACTTAATCTGACGCAGTAAATTCTTAGTTAATATGATTATCATTTTTGAAGTTATAAGGATGTTTCTTTTACGCTATTCAGTAATAGAGCATTTAAAGTTTATGACATCATCAAGCCACGATTTGAAATACTCTATCTACCAAACAAATTGAGATAGAGGCTTGAAATTTGGTATGTACTTAGAATGTAATTGTGCGACAAAGTCTATTAAATTTCAGTAACCTTGGTTATCTGGAACTATTGTTTCGGACTTTCAAAATACCTATTCTGATGAAGCGTATATAAAAAATTTCGTGCATAAATAGTTTACACATGTTTTATTTTCATATTTTATATTATGCATATCCATGATGATACGGTGTATTACGGTGTATTACGGTGGCCCCCAATGACTAGTTTAAGTAAATTTTGCAATTTCTTTGAATTAAAATGTAACTAATAAAATAGTTTATATATGTTTAAATAATAAAAAGAAGTTAAGATGACCTTTAAAAACTTAACTTTCGATCTCAATTGGAGAGATCAGAGCTGTGCATATCAGAATAAACTTATACAGTATTGCAGCAGTTCTTAATCTTTTTCTTTCACGTACCCCTTGCTTAGGCTTTTCATTTTGGAGTACCCCTCTTCTCATATACATTACACATGTTCCCATCCATCCACATAATGCAAACATGCTTTTTATTTTATAATGAGTAACTTTCTTAACTAAATAATGAATCTATGCAAATTACAATGACATTTCTAATCTTTTATTTTTATCTTACATTTTTAATTTATTTTTACTTTTTATAATATTAGCTTAACATCAAAGGAAATTCATATAAAAAAGTAGTTAAAAGAATTTTTAACTACTATATGATGAATGTTTACAACAAGTTTGGATCATGATATACAAATAGGCAAATATCACTTTCAATATTCGTATTCGGATCTTTGAATTTGTTTAATAGAGCACAGTTTTTTAAAATCAGGTTAAAACGAAGACTGATTTCAAGTCAGGACAATCAAGTTGACAATCTCAAGTCAGGAGTAGCATGAAGCTTATTGTGGTATTTGTTTTTAATATGTGATTAAGACAAAAATGCTCTTTCGACAAGCTCTGTATTTATGAAAAGCAAAAAGTATTTTATTCCTTTATCACAGAGTTTTTTGAACTCTTATTTTACTGCTCTCCAAAAGTCAATGATATTTCATTTTCCAGATCAGATTGTAAAGAAGAACCTTTCCACAGTTCAATCATTTTTTCTTTTTAAGAAACTGATATATTTTTGGCTTATTGAAAGAACAAATCCTTAAATGTGTTTGAAATACAATTATTGTACAATGATCAATAACATTTTTTGTGAAAATGAAGGAAAACATTTAAATGAAGGGCAACATAATTAATCATGCAATATGATCAGAGATAGGCTGAGTTAGTGGCATTGAATTATCAATAAATTACTAAGTCCAGTGGGCCTTTTTCCTCATTTTCAGAGTAAAATATTTTAATTATACATGAGACTAACCTTGTAATCCAAAACAATCAACTTTGTTTATATGTTTTCAGTTGAGCTATTGTTGTGATTTCTGCCATTATCAATGTTATTTTCACGTACCCCCAAGAGGCTCTCCATGTACCCCAGGTTGGGAACCACTGAGGTATTGTCTGCATGTTATTCAGAGACTATATATGAAAAAACTGGGACTGATAAATTTACAGAAGAACAAATCCAATTAATTCCATATTAATTAAAACAACATGAATATTCCAAATACATTAATGTATATGTGGAATCTTAAGGAGTCCCTGAAGTGTTGCTTGGTGGAAAATGCAAATAATTCAATCGCTTTATAACGGTGTTATACATCAATTCATTTATATTCTAATCCTTGAATGAAAGTATCTGTAATGAATAAACATGAATACAGGAATAGTTTTTCTTTTCCAAAAGCATTCTTTTTATGTTTTGAAAATTTCATTTTTATATACTTTTATATTGAAATGAAATATTATTTTAAATATGGTTAAAAATAATGTTTTTTTAGTATGTTTTATTATTATCATATTTCTGTTCTTGACTCATATAATTTATCATTATCATTAAACAGAAAAATGTTATATATATATACATATATACATATATATATATATATATATATATATATATATATATATATATTTCTCTCAAAATTTTTCAAGTATGCACTTTTGGAAATCTTCCTTGTTAGTAATAATAAAACCAACAAGGCAAATAAAGAGAAGTAGATTAAAAGTAGATTTTTATGTTCATTAATAAAACAGTATTCATGAAGGGGAAAAAAAGAAGCTTTTAAAAAAATAAAAAACAGGAAAGAATTACTTAAACTTTAAAGAACTACAAAAAAAAACTACATAAAAGAGATAGATGTTAAGCTTTCAAAGATGTCTGAAATTGAGCAGAAGAAAAACTGTTAAATGTAAAATAAGTTTAAAACACAGAATTTTGTATAAAATATTTAATTAGCTGCATAATTTTTTAAATAATGCATAGAATTAAGACAAAATCATGTTTAATAATCACATTTAAAAACAAATAACATTCATCCCACATTAAAAAAAACTTATTAAACAATATCAATTGATACTACCTGAAAACTTATGAGTAAACTTTACAAATAAGAAAAACTCCTAATATTTGTAATAAATTAATACAGAACTAATTTTAATATCATCACTCTCAAAATGAAGAATCTATACAATAAAGAATTTTCCACAGTAAAAAAAAACATCAAAATTGGTTTCCTATTTTAAATCAACCTTAATTTTAACCAGAAGGAAGTGCTTTTGTCAAGGAAAGTTAGACAATTTAAACTGTCTATAAACACAAGTACTTGTCCAAAAATTTTCTGCAAAATTCTGTCAAATTATACACTCTTCTCCACATACAAACAAACACATGCCTCAAAAATATGAACAATTTTATTTTATAAATTTATTGATATATCATTTTACAATTAAAAGAAATCAAATAAATTCATTGATAGAATAAATTACTTTGTAACTATCAATTTATCAACTGACTGCCTGAATAGCAAGTATGATGACAGTGATGTTGCTGTGACGTCTCTGCAAATCACATACATCACATCACATTTGTGGACAAAATGCCACAACACAGTAACCAAAATGTGTATATCTTGGAAATCTTAAGAAAACTTTAAGAACATAAATTACTTTTTAACTTTTTTTTTTGTATGACATTGCAGTGATGTTACTGCAAGCCACATTCATCATGTCACAGATGTGACTAAAATGCCAACCTTCTGTGACATCACAATATGACCAAAATGTGAATTCGTGAAAATTATTTATTAAGACAAAAAAATAAAATATATCATCAACATTAACTTTTAAGAAATATTTACAGTAGAACCTTGAATTTACTTTTCCTACTACACATGTTTTTCTGTATTTAACGATATTTAACGATGTATTACTCCCTTGAAATCCATATCCCAACAATGTTAAATTTTCCCCGCTTCCAACATTTTCCCAAAGAAAGTCTGCTCCCTTGAAATCTGTATCCCAACAATGTTAAATTTTCCCGCTTCCAACATTTTCCCATATCATATGTTTGATTTTCAAGCCCTAGATTTTTTTTTTTTTTCACTTGTTTATTGTACATGTTTCTGTCAAGCGTCAGTTATTCGAACATCTCTTGCTTCATTATTAGTTTCTTGACATTCAGAAACTCTTTTGTTCTCACCTTCTGTAGAGTACAGAATAAGAGATAAGAAGGCAAAGGCATTCTTTTCAAACAAAGGAATGGGGTTGCAATTGCAGTGTGCATGGTCCAAGAGTTTACATGTGACAAACAGTTGAATGTTCATACTATTAGGGACTCAAACACCATAGATATGCCTGTGGGGAGTCTGACTGCCTGCCATACAGGACAATGCAAAAGATAAAGGCGTGAAAGATCTCTCACATTGCTTTTTTAAATCGTGCATTTAATTTCTGATCATCACTTTATTTCTGATGCAGCACATTCTGTTTGCATTGGCTTTTCTTCGAGTGCTCATTCATTGTTAGGCCTACTGCAGAGTTTTCTAGTACCTGTGATTATCAAACTAAATTCACCTTTCCTTGTGCATTCTACACATGCGCTGATCAAAGTGTTCATTGGAGGGCTCGCTTTTTGGTATTCTGTTATAGGAGGTGCATTTTTGTTTGGCTCCTGTGTATTAAAAATCACTTTTTAACTTTGGAGTCTTTCATTTGTTTCTCAAAATTTTCGTCATTGTTTATTTATCATATTTTAAATTTCCTGTCTTGGCACTTTCGGCTTCCTTGTATCCTAGTACAGTCAAAGCAACTTATAACGAAATCGAAAGTTCTCCAAAGATTTGCTTGTAGGAACATACTTTGTTAAAATGTTATAACAAATTATTTCATTGAAATGTTATAACAAATTATTTAGTTAAAACGTTATAATAAATTATTCCATTATATATTAAGAACTCAAATTATCCAGACTAATGTGGTCTGAACATAATCAGAGTATGCAGAAGTCCGGATATCGAAGACAATCACAAAAAAGGGCATTTTATTACCTACAGATATCTCTTAAAATCCCTTTTGTTTAATAAAAAAAAGCTATGTCTTATGTATTCCTATTATATTAAGCCTTTATAGGAAGGATTACTTTTACTACCAACAGTAAAAAGAAGAAGAATTTTGATTTAAAAGGGAATTTCAAAGAAATTACATTTTTATGAATAAATACAAAATAGAACAGGTAAAGAGTTTTGTTGCATTATTTTAATGGTATATATATATATATATATATATATATATATATATATATATATTACTATGCTACACATAAAAAAACAAGCAAATTTAAATGTAAAAAAAAAAAAAAAAAAAAAATATTCTCTTAAAGGGCAGTTTTACATACCTATATAGGTTTGAAAAATGAAGTTAACAAGCACTGCTTTCTTTCCTTAACAACATTGTCTAATATTGTACACTCTATTTTGTCAACATCCATGTTAATTTTATTTATTAACAAATTTTCATTTTGTATGTAACACACTAATTTCTGTAAATACCCAAATGCATCAGATGGTATAAGTTTCTCACCAGCTTCTATGAATTCTTTTTCCTCGTTTACACTGCCATCGCACAACTTATCTTCCACACTTTTTCTCTTGATGATATTCTCTTCATTGAAGTCGTCATTTGCTATTATGTTTTCATCAACATTAATGTATTGATAAGAGTTACAGTCATAAGTCAGATTTAAAATTAAATGAGTTCATCTATATCTTCCAATTGAGATAACGAAATAGTTTCATTATTATTTGAAAGTGATGGGAAAATTCCCGAAACTGAAAAAGCATTGGCAATAGTTTCTTTTGAAACAACGCACCAAGATTTATTTATCATATATATTGCTTTCAGCACATCTATTTTTGTTTCTTTCTTGTCATCTTAATTCATAATTATTTGTTTCACAAGACCCTTTCGGTATTTAGTTTTAAGTGGATAAATAATTCCTTAGTCTAATGATTGTATTTTAGAAGTAGTGTTAGGTGGCAAAAAAAGTAATTTGATTCATTTAAGACAAACAGAACTTAGCCATATGACGAACTAGAAAAGATTCTGTTTGAGTGATTCACACAAGCTCAATAAAACGATTGTGAACGAAAAAAATTTTAAAAATTTCTTCACATTATTGATCCTGTGACGATTCAAGAATAGAAAGAGAACATTTTGCCATCTTTAATAGAAAATTATGTGCAAAAAGACATTTTTATTTTAGACATTTTTATATATTTAGACATTTTTAGTGTTCTATTTTGTGCTAAAAGACATTTTTAACTGGGTAAAATTGGCCTCTTTTTTCTCTTCTGCCTGATAAAACTTTAAATGTGAAAGACAAATCATGCAATGGTGGAAAAATGTCAAAAATGCAGTTAACTGTTTTGCTATGTGTTAACGCAGACGAAAGTGAAAAACTAACTCCATTGGTTATTGGTAATAATCGAAAACCACGGTATTTTAAAAATGTGAAGAGCCTACCAACATGTTATGATGCAAACAGGAAATCTTAGATGACAAAAGTTATTCTTGAAAATTTTCAAACAAAATTGGATAAAAAAAGGGTTTACAAAAGTAGAAGATTATTTTATTCATTGATTGGTGTACCGCTCATATAAATTTGAACTTAAAAAATGTTCAAATTAAGTTCTTACCTGCCAACTGATACTATGTGATCTAGGCATGATTCATTCATTCAACCTGTCCCAGAAAACAACTGGTCTACAAGGCATTAGTTGAAATCAATTTTGGAAGCCTAGAAGACACTTGTAACGAGGAGAAAGATAGTGTCTCTTTAAATGATCCCCATTACTTTTTTATTCAAGTTTTTCATGTTTCGAAGAAGAAAAAAATAATAGTAATATATAAAATCAAAGAAATTCTTCATAGAAGGAATCTAGAAAAAAATTAAATTTCTGATTTAAACCATCTGATTAAAATCCATCCTTCCTCCTCGATAAGTGTGACTTTTTCTCTTCAATTTATTTTTTCTGCAATTGATAATTACAGAATATAGACAGTGCTTTAAAATCCTGTCGTTATTTTTTGGTTTATAAATGTTAAAAATTTTTAAATCTATGGTAATAACCAACCTAAGAAGAAGTTTGTGTTATAGTACACTCTGAAAAATCCTTTCTTAACCCTCCTAGTAACATTGGGGTATTTTTTTACCCCATTATTTTTTTTTTTCAAGTTTTTATTGTTTTGAAGCAGAAAATAATAATAATAATAAATAAAATCAAATAAACACTTCATAGAAAGAAGCTAGAAAAGAACAAAATTTTTGGTTCAAATCATGCAAAACTAAGAATGCTCATCTATACTATTAAAATATGTGTACGTCTGTCTGTATTGCTATCTCCTCCGGAACCTGTGGCTGCTTAATTTGACTAAAAAATACTTATTCAGTTATCTAGAAATCCTTGTTGGATTGGAAAATAACTATTAATTTTGTGTTATCTAAGGGTTCTATCGTCAAAGGATAATGATTTTAATGGAAAGGATACCAAAAATTGTAAGTAATCATAAATAAAAATAGTAAGTAATTATAAATAACACTGTTAAATTTTTATTATTAAGATATTTATTTTTAAGGTGATTTTACATTTCAAGAATAATTTCATTATTATTATTAATATATCAATGCAATCTCTGTTTTACTTTTAATGTTTGAAATGAAATATAAGTTTGGAATTTAATATGCATGTTATAAATACTTACTCAAATATAAATAGCAAAAATTTTGTTTAAATTAGGATTATATTTTCAATACTAAGTTAGTAATTATAAATAACACTGTTAAATTTTTATTATTAAGATATTTATTTTTAAGGGGATTTTATATTTCAAGATTAATTTCATTATTATTATTAATATATCAATGCAATCTCTGTTTTACTTTTAATGTTTGAAATGAAATATAAGTTTGGAATTTAATATATATGTTATAAATACTTACTCAAATATAAATAGCAAAAACTTTGTTTAAATTAAGATTATATTTTAATTCAATACTAAGTATGAAAACTTTTCAAGTTTGAATTTTTATTTGTAATATTTTCTGCATTTATTTTTTTTATAAATATTAACTACTGTACTGAATTATTACAAAAATGGAACATCCCATTGTTTCATATTACAAAGATTTTTATTTTAAAAAATATTTCAAAAGACTTTACTTTTTTTTTTGCATAAATAATTTTAATGTAATTTATTTTATATATACATTTAATGTGTAATATAGCAATAAACTAATAAACTTTGTTTAGTTAAATTCATATCAAAAACATTATGTTGTATTAAATATTTATATCTCCCACGAAATCTCATTTGAGTACCTAAGAACCATTAGAATGTGTCTGATATCCTGAGAGAAATTAAATTATTTTTATTAATCAATCTTTTGAGTTGCTGTCTATATCTTAATAGATACTATGAGTATTAATATATTGAAAAAATATAGTTTATATCAAAATATAAATTTAATGAAAATAAAATAATAAAATTACAAGAATTAATATAAATTAAAAAGATGCATAAATGAAGATTCTTATTGAACAAATATATAAAATGAGCACTTATTCCTACTAGACAAATAATGAAATATAATTTTTTTAAATGTTTTTCAAAAGTGCTGAAATCTGGAGGATAAAGCAGTTTTTATTCAAATGTATTTGTATTGAAAACAAAATGAAAACATAAAATTTTAGCATGCTTTAACCTTGGGGGACATAAAACTATAAATTATATGCAAAATATATGTTGAGAGGATTTGCATTGTACATTTTCAATTGCTGCCCAAAAATTTCTCTGAACATCTGAACGGTTAACAAACATTCTAGTTAAATTGATGATACACACAGGACTTTTTGCAGATAATCATTCCATACATTATCGGAATGTGGTGTATGTGGAACATTTATTAAAAAATAAATAAAATAAACTTTTAAATATACTTACATTGAAATTAGAGTTATATCTAACTGCAAACATACATGATGCAGTCTGATAAATTTTAAGAGATAAAAGAAAGGATATTTGTAAATGGCTGAAAATATTTCAGCTCCCTTAAAACTTATTATTGGAAAGTTTTCAGGATAGAATGAAAATTTGAATGTCTAAAGCGAACAAAAATATAAAAATTTTGCAACTTCTAAATAATTTACATGATTTTACTAAAAAGTTTAAATTATTGTAGAATTTAACACATATCCTTGAAAAAGGAAAGCTGAATTATAGTAAAAGTATTTTTATAATCTGCAACATATACCTGATACCAGTTTTATCTTAACTTCTGTTTATGATAATCAGCCTAATACCTTGGCTGATGAGAAACTTTAGCTCTTTATAAACAACTTTGTTTAATAACCTAAATTATATCCTGAAATACTCAATTATTTACAATATTTCATTATTATTATTATTATATATTTAGGGTATTGCTTTCTCATCTTTAAGGCTCATATTCACCAATGCTGAATTATCCAAGATATATATGTTTTTAAATCTTTTTAAGATTGCAAACAAAAAAATGTTATTTTAATATTTCAGAGAGTGTTTAACTGCATGGTAGGCAGTTTCTTTACCTTCACTTGAAATATTTCGTGGAAAACATATTATATAAACAAAGTACTTTATTATAATAATCATTAATCATTGCATGTAAACAAATTATTTTATTTTCTGGTTAATCAACTGTAATCTTTTACACCCAACAGAATGGATATTTTTGCCATGATTTTTGACAAGATAAATCATTTAATGAAACACATTTATTAAAATAAATAAATAAAATAAAATTTTAAATATACTTACATTCAAATCTCTAAAATACTCATTATAGTCCAGGGCATATCCTACAATGAATTTGTTAGGAACTTCAAATCCAGTATCTGAAAAGGAAATTTTTAAAAAGCATGATTTAAGGTTAAACAATTAGAGAAAAATATCAAATTAACTAAATTAATAAAAATGAAGATAAAACATCAACATAATATGATAGTTTAAAAAAAATAATAAAATAAACACACTATATGCATAAAACAAAGATATTTTAACAGTAAAATTAAATTTTCACATTTAGTTATATATCATTTGTATAACTTTTCATATATGTAAATATGTATGTAAATAAAATATTTTTGTGCCATTAGTATTGCTATTTGGAATTGTTAGAATAACTGTATATTCTGGTGACATGCCCCACTGTAGTTTTTCCCTCAGAATAAAAAAAGGCAGGGTGCTCCTTCAAAAAAGGGGCACTTCAACTGAACAAAATGGGCATTCTTTTATGAAAAGGGCTTTTTAGTGCTTTTCGTAAGTAATAGCTTAATTATTTTAAAGTTTTATTTCTATTTTAATATTCACACATAAACATATTTTTCTATTGAAAAGTATTTGTAAATTTTATTATTTGGCCTTTTTAAAATCTGGCAAAAAAATCGGCTAGTTCAAACTATGAATTAAAACTTTATTCAGCCAATGAAATTTTGAATAAAAGATCCTACAAACTCTACAAAAGTAGTCGAATTAAAAAAAATATGGGACTTTGCACACTACAATCTAGTTAAGTATGTGCCTGCAAACAAAGGTTAAATTGCTATGTATAGTTTCTGATCCTATAAAGCTTATATAACTAAAATAAATTAATTTCAGTATTAAATAGTTCTCAAACTAATTCTTAGATTTAAAAACTGTCTGTTTCAGTGTGTCATTCATACATACCTCTATAAAGCTACGAATTTCATGTTTTATAAGCAATACTTAGTTTAATATAAGTCAAGAAAGAGCACCGGTTACTTTTTTTTAGAATAGAGAGAAATGTCTTCATAATCATTTTTAATATCAAAAGGGCATCATCAGTTAAGTGTGCATATTAAACAAAAGTAATATTTATTTCAAACGAAATGCGAAACATTACAAATATGGCTTAATTGCTTTTTATTTTAGTAATGTACAGATTTTGATATTTAATTTTTCTTTTTTTTTTTTTTTACTCAAAAAATTTGTTTAAAAAAAAATTTATTATTCCAAGACACGTTTCCTTGAGATCAATTTGCACATTGAAGTTTTTTCATGCATTTCTATGCTGCCTATATAAAAAATAGTCATTTATTTCAGGAACATTTTTCTTTAAAACAATATAATTTATTAAAAAATATCTTAATATTTACTATCTCCAAAAAAAATCTGGAACACGAACTAGTCATTTTTCCTCACAAATTTCAATACAGCGTTCTAAGAAAAATAAATGTTCTTTCGTGACCAGGGACCGATTTAGAAATATGGGGGCTCTGAGCACAGATGCGTATGGGGGGTCCCCCTTGCACAGATTCTTTGAATAAAAAAATATAATATCGAAAGCAGTACTTATTAAGATAACCACTATTGACATTGATAATTTCTTTAAAATATTAATTAAAAATTTTAATTTGATAATCATGAATTTACTTTTAATTAATTATTTGAAAATTATGAATTTTTTATTGAATTTTATAATAAACTGTGTGGTGCTGATTACCTTTCTCTATGCAAGTCCATATATCTGGAATAATAAAGTATGCAACAACTAATAATAAATTTACCGCAGTACCGAGCTATAATTATTTAAAATATTAGAATATACTATTAATCAAACAACTTTTTTCTTTCAAATACAAGCTTTGTATAAAAAGGAAAAAAAACTAATTTTACACAAGTAACCAGCAGAACCACACAGCTTTGTCCATGTTAACCATGAGGACCTTACATGTAAAATAAATAAAAATGAAATAATATGGTGATCCCAAAAATGGAGTTCTGTACATTACTGCACATAAATTATTAAAAGACAATCAAGAAAAAATGAAGTTACTTTAACATATCATAGACAATCTCTGACAAACAGATTTTTCCATTTTAATTTTGTTTTTTGACAGTTAAAACAGTTTTGGCCAATAATTGAAAAATCTTTAGTAGCATTTGGGGGTTCCTGAAAATTGGGGGCCCTGGGCCCATGCCATGAATGCCCTGCCGTAAATCAGGCACTGTTCATGACAGATATACAAATTTCTCTATTTTTTGCTGTAATCGATTGACAAATTTAGCAATTTTTCTCATACAATCAATGGACGAATTACGAAGTCGGATGTGTCAATCCCAAAACTTTCTTCTATCTCACACTAAAAAGAATCAGCACCAATTTATATCAAGGTCTAACTGAAACTCAAGTTTTATTAAATTCCGTGCATTAGTTCTTGAGATATGACTATCGCTAAAATCGTGCAAATCCTGCAAAATGTTGCCTAGCAGTGCCACCTGCTGGGCGAGTATTACCAAAAACTAATCAGCACCAATTTATATCAGAGACTAACTGAATATAAAGTTTTATTAAATTCCGAGCATTAGTTCTTGAGATAGAGCGCCAACAAAATTTTTGTCACATATAGACAGACGAACAGACAGACAGACAAAGTCACAGACAGACATTTCCTAAAAATAGTCAAATCGTGTTGAGGACCTTCTAAAACGTATAAATCCGCCAAAAACCAGAAGTCGAAAATTTTCATGAATCCAATAAATCCAACAATTCTTGTAAAGATAGAAGAAAGTAATAAAAAGATGCAATTTGCAATGAATGGATGGAAAAGAAGTCTGATTTTTATGACAAAAGCAAAAATGAATGCTTGAATAGTTCTTTTTTTTTACTAACAGATGGCTTACAAGTGACAAGTCGCTTACAACCGTTCAATGTGCTGTGTCTGTCTTTCAGCAGCACAGCTGTCAGATGAGGCACAGCACTGTTCACAGCATTAAGTAACATTTCTTGTGGTATGGCAAGCACATATTGGCAAATGACATCTTTCAATGTTGCAAATGATAGCAGGTTCACATGCATTCTCTTTTACAGAAGGGATTTGCATTTATTCAAGCATTCTTTTTTGCTTTTATCATAAAAAAAATTCTTTCCTATCTATTCAGTGCAAACTGAATCTTTTTATCTTTATTTGTTTTTGGATTATTAATTATTATCATGACTTTTGTATCAAACGTATATTACATATATTACAATTGTGAGACATTCAATGACTATATATTTAGTAATCTTCAATGTAAATGTATCTTGATTAGACCAATTAAAATACTAAATAAATTATATGATTATAGATCAATGAAATTAAAAAAAAATTATAACAAATGTAAATTTACTGAACAAAATACATAACAAATATACATTAATTTATAAACTTTAATAATTATTAAAACTTACAATCAGGTCTATATCCATTGCTGTTAGGTGTTCTTTTAACAAATAAGCTGTAAAAAGAAATGCATAACAGTACATTTACTAATTAATGGAATCAAAAGTTTTTGCTTAAAAAAAAGTACATTTATAAGTAAGAAAGCAAAATAAAGCTATTTAATAGCACATTTGGATGAAATGGGAATTCTAAAAACATATTCTTTGACTATTAAGTTTTTAGTAACTTGTAAAGTTATGTATAAAGAGAATTAAAAAAACTCTTGCTTCATTTAGAAAATTGGGAATATTTAACCATTTTTCATTTTTAGAAATAACTTCTATCATATCACATACATATATGTTAAAATATCCTGTTAGAGGTATGTACGGGTCCGAGGCCTGTACCCAACACAATGAAGGCAGATTTTCAAACAGGTTGGCAAAATAAAGACAATTTTTTTAAAGGGCTATGCCAGGCCGATAAAAAATAATAAGCAGACCAGAGTAGGCTGATAAAAAAAATTAAATGGGTAAGCCAGGAAGACAAATAAATTAAGCAACTTTATTTTAAAAAAAACAGCCTTAAACGTTTCAATATCTGCTTAATAGCCAAACGCCCTCCAAAATTAAAAAATATAATTTGCACTAAAATTGACACAATTAATTTTGAGAATTATTCAAGAGTACATGAAATACCATTAATTAAAGCAGATGGATCAAAGAATTACTATATTGGCATGACTAGCAGGAAATTTAGTTATAGAAAAAAGAAGCATATAGCTGATATAAAGTATAATAGAAAAAATACACCCCTGGAAAGATTGTATCAAGAAGAAACCATCCAAATAAATTTCAATGAAAGTAAAATAATTTTTTTCTCCAATCTATATACTATCCATCCATTATAAGAGAAACCATAGAGATTGTAACAAGTAAAAATTTCTTATGTAATATAATGATGCAGCATCATTTAACTCACCAAAATAATGGCTTGAGTTACTCCATGGTTACGGAAATAAACATCCAATTAAAAATTTTAAATAAAGTGCATAATCTGAAAGAGTGAGTGAAAAATTGAATGATGGCATTTCAAATCATTACATCATAGATTGTGCAAGTTTAGAATATCTTTTTGATAATGGCTTCGATGGAGCTAAAACATGTAAACAGCCTATTAAAACTTTTTTACTGTTTTTAAAGTTTTTATTTTACACCTTTTAGCAATTAAAAGTAGAATATTTATTATTACAGGTTATTAAAATTTGTGATATACTTAGTAAAATTTATATAAAAATAAAGTAATACTTAACAAAAATTTTTAATGTAAAGTAATATAAATATAAAATTATTGTACCTCACAACTTTCACAGACTTTGGTTTGAACTCCTGTAGCATTTCCAGCAAATTAGTCATGGTGAATCCCGTGTCAATAATGTCTTCAACAATCAATAAATTCTATTATAAATAGAATAGTTATAATTTCATGGAAATCAGATGAAAACAAGAAAAGCACAATTCAAAAATTAATTTCAATTTTACAAATACAGTGAAAACTTGAACCGTTACCTTTTGGAACTCGATAATAGTGACGCTTTAATTGAGGGGGGGGGGGGATGATGATAGAAGCAATTTACATCATTTATTATAAAATGTAGTGCATGATGTTTCTTGCAGGAAAAGAAAATCTTAAGTCAAAAATAACAATTTAACATGGTCAGATATTTGTCAAGTGATGGTTTATTAAGTTTTTTTTTTTGTTGTTGTTGTTAACACTATTCCGCTATCTCTTTTTCAGTATGTTAAGAAATTGACCTAATATGCTGGGTGACATTTTAAGTAAGTGACAGTTTAATGAAGCCTTACTGTACAATACTGAAAAAATACACAAATATGTATATAAAATAGGACTACTATATTTTTGTAATTATTTTACATATAAATATGTTATTTATGAACAACTTAAATTCTCAATAGTAGAATAATTTAAAAACAGTAAGTTAGACAGAATCTTTAACAACATGGATTCAGATTACCATATTATGGTATACATTTTAGATGTCTCACAAAACTCGGGGATTCTCGTTACAAAAAAGTTTATTTTCAACTTTATAACAGCATTGACATCAATTATGAATATGTACAAGGATTATATACAAAATTATGTACAAGTTGCTTATACTTAGAAGAAATCCGCATTACATGAGGAATAAAATAATTTGCGACCTTTTGCAGCTGTATCTTTCTATCAACACATCCCACTTCTCAAAGTAGAAAAACTGCAAAGGATATCCGGAAAAAACAAATGTACGCCGGAATAATGAGTTTTAGCCTGTGTAGTGCTGCCACCTATTGAAGTAAACTTTAAATATCTGTTACAATATAACATTTTATAAGGGCCAGGATGATCTTTATCCAGTAAAGTAATATTTTAAAGGGATGTTTCCCTTATCTATGAAATACACTTTATGAATTATCCTGATGTTTTAGGGGGACAAGGACTAATGTTATGTCACACACTTAATCATTACACTCAACAATTTATTTCTTTACTTAGAGTAAAATATAATAAAATTTACTGGGGCAGAACTTCAATGATCTAGAGCAGTGGTTCTCCAACTATGGTTACGATATGACACACTGATGGATCATGGATGATATTTTAGTGAGTCACGGAATTGATCAGTCGGATCTTGAAAAATATGATTTAATTTTACATACTGCAGAAAAATAACAAACACAATGTGTCAAAACTTTCAATGAAATAATATAGATAAATAACTTAAGAATATTTTATTAAATTATGTATAGTGAACTTGCTTGAGGCTAAAACTAATAAGTTTCAACTCTGATATGGATTCATGTATTGATGCAAAACACATCTATAAACACATTGACTTTTAAACTCATTTTTTAGGGTTTCGCTCATCTCACGAAACACTATTATACCCACTTTGTTGTCTGTCTGTCACAGAGTTGGTTCTCAGAATAACTTAGAGTCATGAAATTTTGTATACTTATGGCTGAATACCTACTATGTAGCTCAAAATCATAAAATTTGAAAAAATCTTTTTATTTTAAGATATAGAGATATAAAACCAAAAATCTAACAGCCTTTTCCTATTAAATTTAAGCATTTTTCATTATAGCAGTTGCCAACAATTAAAAATCCACAATAAAATTCTATCTACAATAATTAATTTTCTATTGAAAGATTTCCACATCAAAAATGAAAATGAAATAAAAAGTTTCATCGATTGAAAAAAAGATTAATATGACGTCATGACAATATTATGATAATATGACAATATTGGTAATAAAACGGAAAATTTCAAACATTTCTCAATAATACAAGGAGTATGAGTATGTGTAAATACAGAAAGCAGCTTAATATGACGTCATTAGAGAATTTAAAAGAAAATTAATCTGACGTCTAACATTTTGAAGGTCTCTATACAAATGTTTAATTTTGAAATTGATTTTTTTTTTTTAATATCGCATTTAGTCCACATGACAGATATTATTATGACAGAGTATAAAAGCGGGCTTCGCCCGCTATCGAACCGGTTCAGATTTTCGAAAAAACGAGAAAATAGACCTGTAAATTTTTACTTTATAAAAAACAAGACTTTTTTTTTCTTAAATGAAATTTATTTGGATTTATTAAAGAAAGGATAAAGTATTTTGAAAGGAATATTAAACAAAACCCTTTGTGCGATCTTCGATCACACTTACCCACTTGTTTTATAATATACTAGCAAGCTACGCCCGCTATGCTGGTCAATTTCTCCTAACGAACCTTTAATCAAACAAAATATTGACTCTTCATAATTCACTTCTATATTTTAACAGAATAATAAGGCTACTATAATTTGTGATGCGTGCTATAGCCAATATACACGTCAGGACACGTTCCCCTTATCATTATCTTTTTACGCGTGAAGGTTTCGCTATGGTACTCCATTGTGAAATTTGGTAATTTTTGAAATTCAATATTTGAAAAATATATCAAGAAATATACATTTTTTTTACCTTTCAAATGCAGTTTGTCTAACAATTTTCTGACAAATACTTTTCGAGCTATTATTTTTTTCAGTAACTTCAAATGTTTCATTTTCCGAGATTAATCTGTGGCAACGATTAGCAAAAAACCCAGTCGTTAGCAACGCATAGCTTTTTATTAAACAGGATGTTGGAGCAGGAATTGTCACCATCAATTTGCCACCATTACTTTTGAAATCTGTTCTGTAGTTCCAGAGATTCCATAGAAATTGTAATTTAGAATGTTTTTAGAACGCTTTTCGCTCATTTCACTCTTTTAAATTTCGAATTTTTTTTTAAATTTGTTTTTAGAGAGCATTACATCTTATAAGTAACTACAATGCCAAATTTCAAATTTCTAGCTCCTTCAGTATAAAAAAAATTTGCAATTCTAGAACGTTTTTTGCTCCTGCACCCTCCTGAGATTAGTGGCACCGACATAAAATATAGCCTATGCTGGAGCAGGGATCATCATCACCAATTTGTCACCATCACTTTTGAAATCGGAACTGTAGTTCCAGAAATTCTATAGACATTGTAATTTAGAATGTTTTTAGAATGCTTTTCGCGCATTTCATCCTTTTAAATTTCAATTTTTTTTTATTTGTTCTTAGAGAGCATTTACATCTTATAAGTCTACAATGCTAAATTTCAAATTTCTAGCTCCTTCAGTATAAAAAAAATCTCAATTTTAGAACTTTTTCGCTCCTGCACCCCCCAGGGATTAGTGGCACCGACATAAAATATAGCCTATGTTGGAGCAGTGATCGTCACCATCAATTTGGAGTTATTCGCGATCGATGCACGGCAAAAAACACATCCATTCTTCCAGGAAACAAAACGTACGATGGACAAAATCGGGATTGCATTATGCAAGCAATAAGGTACAAAAAGGCAATGAATAGAACAATTTGTTTTTTTGTGTCTCCTCCAAAGCAGATTCTCCATGTAAAACAATAAGACCTCTTATTGACACAATAGCCTGTTAATGCACATGTATCATTTTGCTCTCTCGGCACCATGGTTTCTCACATTGTATTTCGACTTTGTCCATCTCTCCCACGCATGCGCTGCTCATGCAGTGCTGGCCTTGAAACAGTCTCTCAATGCATTCCTCTGTTTTTATTTGGAACGCTCTTTTGAATTTTTTGCTTTTCGTACCTACGTCTTTCAAATATTGTCTGCACTTTTTGAGTTATCGTATAGGAGACCTCGGAGTTCTAGTTTTGCTTTCTTATTTGCTTATTTTGAGACCATGCAATTTGAATCCGTACTTGCTTATGATATTTTTAAATATCATTGCTGTTGGCCAAAGAGGAACTTTTCTTTCTACTCTTCAATAAATTATGTATAAAGCTGGATTTTTCAAGAATCTTGTAATCATTGCCTCCACCTCAACATGCTGCAATTTGGTGAGATACCTTTTTATATTTTCTCTTTCCAGTGACGCAAAAAAGAATAAACTTAAATTTTATAATTTAAGAAGTTATTGCCTCTCTATTACAAATTTTAGAAAAATAAAGTTTCACAATGCAAAATTACTTTACTTATGATCGTGGCATAACCCAACCAAATATAAAGTTATGTCAGAAATCCTAGGTTTGTTTAATTCGAGGTTCACTTGGTAAAAACCAACCAGTGAAGCAGGCGAAACAATGCTAATGTATATACACTTATTTTTTTATTATTAAGTATGCTAAAGAAAGAAAAAGTTAAAAATCACTTCTAGTTTTGAAAAAAAAATCAGATAACACCAGGAATTTTTTACTAGTTAACCAGAAAAAAGCAAATTAAAAAAAAAGTTTTGATTACTGTTAAAAGATAAAGTATTTACATTTTTATTAAATCAGTAAAGAAAAAAAAAATTAACTTTATATTCAAAATAGCAGACTTATAAGAGGTTCCAATAGAAGATGAAATAAATTTAAAAGATTAGATTCTAATGAATTTTTTTCAAATAAATGGGTTTATTTTTTATTATTATTATTATTATTATTATTATTTCAAAAATGGAAAAGAAAAAAAAAGACTTAAGGAAATTAAAATAGAAATTAAGAATTAACACAATAAATATTAGAAAAATCAAAAATTATATATATTTTTTTTAATTACCTTGTCACTTAAATTTGTGAGGTTGTCAATACCCATGACTTTCAATTTTCCAGTAGATGCTTGATCCTGTATTTAAAAAAAAAAAGGAGGGGAAGGGAGTATTACATACAAATATTATATAAAATACTAAAGTTTGATTAATGTAAAATGTTAAAGTACGAAAGATTATTATATTTTTTTAATTTCCAATGCAGCAGGCGAACAGACATTATCCTTATGCCGAACAGAGATCAAGAAAAAAAAAAAACAGAAATATATGTAAAAGATAACACTGAACACAACAACAAAGTAAAGGGTAATAAACATGAGAACCACATAAAATCAAAAAGTTAAAATGTGTAAAGAGTCTCTGGCCTCCCAGTAACGGGAGTAAATGCAGTTCCTCGCAAGTGCCAAACAGTCAGAGAGGTGGTCAACAGTCATCGCTGCACCACTGCGGCAGAGGGGGCAGGCAGGACTATCCACTATCTGGAGACGGAAAAGATGAGCACATAAACAACCATGCTTTGTCGCGAGATGAAAGGCAGCTACAGCACTGCTTCTTGGACAATCAGGGAGGTTAGAGATGGTATTTCTTCACGATTTTTCTTTTGTTCGTTCCTTTAGTAGTGATATATGTGATGTCTTAATTATTTGATTAACCATTGAAGAGGCAGACTTATAGTTAATTAAGTTACATGAAGCCTGATTAATAGAACAACCTTTTTTGGCCAATTCATTTGCCTTTTCGTTACCGGGAATACCACAGACAAAAGATTATTATATATACAGGTATTTATAATAGTTCAACATGAATTCATATTTAACAAAGAATTATTTAATTTAATAACAATTTTTTTTCTATCATTAAAAGTTATAATGCTACAGATAAACTGTCCTTTTGCATCTAATTATCTGAACAATTTGTTGCAAAAAAATAAGGAAATAAAAATGTATTTTTAGGCAGATGTTTCATGATTTAAAAGGAGTGTCTGGATAAACCAGTATTATTTCCTTCCCCTCAATCTTTCATATGTTTCTTTTTTTTTTTTTTTTTTTGAGGGGGAGGGGGATTATTTTTAGGTTTTAAAAATTAATACTAGCTATCTAAATGACAAAAAATAAGGTTTATTGAAATCTATTAAGTATGCAGACATTTGTATGTATTACATATTACAACATAAAAAGATGTATACATAAAAACAACATGTATACATAATTACAACATAAAAAGATAATCCCTATATTTAAATTTAAAGAATGAAACATTTGTTTGAAACAAAAGTCTCATCAAAAATGTATACAGCCTTAAACTTTTTTTCCCTTTTTTATTACAAAAATAGTGTTAACAGTAAACGTAAAGCTATGTCCTATTATTAGGATACAAGACTACATCGAGTCGGGTAACAGATTTTACTCAAACCTGAGCCGACCTGTGATTTGGTTTGGGTCAATGCTACATACTTTTTTTCCATTGCATGTTCTGTTGACACTATTTTTTTTTTCTTTTGTGGTCAGTTTACTTTTATTATTTCAAATTGGATTTTGTCTATTGTGGATTGGATCAACTCAATTTTTCCAAAAGAAAGTACAGATGATTAATTATTTTATATGATGAGTACATATATGTTCATTTTTCTATATAAAAGAAAAACTTGTAATTACAGATACTGCATGATATATATTTTTTTTATATACACAAATTAAAAATATCTTTTACTTAAGCAAGGTGTCAAATACATGTAAAACAAAATGTCCAAACTTGACATGTTTCGGTTTAAAGTATAAAACCATAATCATAAGTACACATACATCGTCAAAATCAAACCCGAATGACACTGGACGCTACAATATATACAAAACACAATACAACAAACATGCCATCTACACTCAAACAAACAAAGTAAAAGAACAGAAAAACATTAATCATCAAATCAAGCTTGTATACACAATTGCCGCCCTCTATTCAAATTAGCCCCACAATATTTATTTAAAAGCTCTAACCATAGAGGTGGAATAATAAAAGAGAAAGTATCATTACAGATTAAACCTTTCCGCAAATAAATTTCAATGGATTCTCTTATAAGGGACTTGCGGTAATAATTCGAAATAAAAATCAATTTAATATCTTCAAATAAAATTTTAATCTCCCCCCCCCTCCAAATATAACCTAGACAAAGCTGTTTTCATGCGGCCAAATTTAATATCAGATTCATGTTCCCTCTTTCTTATACTTAATTTTCTCCCTGTCATACCAACATAATAACTGATATCACCCCCTCACTAACATACGGAATCTCATATACCCCTGAAAGATCCTCCTGTTTAACCGGGTCAAACTGTCTATAAAGTAACTCTTTTAGTTTATGTGATGGTTTCGCAATTAAATCTATGTCAAACTTTTTTAATTTAAACTTTAACCTCTCAAAACTACCCTTCATATAAGGAAAAGAAACTCTTAACTTTAGAACACTCACTCCCATCCTTGTAATTTTCACTTACAGCCTGATCCCTCCCCCCAATATTTTTCTTTCTGTAGTAATTAATCAACTTATTGATGCTACCCAATTTAAAACCATTACCCTCAGCTATACCACGGATAATATTTAATTCATCATTTAAAAATTCCTCAGAACAAACCTTAAAAGCCCTATTAACTTGTGGTTAACCCATATTTGTTTTGCTCAGTCACATAACTTGCACTTTTATTATATAGATTACGTATGATAGGATTTAACACAATAAAAAAAACTTTCATTAACAACTTTTTAAGTTTTGATTCGATTTTCATAAAAATTGAAATGACTCGACAAAATTCTGCAACGATTATATATATTAAATTTCAAATCATTCAGTTGGGTAGTTTTTGCACTGTTATATGCGGATAGATGGACAGACAGATGGACGGACGGACCAGACGACGACTATAGGTGCTATGTATTTATATATTTATGAACGCACCTACAAAATTTCATAGTTTATTCTGGATGAGATCAAATTTGGAAAATAATCTTTTTACTAATGAAGAGTTTTGGATGCATTAGGAAATTTACAAATTCAAAATCAATATTTTTCATTACTGTCCACCAAATATTGTAAGGTATTAGTTACACATTAGACATTAGGGAAA
Organism: Maratus michaelseni; assembly: GCA_963931845.1. Lineage (NCBI taxonomy): Eukaryota > Metazoa > Arthropoda > Arachnida > Araneae > Salticidae > Maratus > Maratus michaelseni. The sequence continues at coordinate 144,544,172 of OZ007589.1, read as the reverse complement.
ATAAGATTTATGAAATGCATGTTTCTGTATGAAATATTATTACATACGGCACAAAAAATTTCATCTATATTTAATAATTATTAATAATATTAATTATATATATATAATATATACTTTAATATTCATATAATTACATAGTTTGGGCAATTTATGTAAGCTAAAGTTATTTAATAACAGTTTTGACCACTTTTGAGTAGTTAAAACCAATTTTGACCAGTTTTAGACAGTTAAAACCAGTTTTGACCACTGTCCTGGTTAAAATTAGCTTTCACTGGTCAAAATTACAACCCTGTCTAGTTGCCATTGTAGTCCAGTTTTACCTGTACAGGCTTCCGTAATTAAAAAACTAAAATAATTAAGTGAAACTGCTTGAGGTACTTTTGGTTAGCTGGATGCCAGTGAAATATATATATATATATATATATATATATATATATATATACATATACACACACATATATACATATATATATACACACACATATACCGAGTGATCCAAAAGTCAGGACGAACTTTAAAAATGAATAATTCGAAAACTAATCAAGATACAAAGATACGGTTTGCACCAAACGGATGGAAAAGAAACCGGGTTTTGTGTGGCAACGACAAAATATAGTTCTGTTGGCGACCAACAGATGGCCCTATAGTGTTTTATTGCACCAAAAGATGATTTACAAATGAAAAAAATGTTGACAACTTACAAGTCAGCTTACAGTTAATTAGTACTACAGTAAATGTTCAATGTGCTGTCCATCATTCAGAAGTACAGCTGCGAGACGCGGCACCACACCGTTCACAGCATTTAGTAGCATTTCTTGCGTTACAGCAGACACATTTTGGCGGATGGCATCTTTCAGTGCTGCTAGTGATGCCGGTTGGTCAAGGTACACTTTTGACTTCAAGAATCCCCACAGCCAAAAGTCACAGGATGTCAGATCGGGAAATCTTGGAGGCCATGCGTGATTAAAGTAACGACTGATAATGCGATCCTCCCCAAATGTTGAGCGTAGCAGGCGTTGCACAGGCAGAGCAATATGAGGTGGTGCTTCATCTTGCATAAAGGTGACTGTTTGGAGTGCTTGTCGCGCTTGCAGTTCAGGAATAATTTTGTTCTGTAACAGTGCTACTTATTACTGACCAGTGACAGAAACTGTTTTGAAACCCGTCTGTGTGACTTCCTCGAAAAAAATGGACCAATTAAGAAATCAGCAGTGAAGTCACACCATACTGCCACTTTAGGCTGTTGCAAGGGTAACTGAACAAATGCATGTGGATTTTCTGTGGTCCACACTTGACAATTGTGGGTGTTAACAGTGCCAGAGAGTGTGGAATGTGCTTCATCTGTCCAAAGCACAGTGTGAAGCCAGTCGTGCTGCTCCTCCATCTTATTGAATACCAAATTCGCAAAATCTCGGCGAGAGTCGAAGTCAAGAAGTTTCAGTTCTTAGTTATGTTGCAACTTGTAGGGATACCGTTGCAAAGTTATTCGCAGTGCTTTCCAGATACTTCCGTACGACACTCCTGTCTGCCTCGAAACTTCTCGAGCACTACACTCCCCATGTGCAGCAACCGCCGACATGATTTGCACCGTCTGCTCCACTGTCATGGCAACAGCAGCGACTGTTGAGGGACGTCCGCTTCTTTGACGTGACGCCAAAGAACCTGTAGCTTCAAATTTCTTCATCATTTTGTTCAATGCAGAAGACGTTATTGGTCCTTTGCTATCTCGCATACCCTTCATGTAGAGATATGCTCGCAATGCCGCAATGGCACTTTCCGAATTCTTATAATACAGTTTAACTAAGAGAGCTTTCTCAACTATGGACAGCATTTCGATGCATACAAGCTTCGACTACCATTACCTGCTGCAGTTGCTCCTTTTTATATCATTTGTTGCTTTGCATAATCCTACATCAGAAATTCGACAGCGCCATCTGTTGGTCGCCAACAGAACTATTTTTTATTTTGTTGTCACACAAAACCCGGTTTCTTTTCCATCCGTTTGGTGCAAACCGTATCTTTGTATCTTGATTCGTTTTCGAATTATTCATTTTTAAAGTTCGTCCTGACTTTTGGATCACCTGGTATATATATATATACACATACATATATGTGAATATATACACATACATATATATATATATATATATATATATATATATATATATTTCACTGGCACCCGGATAACCGAAAAGTACCTTGCTTGACCTTGCAGTTAGTTATCTATGAGATCTCATATTTTTTAGTGCATGTTCACATGATTCTGACCAATAATAATGATGTTCAAAAAATCTTATAAAGAATCCATTTTCAGCAATAAATTATTTATATATAAATTAGGGATGTACTGAATAATGATTGTGGTCGAATACTGCATACCGAATATTCAGCACACAGGTGAGCCAAATACTCACTATTTGGCCGAATATCGAATATTTGGCTAGCCAAATACTGCTGTATTTCAGGGCTTAAAAGTTTTTAAAAGTTGCATTTAAAAATAATTTTACATTATATTTAACACGAAAACAATTTTGATGAAAAAAACATTTTTACAATTAAACTTTGCAATTAAAAAAAATCTATGCTTTGAATTATTATTTAAGAAGGATAGTTTTAAAACTTTTTTAATTAATAAGAAATTTAACTCTATGGCTTCTTCTGTGAACTAAAATAAATTAATAAAATTTTCTTATATTCTAAAACTAATATTTTAAAATCAAAGGAATATTTTATAATCATATAGTGTTTATTTATTAGAAGTTAGTAAATACATATATATATATATTCAAATGATGACAACATAGCAAGAAAGTTTTTGAATGTACCAGAGGGTCTAAAATGAAACGATGTCTAAAATGATGATTATTTTCAGAGGTTGGAAATGTTCCTAAAATTCCTGTTCCTAAAATTTTAGAAAAAACTTTCAAGAGAGATAATGCGGTCAAGATAAAAAGGAAACCAGCATCACAAACCATTTATTCAATCAAAAATACAGGGCGTTTCACTTACAAGCTGGATTTGAATTTTCATTCACAACTTTAACAATAATGAAAATATTTTAGCGAGATTTTCATCATATTAACTTTGCTTTGTATGAAATTTGATGAAATCACTGGAAGTCACTGAATTTTAGTCAGTGACATAGTATATGTACTGTCAGCTGCATTTTAAATAATGGAATGTCTAGCTTAGTGTTATTTGCACTGCAATGGTGGCAATTTCTAGCACTTCTTGTCATATGTCACAGAAAGTAAAGTGTCTGATGTTTGAATATTTTGTTACAATATCTTCATTATTGTTAAAGTTAAATGAAAATGCAAGTTCAACTTGAAGTGAGATACACTGTATTTTTGAATAAGTGGATTGTGATCCTGGTTTCCCATACAAAAACTCTTTGTCTTGTTACTTATTATATATAACTCCTGAAAGCTGTGTATTATCTTCCATTATGTTTAGAAACACCTAGTTGCGAAAAAGCAAATAGTATTTGACAACTTGCATTTATGTATTATTAATTCCCATGAATGTTGTCATTAACAGTTAATTTTTAATTTTTACTTTTCAAACAGCAAATAAATAATTCAAAAGCAATCTCTGTTATTTAAATATGATTCTGTTTCTTAGTCATCCTGAATATCTTTATTGACAGTTAAAAATAAAAGTTATCTACAGTTTTTTAAAAATATTTTTAAAAGTGTTTTCTTTAAGTATTCAGTTTGGCCAAATATCTTGATATTTGGTCAAACTGAATATTCAGTAGACAGAATATTTTGATATTCAGCCTAATCAAATATTTGATAAACTGAATACAGTAGAGTCTCGTTAATCTGAGTCTTGTTATTCCAAGCTCTGCTTAATCCGAGGTAGCTACAAAAAGAAAAAAAAGAAAAAGTTGCACTATCTGTCACTGGAAAAAAAATTAACATATTTTCCCCTCTCGCAAGTGCGTAAAATTTGTCACCGGGCTGTTGAGACGGCAGTCAGTTTTTCTTGGAATTTTCGCTTCTCCACTTGCCAATCTGGTTCAGGCTAGTCCATTTTGTTTCTGAGGGTTGTCACACTCCCAAAGCGGAGTAGAAAGATTATTGTATTCTCTTTGGGGGTGTGACAACGTCTGACAGGTGTATCATTTCAGTTTGAGAAGTCATAGAAGTAAAACGATAAGTTATTACTTCTTTTATCAGCAGTGAGTAAAATAAGTGGAAAAAAGGAAACACGTGTCTGTTTCGTTAGATGTTAAAAAATGAACTTTAAAACAGTTAGATGCGGGAGAAAGTATAAAAAAATGCAAAAGAATTAGGTGTTGGAAAAGTGACAGTAGGTGACTGAAGAAGGAATCGTGCGAAAATTGAAAAGTGGAGTGCCGGGATCTAACACCTGATGATTGTTTAAAAAACAGAAGAACAATGTGCAAAAGTGATTATAAAAAAAGAAGTAAGGCTCTCTTTATCTGGTTTTCTCAACAAAAATAAGAGGGCATGCCGATATCTGGTCCAATTTTGCAAAAAAAAAACTTTATATGTTTTTGCCAAAAAAGGAAAGAAGCCGACAATTTTTCTGCCAGCACAAATGGAAAAAAAAAAGGTATGGAGTTTGCCAGATGACTATTTAAGGAGAGAAACTGTCAACGGACTTTGAGGATGCAAATCAGTTTCGTACTGAATTAAACAATTTAATGGTAAAAGAAAATCTCACTGAAGAGCAATTGTACAACTGTGATGAAACGGGGTTGAACTCTAAATGACAACCTACTAAATCCTTAGTCTCCAGAAATGAAAAAAACTGCTCTTGGTTTCAAACAAAGCAAAGAAAGATTAACTGTGATGTGTTGCTCCAATGCATCGGGGACTCACAAACTATGCTTATATTGGTGATTGGAAAATCAAAAAGCCACATCCTTTAAAAAACATGGCTATTCAAGCCCTACCAGTTTCTTATACGAACCAAAAAAACCTTGGATGAATAGAGATATTTTTAAACAACTGTTCTTCGATGAATTTGTACCAAAAGTAGAAAAGCATTTAGAAGAAAAGAAGTTTCCTCGTCAAGCACTTCTCTTGATAGATAATGCCCCGTCACATCCTGAAGATGATGATTTGAAAAGCGGAAATATTAAAACATGTTTTTACTGGCGAATGTTACTAGTCTTACTCAGCCTATGGACCAGGGTTTTATCAATGATCTTAAATTGAAGTACCATAAAATTATGTTCACACATGTTTTGGTAGAAGACACTGCATCTTTGATTCAACAAATCAAAAAAAAAAAATGTCAAAAATGCTATGTATTGGCTTGCTGAATCATGGGGAAAAATTAAACCAGAGACAATAAAGAACTGCCGGCATAATATCCTTATAACTAAAGACCTCAGAGACAATAAGAAAAAGAAAAAGATAGAAAATCAAGAACATTTCGAAATTAAAAATACAGTTTTGAAACTACCCGGCTGTGAAGAGGTAACTGATAATTGCGTCAAATAATGGCTTTACAGTGATGAGGAAGAGGAAATTACCGACGATGGAATAATTTGCATGATTACCGGAGAAGAAGAAGAAATTGATGAAACTGAAGATTTAAATGATAAAACAAAGAAGATCATTTCGCATGCAGAAGGCATGGCATGGTTAGATATTGCCCTTCACTATATTGAGCAGCAACCAAATGATTTACCACATGTTTTATTTTTGAAAAGCTTGTGGGACAATGCAGCAAGAAAGAGACTTTCTGCTCAGAAACAAACAACTTTAGATTCATATTTTAAACATTAAATCAAGTAAGTGTGATGTTATTTAAAATATATTTTTATATTTACAAATCTAGGTGCTTGTTATGTTTTCACTATTTGATCTCTTTATTTTTTATTAATATGTGTACATATAAAACTGAATTTTTCTCTTGGATTTTATTATGTAGTCTGCTAATCTGAGTTTTCAGTAATTCGAGTTGGTGTCGGTCCCGATTAACTGGTATTATCAGGACTCACCGTAGTTTGATATTTGGCCTAACTGAATATATTTCGGTACTCGGTAGTATGACCGAATACCAAATACATCCTGAATATTCGGTGCATCCCTAATACAAATATATATATATATATATATATATATATACACACTGAATAAAATTTTTCATGTAAAGAAAAAAAAAGATATTTCCAAATGAGATTAGGAAGTCATAAAAATATCATCCTGCATAAAATTTTAAATTGCTAGATGTTCATAAAGGATCCAGTGAGTAACTTAATGAAAACTTCCCATTTAAATATACTATCTCAATAAATTTAACTATTTTTTACATCTGATTCTGATGGTATTTGATCTAACAGTACCTGTATACAGGGCTGAATTACTAAGTATAAGTAAATATACAAAACTATAGCAAAAAAATTACAATATAGTCTGCAGAATCATTTCATAAAAATAAAACTCAACAATGAATTTTTGTGAAAAATCATAATTATTATTTAAGTCTTACTTCATAACTTTTTAATCTAATGAAGTCGAAGGAGATTGGTCCTGTTGGTTCACTAGAATTTCTTACATATTGCTTAATCTTATCGAGCAGATCAGCAAAAAACTTATATCCTCCTTTGAGTACACATAAAGCTGTGAATGGTTGATCAGTATAATCTTGGGCGATATCTCTTGCTAACCTCTCAATCCTAAAAAATAAAAATTTTAACATACTACTTGATCATTTACAGCTAATATATATAATAAGTAAGATTAACAGAAAAAATAATTCATCAGTTAAAATATTTTGTAAAAAGCACTGCATTATTAAGTTTTCTAAAATTGTGAAAAGCAACAGAAGAAAGTGGATTATAGCAAGGGTCTGTCCAGATTTTTCTCACAAGGTCCTGTTTTTGTGAAACTGGGAAGTTTTTTTTTTTTTCCATGAAAATTCTACTTGTAATTTTGTAAATTAGAATTTATCATTTTTATTAGGGTTATTAGGGGTTCATCTCACGAAACCCTATTACTCTCACTCCATTGTCTGTCCGTCACAGAGCCGTTTTCAGAAACTATATAACTTACAGGCATGAAAATTTGTCGATGTATAGCTAAATACCTACTATGAAGCTCAAAATATTAAAATTTGAAAAAATCGTATTATTTTAATATAGAGCGATAAAAAACCAAAATTCTAACAGCCTTTTTCTATTAAATTTAAACATTTTTCGTTATAGCAGTTGCCAACAATTAAAAATCCACAATAAAATTCTTTCTAAAATAATTAATTTTCTATTGAAAGATTTCCACGTGAAAAATGTAAATGAAATAAAAAGTTTCACCAATTGAAAAAAAAGATTAATATGACGTCATATGGTAATAAAACGGAAATTTTCAAACATTTTTCAATAATACAAGGAGTATGAGTATGTGTATGTAGAGAAAGCAGATTAATATCACATCATTAGAGAATTTTTTAAAAAATTAATCTGACATTATATTTGATGTTTAACGAATTTTTCAAATGTTTGAGAATAATACAAAGCAAGTATCAATATGAGTAATAGAGAATAGTAAATATATGAGTTTAAGGAACACATTGAATCATGATAAAAAACTGATTATGGAAATATTCGCATTTTTTAACATTCTGAAGTTGTACAGTACAGCATGTTTAATTTTGAAAATTTTTTATTTTTAAATATCACATTTAGTACGAATGACAGATATTATTATGACAGAGTATAATAGCGGACTTCGTCCGCTATCGGACTGGTTCAGATTTTTTAAAATATGAGAAAAACAGAGCGGTAAATTTTTACTTTATAAAAAAAATTAATTTTTTTTTTTTTTTTTCTTCTTGGAAAATGAAATTTATATGGATTTATCAAAGAAAGGATAAAGTGTTTGAAAGGAATATGAAATGAAACCCTTTGTGCGATCTTCAATCACACTTACCCACTTGTTTCAGGTTCCTGTGCATCTATCCTTTACGTATAAAAAAGCTAAATAATGTCTTTTCATGATTTCAATTGTTTTGTGACAGGTCAGATTTTATTTTAAATGATTAAATTTGTTAAAGGTTCAGTTTGGAGGTGGAAAAGTTTTGTGAATGGTTCATTATTAAGACAAAGAATTTTGTGAAGGGTCTTGTTTAGACAGGAAATTTTTTGTGAAAGGTACTGTTTTAAGATTAGAAATTTTGTGAAGGGTCCTTTTAAGGACACAAAATTTTCCTAAACAAATGATTAATATATTAACCCTGGTTATAGGTAATAAATATTTATAAATATAATAAAGTCTAATTCGGTTCCAAAAGCGAGAAACAAACAACTTCTACTATATATATAAAACACAAACGGAAATTTCGTTCCGTTCCCTTATAACTCGAGTTCCGTTGAATGGATTTTGATGGAACTTGCACTGTTCGATAGATAATTTTTCAGGGAAGGTTTTAGTATATAACACAACGTTCTACGTACGTACATTAGTTATAGAATTATGATAAAAAATCCTGTTATTTTGGCTGAAAAGGTTACCATTGCTAATTTTTTGGCGATCATTATTGTTGCAGAAAGAAATGAAAAGGCTGTACATCTCAAAAAATAAAATAAAAACTGTTGCTAATTTTATTTTTAAAAAAAGAAAGAAAAGAGAAAGAAAAGATTAAAGAAAAAAAAAGAGTTTTGATGAGAGATATTATAAAACAAAAATATTTAATTTAAACATGATTGGGAATATTCGTAATGCTTAAAAAATTATTTAAGGGGCAAGATTGCTATTGAAACACAATATTTGGCGATTTATCTTTTGTTTTTGGTGATTTTGATTTTACTTTTGACCCCAAACAATTTGATTTTAAGCCAAAGGGTGTTTTTTTTTTTGTTGTTGTTGTTGCAGAAATAATTGAAATGGCTATACAACTGGAAAAATAAAAGAAAAAACTTTCACTAATTTTATTTTAAAAAAAGAAAGAAAAGAAAAACAGTTTTAATGAGAGATTTTAAGCGAAAAGGTGTTTTTTCAAGTGTAAGACAGCATTTTTGCAGTATTTTTTTTTTGGTACTTTTCGGTTAACCGGGCGCCAGTGATAGATATACATGTATATATACACACACATATATATATACACATATATCTACACAAATACATATATATATACATACATATATATACACTTATATGTATGAATATATACATATCTATATGTATATACATATATATTTATATATGTACATATATCACTGGCACCCGGCTAACCGAAAAGTACCTTTTTTAATTCAAATGCAAACTATATTAATGGCAATATACTTCTATTTACTTCTACATATATGAAATTTCGTTCCGGCTGCTTATAACTCGAGTTCTGCTGAATGGATTTTCGTAGAACTTAAACTGTAAGATAGATAATTTTTCAGGGAAGGTTTTATTGTATAACATATCGTTTTACGTAGCTTTTAGTTATAGAATTATTATGGGAAGTTCTATAATCAGATCAATCCGATTATGAAAGATTAGCCTTTTTAAAAAATTTTGCCACATGGATTTCAATGGAACCTACACTGTTAGATAATTTTCTAGGGAAAGTTTTATTATATAACATATCATTCTACGTTGCTTTGTTCTAGAATTACAGGGGGAAATTCGAAAATCGGGTGACCATTTTTTTAACCAAATATTAGCCTTTTCAATATTTGATTCCGATTATGAAAGATTAGCCTTCTGAAAAAGTTCTACTGGACGGATTTTGATGAGAATTGTATTGTTAGTTAGTTAGATGCTATTTCAGGAATGGAGTGTAGTACATGTTGTTCTGTGTTGCTTAGTCAAACAGTTATGTGTGAAGGTTATATAGTCAGGTGAACCCGATTCCAAAAGATTAGCCTTTTTGAAAGTTTTTACTGGGCGTATTTTTTGCGACTTGCATTGTTAAGTAGATAATTTGTAAGGATGGTTTTAATATATTTCATATCGTTCTGTTAGTTGTAGAATTATGTGAAAAAGTTCTATAATCAGATGAACCCGATTATCAAAGATTAGTCTTTATAAAAACTTCTACTGAATGGACTTTGTTAGTTAATTTGTTTGCATTGTTAGTTCGATAATTTTTAGTGATGGTTTTATTATATTGCATATAGTTTTATCCTTCTTTAGCAAACCTTAACTGTAAATGACCAAATAAAAGAGTTGATCCGTAACAGCTAAAATTTTGACTGCACATTAAAAAATATAATAGCGCAATGACGTAATTTTTCAGTAATGTAGAAGAATATTCCAGGTAAATATACAGATTGCTTTCAAATACAAGGTCAAATAAAACAATATTTCGTTTGATTCAAGGTTCATTTGTAGAAACCGACCAGCGCAGCGGGTGTAGCTTGCTAGTTTAGAATAAAAGTTTGCTTTTATCTAATGAAAATTAGAACAAGTACAGACCATGCAAGCACTACTGGGCGATTTAAAAACCTCTTGACATTTCTCTTTAATCGCTAGCCAAATGCATTTATTTGCAAGTGATAATGAATGACATTTATAATACTTCTATCAAAAATTCAGAAAACCAAGTCTTAGCAGGCAAGCCATAAGAATAAGAGATGGAATGGACAATTTCAAAGAATGGGAAATGTTGCTGATGAATATCATTCTAGGAGTCCAGCAACAGCATCTTACAGGTCATAGAGGATGTTCAGGAATCCAGGAACATCAACTAGAAGAAAGTATGGAGTTGAATGTTCTGACTTCACACTTTTAGACTGCCAGGAGTTTTATAAACTAAAAAGTGCTATGTACGCTAATGGCACCTGGTGCATGTAAAATCCGTCGTGGGTGCAAAGCCCTCCAAGTTACCTGTGAATAATACCTCTGGGGGTGCCTAGTCAGGTGAGGGTCTCGTCACCTGATCAAGGTTCTAAATTACGAGACCTATTAAATCTGTCAATTCAACAAAGTTAAACAGAAACCTTGAACCGGCAAACAAAGATAGCGGTAGCAAATCACAAGAGAGCAAGCACAGCAGCGATGTGAACAAATCAATAGTCAGGTGGATCACAGCCATGCTGTGATCAGGCGATTTCCGCCCCGCACCCAGGTACTAACCCGTTAAGCTAGGCATTCATGCCGGGCAGGTAGGGGCCTGGTTAGCGGTATAAAAAAAAAAAAAAAAAACTAAAAAGTGCAACAAGAAAATCAACAACCTAGATCAGGGGTGGCGAAACTTTTTACATTGGAGTGCCAAATTTTTTCAAAAAATATTTTACATGACTATGATGTGCCAAATAGGAAACAAATTTAATAGATTTAAAATTAATTAAAATTATTTCAAAAAGTATTTATTAGGATTAAAAAAATAAAGGTAACATACATGTAGGTATTATGTTGTAATAATTATATCAAAACAAATATAATTTAGCAATTAATAAAAAAAATTACTGTGATTAAATGTGACTTCTTTTGTTGCATCTTGGCTGAAAAATAATTATTATCAGGCTCAGTTCATACCTAGTTAATTTTAACAGGATGCAAATTGTACTAGAGTGATCTGACAAGAACTTCCTATGAGTTTCTTATATTATTCATTTGCAAAAATAATGACTCGGTGGCACACATAGATGAAAGAATTGTTAAAAATGGCAAAACTTTTTTAAATAGCTCTGGAATTAAATTCAAAATTACCATTATTCATGGGTATTTTTACTTTTAATTTCTAATAATCTTTCAATTGCTTCTAAGTCATGTCTTTGTTTGATGCATTTTTGAACCCATATTGAACTAGATTGAAATGTAATATGCCACAATTAAAGTTCTTCAACTTCCAATTAATTTTAATTGCCGAAATGTCAGTGAAAGCTCACTGTGGAGGTGCAAAAAGTTTTTTGTTTCTGTCTGTTTGTTCTGCGATAACTGCCATAAAAAATGTCCAATTAGGTTAATTTTCGGTGGGTAGTTTGTGAGGTACCCAGATTTAGCTGTATATTTTATAATTAAAATTGGTTCATTCGTTCGAAAAATATAGAACATTTATTTTTAGGTCATAATACTTTCCTATGGGAATGCAGACGATTTTCAAATTTCCTTTTTAACTGAAATGAAAATTGCATATTTGAATAATGGATTTAAACATAACATTATGGATGCTAAATTTTCGATATGGAGGTCTTAAATATATCCAATAGCTTTAAAAATTTTCCGATACATTTATTAGAATTTAGAAATTAGTTGTTTAAATTATTTGAAATTTTTTTGCATATTTTCAGGAAACATAAAACATTTTATTTTCATATTTTTTACAAATTTAAAATGCATTTCTTTTTTCTTTCCTCTTTACTTTATTAGTTGCTTAGCAACCATATTTCAAAGAATATCAAAATAATAAAATTCATGTAACTGCAATATTTTATTAGCAAAATAACTTATTTTCAGGAGATTAGTGTTCTATTGACATAAATGAGAGTTTATTTTGATACAAGTTACCTTTTAACTACTATAGAATGATTGATTACTGAAATATTTTTTCCAAACAAAAATTGCAAAAATATTGAGCGTGTAATTTGGATTCAAGTCTCTTAGTTTACATTTGTATAAGTATATTTCTTACATGAGGTATCATTCATTTTCTGGACAAGATGTCGATGTTTCGTCGTACAAAAGATAATATTCTTTTAAAAATATGATAAAATCACTCGTACAACAAGGTGGTTAAACTAAAAAAATTAGTGTAGTAACACGCATCATACATATTGTCCAATACTGAAATATTACAATTAGGGGAGACTGGTACACACTGGACCTAAGGGCACAGTGGACCACCCCCTAATATTTTATTTATTAAAAAAAATTTTAAGCTTCTCTTCTATCCTAATAGACAACAGCACTGCACTGATTATTTATAGACTTCAGAAAATATGTTTAGCTCAGATTGAACTATTTTATCCTGATTGGTTGTTTTGAGCTTCTAAAAGTAAAATTTTTCATCACCCTATTTTAATTTTTTTAGTAATTAAAGGTTGTAGATAAATAAGATAAAACAGCATTTTTGATAAGCTAAGATACTTGTTATTATTTAACTTTAAAGTTAATATGTTTAAAAGAAAGCTATGAACAATATTAATATGATTATTTATTGAACTTCAACATGGGGCACAGTGGTCCACAATCCATTCTGCTCCTGTAATGCAAAATGTTCAAAATATTTAATAATTGCTTATTTTCTATAAAGAAATATTGTTTTAAAGCAGTTATTTAACTGTAAAATAAAGTAAACAAAGAAAAATAACAATTTATTTAACACAGTAAGAAATATTTTGTTTTGTATTTACTGTCTTTGATAAATATAACTGTCGTGTAATTGCTGATGATTCTATTCAAGTAAGATTCATGAGACACAAATTGAATGGAAATCAGTTTATTTTTCCCGAAACTGTAGATGAATCTGTTGTTGCTGTCAATGATTTCATAATGTTGCTCACAGACCACAAAAGTATTTCAGGAAAATTCCAGGCTCAATCTTATTCATAAGTATTTTGGAATTTCATTTGCAAATTTTAATGTGCGCTGATTTTTTTGTACTTGTAATAACTTCATCTAAATTGCAACTGTTCCTGTATTAATCTGTTATTATTTTCAAAATATAATTATTTTGTTTTTGTTTCAAAATGTTACTTGTAAATTTATATTACTATGTTATTTTACGGATAAAGGGGAAATAAAAAGGAATTTGATTAATAAAAATAGATTTATATTGTATTTCAGATAATACCTAATAGTGGTCCACTTTACAGGTGCATATAAAAGATGTTTTTTTGAAAAATGTATTGAAAACTATGTTCTGAGAAAATTATGATGAATGTATAAAGGTTTAAGGAAGATTCAAAAACATTTTCATGCAGATCGGTTTGTCCGTTAAAGAGAAAAAAAAATTAATTGAAAAAGTGGTCCACTCTGTACCAGTCTCCCCTACTGGAAATTGAGAACGAAAAAGCTATCACAAAAAATACTTTATAGTGTCAAATCACGTTTGCTATTTAGTGAATTGGCAGCGGGCACGATTACAAATGATTACCCAATAAGTTTAAAAGTTTCCAAATATGCCTGAGATTTTAGTATGTTATTGCCATCGAGTTAGATCAGGATGTACTTTGATAATATAAATATTATAGAACAGCCGTACTCAACCTTTTTTTCTCGCGGGCCGCAAACATGTATTTGCGACATTAGGCGGGCTGCAACATACTTGTATAATAATGTAAAAATATATAGATTTCTATTGCAAATGCCGCGAAGATTGTTGTTTTGAAAGAATGGTATAAAACTTTTTGGTGCCAATTTTTTTCTGCGACAAATATGTAACCTTAATAAGACTTATTAGCTATATGATAAGTATGAAATGTAAAAACAATGTAGCAATTCCAAATTCTAAAAAAAGAAAAAAAAAAGAAATCAGGGATTTTTTCTAATAAATCAGTTGCAAATTTTTTTTTAAATGTAGAAATATAGAGTGCAAATTAAATTAATTTGGAATAATGTTTGTTTAGAGTTCAAAGTTAAGAAATGTATATACTACTATAGCACAAATAAAACTACATCTAAAAAGAATTTTGACTAAGGAAACGTCGTTTAAGATATTTTAAGGTAATTTTAAATTAGTAATTATAAATAACAGGAAATTGTCTTCCCATGAAAATATATAAAAGAGCAGTGAAAATATTAAAAACATATCAACAACAATTAATTTTATAAATAGGTAGAAATGATTATGTGTCTCGGGCCGCACATAAAAGGTCGGTGGACCACATGCGGCCCGCGGGTTCAGTATGGCTGTTATAGAATGACCATCAAAACTGTTTTTTTGAAAAAAATTTGTAATAACATTAGATGTTTAAAATAGATATAAATGAAATATAGTAGATTCAGTTTATATTTATATAAGTTGCTTTTGTAGATGAGATATTATTCTATTTATCCATCAGAATCAGGTGTATCATGGTTGGGTAAGTAAATATTGCTATTTGGATATTAGAATAACAGGAAATTATTTTCGAAATTGTTGCATATCCTAATAAAACCACTGTGTAGAATGAAATCCAAGATATACTAGAATCATTCACACAATCAATAGAAAATCACGAATATAAATTTAATAAGATTAAGGGGGAGAGGGCAGAGCCCCCTGAAGAAATGTATTTTTTTATCTAAAAATTTACAAGAATAAGAAGTTCATAAAAATTTCAGAATATCATTGCATAAACCATGTTCAATTTAACGCTTCTAATTTCTGAAAACTCCGAAGTATTTTATAAGCCTATAAATATGCATGTAATATAAAAAATTAAATTGTGGATTGTAAGATGCTAAATAATACGAAAAGTGAGATTAAAAAACAATGATTTTCAGAGCTGATGTTGAGGCTCCTGATCTGCAGATTTACTAGTTTAGACAACTCAAATAAATTTGTGTTATCTCTCTTGATTTAGAGACTCAATCAACAGTGTGTCAAAATTATTCTTTCACATGTCAAAAATGGTATGTGTATCATGTTTTCTATCCCTGGCCTAGATCATCTGAAAAAGACAATAACAACAAAGCAGCAAAAATCATACAAGCTATGTTGGATAATGTGTTCCAGTGCAGTTCATGCAAGATAGATGGGAGCTGTGCATAGTTATACAGGACCATCATATTGCAATGAACTGATTTTTGTTTCTATTTAAGGGTGTAATATAGTAGTTGTAATGTTTATGTCACAAATAAAATGTTTTCGACAAAAATACCAAGGAACTTTTGAATAAACCTGAATTAAAACAATACAAATTTGGAAGATACTTTCAGTCAATTGTACTAGCACAAAATTTTAAATAACTGAGGATATTGTTCTAGTTCTAATAATGCATTTAAGTTGAGATGAGCTTATGGGGAACATGCAGGTAAGTGAGACCACTTATATTAATATTTGTGCAAACTATAAAGCTGGCACAATGGTTCAACTTCCAGTTTTTCATTAAATCCTGTGAAAAAAATCAGAGCAAGTGACCAAATTTTTTTTTATATGAAGCACTCATGAGATTATTACAGTTTTTATATATATTAATATATATGAAAAACAAACTACAACATATATAAAAATTACGATAATGTTATGTTACATATACTTTTTTTCATTTATTTTCATGCATGTGATTTCATTTTAATTATATGTACATATATTTTTTCAATTATTTAATTCATTATTTCCACTTTAAAATACTTTTCTACTACTTCATATCTCAAAATTCCGTTATTCTATGCCTAGTACATTAGCTTTCCCATGTATTAAAACCATTCCATTTAGAATATTCTTTTTATTTCATAGGCCTAGTTTATTTTTTCAGGACATGTCCAATAATGATTTTATGATTTTCTCATTTACATTTTTTTTTTTTCATACGCAACTTTTTAGTGTTTTGGGGTTAGCTGATTGGCTGGTAACCGGTTCAAGCTGGCTTTTTTACTTTTCCCTGTACTCAGGCACATGGCAGCATTTAAACATTTTGCATTCTCAGAGCTCTGATTTTCACTAGTGTTACTGTCTTGAAAAGTTATAACATGTCATTCAAATTATTGTTCATCATGTCATTCAAAACAAGTAATAATTAATATTAATTTTGCATTTAATATCAAATTGTTATTGTATTCTAAAATTAAAAAAATTATCACATTAATTATTTTGAATGCAAGTATCAGACATTAATAAATAAGTATAGTCAAAAAAGCTTAAATGTAATTTTTAATTACTTTTTTGAAATTTGACTGAACAATTTTTAATTGGCTATTGGCTTAAATCTCCTAGTGGAGTCCCTCGGATAAAATATTATTTATTATATATAACAGATTATATAAATATTATATAATATTATATAAATATTAGATAATTATTATATATATTCAATAATATATACTACAAATATATATATATATATATATATATCTTTGAATTTCAAAAAACATATCAAGTTCTTGTAATATTCTAATTAAATCTCCAAAGAGATAATTAGTTATAAAGTGTAGACAGAATACCACATAGTTAATAAATTAACAAGTGCAATCATAATATTACCATAGCATTTGCTTCAATGGTAATTGGCCAAAAATGCTGAAAATATGAAAAATATTTTTAAAAAAAGAGAGAAAAATATATATATATATATAATAAACCATAAAATGTTAATAATTTGAAGTTGATATCAAGTGAATACAAATGGATTTTGAAATGAAATATGAACTAAATATAATGGAAAATTGGATAACAAGAGATTTAAATTAGAATTGGATATGAAAAAACACGTGTAGATATAATCATCAGCCTGGATGTATCCACACCTGTTTTAAAAAATAATACAGTATTTCATAAATATACTGGCATTTATGCTAAGATCAGTACATTCATCCAGGTATACTGTATTATTACCAGAAAACAATTGGAAATAGTAAAATTGGAAATAAAAAACTTGTAAAGAACAGATAAAATACCTTACTCACAATAATTATCAAAAATTCCTTAAACATCACAAGGTCTACATTTATACCAATACGACCACATGGCGCACATCATGAAATATCATAATCTTGATGAGTTGTGTTTTTGTATATGTTATGTTTACAGTTATTTTAATACAATGCATAATTTATAGACTTTTATAACTGATCATTAGTATCACTTAATATACAGGTGATCGGCAGACGCACATTCACCATGCCTATATAAAGTGTAAACAATGTTCAACCATCTTAATAATAGTCCTTATATGTTTTAATTGTAATATTTGCTATATTATATCGCACACTCAAACAAAATATAAATTATTACATAACATGTTTATATTTATATGATGTAATAAATGTTATTTAAAAGAGTTGATAATTGAATTTATCAAAAAAATAGGATAATCATAAAGTTTTGCTTGATTTCGTATAAATCTAATATATTTTTGTTTTTATTTATATCTGAGCATAGATATTTTATACGATGAAGGTAATTGATAATTATATTTTTATAAACTGATTTATGTAAACATGAAGTAAAATTGGTAAAAATATTTACTTTAAATGGAAAGTCAAATCTTTTATCATAAATATCAAATATTAATTTATAATTATCATTAATATTAATTTTTAACTCAAGAAAATTTATATTATTATTAATCAAATCATTTTCGCTTAATGTAAGCTGATTAGGATAAAAATTGAGTGGTGATGTGCAATTTCTATCATTGAAATAAAAAATGATAATGTCATCAATATAGCGATAAAATACATAATCATTGTTCTGACCAATATTTCTTTCATAATAATATAAGTAAAGGTCAGAGAGAATACTAGAAGCGGTCCCACCCTGCGGTATTCCCTGGCATTGTTTATAAATAATATTGTCATATATGATGTAATTATTATGCAATGTAAAGTTTAATAAAGTTTTTAAAAAATTTATGGAAATATGATCTTTTAATTTTAATTGCGATTTAAATTCTTTAAATAATATATACACATTGTTTTATGTAAGTCTTTTATATCAATGTTATTAAATAAATCATTAAAACTCAATGTTTTTATGAATTTTACCACATTGATATTATGTATTTTATTAATAAGCTGAAAACTGTTTTTTAGGCAATGTTGGTTATTATGTTTTATCGTTATATCATATATCTGCTTTAAAATATTAAGAAGTAAATTGCTTGCATTATTATTATATGTGTTACACCCGATGGTAACTGTGCGAAATTTAATTGGATTTTTATGAAATTTTGGAATTATAACAAGATAAGGATAATTTAATTTATTACATTTGATTTTTAGTAATTTGTGATAATTTAATAATTTTCTATTATTAATTTCAATATTTAATTTAGTTTTATTAAAAATATTACTTGTGTTAATTGCATTGTGAATTAACACTTTATAGTACTCTTTACAAATAATAGCATAATTATTTGGAGATTTATCTACATAAATAATTATAAATTTGTTTTGTAGTTCTGATATATGTTTATTTATGTTTTTAAAAGCTGCATGTGTAATATGTTGATAATTTTTTATAATTTCATTTTTAAATTTATCTATTACAGAAAATCTCCATTCACTAAAATACTCGATAGGTTAATTGTAATCAATAGCAATTTTATATATAAATAAATCAATATCTTGAATAAACTGCAATATTATGGATTTGATTTTACACATGTATGGAAGGCGAAATTTTGTGCCATTATGCATGAAGTTTTGTAAAATAGGTTGTTCTACAATATTAAGATCACCAGTAATAATATGACCATGTGTTGTATTTATGTACTTTTGAAATTTTGGGTCATTACAATAATAAGGGTAATTATTTGAAGAGACCAATTGTTTTGCAAAAGAATTGTAATTAAAAATTTTACGTCCAAGTGTGCGATTATATTTATATGTCTTGTGAATAGTAAAATTTTTTATTGGAAAATTATTAGTAGTGTTGTTTATGACATTGTGTAAATTGATATTATTAAATACATGATTGGAAAAATTTATAATTAGTTGTGTATTATTAGTTTTATATTTAGGTTTATTAGAAAGACTTGTATTTAATAGGTTTGCTCTATAATGAAGAATATCATAAAAGATATCACAAAAATGTGGAGAATATTGATTATTTTTAAATACTTTGAAATATTGGTTCAAATATTTCTTTTTAATACTAAAAATATGTTTTCTTATAGCTAACCAACTATAATCATTACAAAATTGTGCCTCAAGATCATCAAGCTCTTGTTGTATCACAATATTATCAGTGTATTTTTTGTTATTATGTATACCTCTACCAGATCTTGAAGTTTTTTTATGTTTGAAAAATTTAATCCTGAATAAAGATTTTTATAATTTTCATATTTAGTTAAATCTGAAAAAACAGGATGTGATTTTTTGTATACTAATTGATTTAATCCATAAGGATAGGTAGTATTAAAATGTCTTATATATTTAGATTCTATAAAAAGTCGTTCAGTAAACTTTTTTTGTATTTTAAGTATTTTAATAGTAATATTTTTAAAATCATGATTTTTTAAATGGGTATATTCAATATTATGAGTAGTTTGAAATTTAGATTTTTTAAATTTATCAATATGAGAACGATGTAAATTTAGCCGCGTATGTAATTTTTGACAAGACTGTCCAATATATTCCATATTACACGAATTGCATTTCAATGAATAGATTACATTGTATGCTTTGCAAAATTTTACCATATTAAGTTTGTGATTATTTGAAATCTGGGACTTATCAGCTAAAGGACATGTAAGGCAACGCTTAGATTCACACTCTCGAAAACATAGAACAGGCTTGGGACAATAGAATAGGTTATCTGATAACGATCCAGGAAAATCCCTAATAATCTTCCTGTACCGAGCATTAGTCCTGGATCCACCAAGGCCTAAATTGCCAGTATCTAATAATTTACTCATAACTACCATATTGTTTGAAAGCAATAAAAATTGCAAGAGATACATAGTAAAAATTATAACATCAAATAATAAATTTTTTTAAACATCTTTATTTTTATAAAGTACTCTTGAATAACCATAAAAGGAAAAAATATTTAAAATAAGATTAATGATTGTTTTATACTTGATTAAATATAATAAAACTATTTACATATATACATAAAGTCCCATTAAGCAAACAAACATCAAAAGACAACAATCTAAAATCCCTAAGCAATAATAAGTCAATATAAAATTAATTTTGGCAAAATACAAAAAGAACCTGAATAAGATGTTATAAAGATGCATTTGAAAATTCAATAGATGAACAAATGATACCAAGATACAATAGTAATATTGTATAATTATTATTATTAAATTATTATTAAATACACAATTAAAAGCACAATGCAGCTATAGTAACTATGTATTCCAAACAGAAGCTAATCAAAGTGATTTATGAGCCAAATAGGCTTAATTATGGTATCATATGAAAATCAATAATTTCTACTAGATAATTATTGAAAACAATATGTATAAACCATTCCATACCAATTTGCGCAATGCAGCAGAATTTTATAGAATGTCAAATAATTATAATATCTTTGAATTTCAAAAAACATATTAAGTTCTTGTAATATTCTAATTAAATCTCCTAAGAGATAATTAGTTATAAAGTGTAGACAGAATACCACATAGTTAATAAATTAACAAGTGCAATCATAATATTACCATAGCATTTGTAATTGGCAATGGTAATTGGCCAAAAATACTGAAAATATGAAAAATATTTAAAAAAAGAGAGAGAGAAAAAAATATATATAATAAAACATAAAATGTTAATAATTTGAAGTTGATATCAAGTGAATACAAATGGATTTTGAAATGAAATATGAACTAAATATAATGGAAAATTGGATAACAAGAGATTTAAATTAGAATTGGATATGAAAAAACACGTGTAGATATAATCATCAGCCATATATATATATATATATATATATATATATATTATATAATGAAAAATATGGTTACCTATCATGAATTAATCCACAAGGTACTAGAACTTTATCTAGCAGAGGTTCATAATGGCGAGGAATACAAAAGGCATCTAAAGGATGTCCTTCCTCTTCATCAGAAATCTGTGAAATAGGAAAAAAAATAAATAATTGGATGTTAGAATTATTTTTAAAATATTTAACTTGTTTTATGTAGTTCTAAAATAAAATTCTCATTAAAAAAAATATGAAATACCGTAAAATACCGTTAATCCGCCCTTCCCGATTAAGCGCCCCCCTCCCACTTTGTAAACAAATTGGAAAATTCAAAAAATCCCGAGAAAGCGCCCTCCCCCAAAAGAAATTTCGCCGTGCACCTAAAGATCAACACCAAAAATTTTATCTCCCGAGTGTTTTTTTTTTTTTCCGACAAATTAGAAAGGCGTGGCGATTCTTTGATATATCGCAAACATGTACAAAACACATTGTCGATCTGAAAAAGCAATATAACTAAACATTAGTTTTGCTGTAAATTTATCTCCATGGCGATATGAAGTTATAAAAATATCGATAGTGAAAATTTCTCATGAAATAAGTTAAAAAAATGTGTATTTGATGCTGTGTGGAAAATATTTTGATTAAAAGAGAATCTATTTATTTTATTAAAGAATTTATAGTTGTATTTAACATTATTATGAAAACCAATCACAAAAAAAATATATATCGACTGATTGATCAGATCAATCGATTTGTCGATACACAGTCGAATTTGTAGCATAATTTGTGCTATCTTTGTGGTAGTAATGTTTTTTGTTTTAATAATCTGGCAACACTACCAATTCGTTCTATATGTTCTCAATTTTTGTGATTTGTATTATTTATTTAGCATTTATAGATACGAAACCATGATTTTAAAAAAACGGTTATTTAATCATCCTAACTTACAACAGATGGCGACACCATAGAAAATGTTACTAGTTCTAGAAATTACTTCAGGACTTTTTCAACTTTTAATTATTTTAAATTATTAAGTTCCTTTTATTTTTCTGTTACCATATTGACAGACATTAGTGTTATTACCCTAATTTCCTGCCTATAATCCGCGGATTATACGTTAAAAAACTTTATTTTTCTTGTAATGCAGATTATACGTTAAAAAACTTTATTTTTCTTGTAATGCAGATTATACGTTAAAAAACTTTATTTTTCTTGTAATGCGGATTATCTGCGATTTTTTCCTACTCAATATCTTTGCAAATGTCAATAAACATAATTGTTTTGAGCAAATTTGCAAATATCTTTCTTAAAAATCAACAGATGGCGCGACCGCGTAACTTATTAAATCTTGTTAAGAAAAGTCATGCCATTATTTCATTTCTAGGTCTTACTGCCTCAAATACACTCTTTAAACAGAAGCATTCATTACCATTTACTCATATGTCATCTTTATTTACAGTTATTTAATTTCAGTTCATAAACAGTACATATCAACATAACATAATTATAAAAACGTAATTATTAATATTAAAGTACTTTTAACTTACCAATAATCTTTTTATTTCTGTTTTATATTAATAACTGATTCCTTAAATCCATTTATTTCATGCTTTACAATAGTTTTTAACTCATATTTAGTTTACAAACATCGTACTCTATGCTTCATCCATTCTAGCTATTCATTCTCTGTATACAGCGATATTCGATTCAAACGATAATCGAATTGTGTGGTAAGTTTTTACTTCGACAGATGGCGCCAGACAAATCTTTGTCTGATTCGCTGATCTTGTAATATTAAATTATAAATAACAGAACAGAAAAAAAATAACTAGTACAAGGATTTTATATTTCATTTAAACAAATATTTAAGTAATTAACTTACTTAATTATAATTTTATACCAAGTAATGTAAATCTTCTGAATTTATTCTTACTTATGTGTAATAGAATTGCAAATGTTTTGTACTGAATTATCAATTTTTTATTTCAGATTTATTTATTTATCAAGTGTTATATTAAATACAAAAGTAAAAAATTGAAATATTTTACAATAGATTCAATATTTTTTCTCTTATGTCTGAACATTAGTCCAGTAGATCTTGTGAAATTTTCAGGAAATTAGAGTATTTATCTAAATGCATTCCAGTTTCAAAGCTTCTGAAATCCAGAATTTTCTATAATCTGAAATCACCATTAATCGTGAAGTTATACTGTTTTTCTATTTTGTCTATCATTTTTTTTTCAAAATGTTTTTCTTTTGTTACTTTATGAAAATAATGCATGCTTTGCGATGATCAGCCATTAGCATCTCCTCCCCCCCCCCCACCCATAAATATCATATACTACAGTTTTAATACCGTGTAAGCGCCCCCCCCTGCTTATTTTACGATTTTCCGTCGTGTTTAGGGGGGCGGATTAACGGGATTTTACGGTAGTTGTTTTATAAATAAATTTTATTTTTATTAATTACTGATAAAAACCTAACTAAAAATATAATAAATTTTGAAAACGATAAAATAATCGAATAAAAATATTGCAGACTAATATTTAAAAAAAGAAAAAAAAAAAAGAAGAAATGCTTGTATGGTTTTAAATGCAATACAGTCGAGCAGTGTTGAATTCAGGGGGTGGCCCAGGGGGGACATTCCCCCCGGAGCATGGAAATGTCCCCCCCCCCCCGGAAGATTTGAAATTTTATGCTTTCAATGGGTAAAAAGTGGAATTTCCCCCCGGAGCTTCAGAAATCCCTCCCGGAGAAAAGTGTCTGAATTCAACACTGCAGTCGAGCCTGTTTATAGCGAGCCCGCATTTAACGAGATTCCGCATTTAGCGAGGAAAATTGAGTCTTTTCCTTGGTATAATGTTTAATAAATGTATTGAAATATACTCTTTTAGCGAGCAAATTTTTGTACTTTGCTCGGATTTAACGAGGGAAATAATTATGGAAGCATGAAATAATTACAGAAATAATAAATTAAAAAAAAAAAAACATACAGTTTCTCTAGAATTTCCCCACTCCTGTTGAAAAGGAAAAATAAACATTCTTTAAAGTTATTCAACAACAGGTACAATCATCAGAGACAGGCACAGATTCTTGGAAAGAAGGCGGTGTTAACTGGACTCCAGTCCTATTGTCCTTTTCCAGGAAGGGTACGGGAGAGAATGAAAGAATCCTAACTCACAAAGAATGAAATTCCAAATCACTTGGTGCTTTACAGCGGTTAAAGATGGCAGACGCAGGGGAGGGGGAGTTAGGGACGTTGTCAAGTGACGTCATTCATGACGACTTCTCCCTTCAATGGCTTCATCCAATCGAAATCAGGTGTAATTACCGGTTTAAGAACTACGTGCAAGAAAAATTATTGTCGTTTTGTGCCTTTTCTTGAGAGCGTGTTTTTTGTTCTGCTGTTTAAAATGTTGAAAAGAAAAGTTTTATCCGTAAGAGAAAAAGTGGATTATAAAACTCTTGGATAAAGGTGAAAAAATGTTACAATATGGACTTTCTTCTTCAACTGTGTCAACTCTTTTAAAAAACAGAGTCCTTAATGAAAGCATATGAAGCGAATGTGACCGATTCCAAACGGTTGAAGAAATGTGAAAAAGAGGACTTGGATGAAGCACTGTTAAAATGGTTTATTCAGCAACTGAATTCTTGTTTACTGATAACTGGGCCCATCATTAAAATCCAAGCAGAAAAATTTGCAGCTCAGCTAGATTACACAGATTTTTCTTGCTCTAATGGATGGCTATATCGTTTCAAGCAACGTCATAATATCTGTGCAGGAAAAATCATCGGCGAAGCCTCCAGTGTGAACGACAAGGATGTGAAAGACTGGTTAGATTGCACATGGAAAGATGTATGTGAAAATTATGCTGACGATAACATCTACAATGCTGATGAGGCCGGCGTCTTTTACAATCTAACTCCTTATCAAACGATGAAATTTAAAGGTGAAAAATGTGTGGGCGGTAAGTTGCTGAAAAATCGCTAACTGTGTTAATGTGTTGCAACATGTCAGGCAAAGACAAGAAAAAACATTTTATCGTCGGTAAATCTGCAAATCCAAGATGCTTTAAAGGGGTAAAAAGTCTCCCAGTGACTTACAAATCGAACAAAAAGGCATGGATGACTTCTGAATTATTTTTATCTTATTTGCACAAGTGGGATAAGGTGCTTCAAAAACAGAAAAGAATGATTGCATTCATCATTGATAATTGTTCTGCTCACACGCAAGTCAGCAATTTAAAAAACATAAAACTTGTTTTTTTACTGACTAACTCAACCTCAGTGTTATAGCCTCTCGATCAAGGAGTTATTCGGAGCTTCAAATGCTATTGATTCTCATGATGTTAGAGAGAAATGAAAAAGATCAGGATCTTAAAATTTCTGTTCTTGACGCTATACACCTGATGATAGATGCTTGGGGAAGTGTGACTCAATCCTGTATCCAAAATTGTTACAGGAAAGCTGAATGGATTGACAGAAATGAATGTGACTTCGAAGATGAAGATGACTTGCCACTCTCAGTCTGTTTGCAACATAATAACATTGAGAAGTTTAACGATGTTTTAAGCATCGATGAGTACAATAACGCTGATGACGGTGTCTTAACGTCGGCTTACTCTCCACTGAGGATATCGTTGTGGAAGTGTTTGTAAAAGCCCAAGAGCAGGATATTGCTTGTTTATTACACTTAAACAATATATTAAAAATTTCTGACTAAAGATAAACATGATTTTCCATGAATAAAAAATAATTAAATTAGTACTAAAAATTATAACATCGCAAGAAAATAAATAAATACTAACAAGTTTTCAAAAGATCACGCACCGGTGAGAAAGTAAACAAATACACATACCACTATATACGTACAAGAAGGCATCGTATTAGAAATTAAAAGTCAGAAAGTTCAAATTTGTGCGAACAACAAAGTCACGATTATACATAGACAAGGTCGCGGTCGGTACACAGAAAGAATATTTATAAATTATGATTCTAATTGACAGCATCCCATCAATTTTGTTTGTCTGCTACAACGTTCAGTAAAAAGTTGAGTTGCTTCAGTCGCTCTACCACTATTTCGGGAATGTTTGGGAATTGAAGCACTTGAATACGCCATCTGGTAGAGAAAAGATGTAACTGCTTGCTTCAGGAAAATCCTGTGCCCATTGCATTACATGTATGTTTAATTTGTTCATAATGATTATTGTTTTGCACAATTTCACATTTCATGTGACATTCTGTGTTTATATGACAAGGTAAAAATTATCCGAAATTGAATATCTAACGCTTTCAAACGCGTTTACAATAAATAATTTTTCCAATGGCACTTTAGTATTACTTAAAGGAACATTTATACTGTACCGACAGCTGCAATCAGCGCCTCTATAGGCCGTTTTAAATCCCATTTTTCTTTGTTCATTTTTTAAAAATTATTTTTAACTTTTAATCTGATAGTAACAAAATAATTTATAATTCACATTAGTTTGTATTAGTAGAGGTAGAGATTTGATTCGAGAATGTGTATGGGGATAAGCAGAGCCGTCCTTGGCGAAAGCGAGGCCGGGTGCAAGAACTTTTGCGAGGCTGCCAGTTTAGCTGTGTGTTTTCATTCGTCTACCTGAAATTTCGAATAACTTTATTTAACGACAGACATCCCGTGATTAAATACAGCGAAGTCATTTATTCATCAACCAAAAATACTGAATAGTAATTTTTACTTTATGTAATGACAGACATTCCGTGATTAAATACAACAAAGTCATTTATTCATCTACCAAAAATACTGAATAGTAATTTTTGATTTATTAAATGACAGACATTTCGTGATTAAATAAAATGAAGATATCTGTTCGGAAATTCTGCTAAATATTTTGAATAAAATTCCACTAAATTGACAACGCTACTTCCCACAACGCAATCGCTCTTTGAAAACAGCTCGCATGACACACAAACAATTGCGCTTTTTTTTTCTGGGGGTGTGTGTGGGGGGGGGGGAGTATGTTTTAGCAGAGATTTACACACAGATTCGGGTCTAACTCCCTTTCATAATACTCGGACTGAGCTCGGCCTTTCTTTTTTCTTTAGTGTTGGGCTGGGCCGGGAATTCATTCTGGCAGTATCATACAGAGCGATTTTTTTTATCGTCAAATTGCCACAGAGAGATACGAAAAGTACTGTTCAACTGGGAATTGTGTCTACATTTCAAGTTTGAATACAAATTTTGAAATAGGGGGTCATCTACATATTAAAAATTGTATCGATTTTGAATTTTCCAATGGTAACACCCACTTTTGACACAGTTTTTTTAATTCCTTTGATCAAGGTAGACAGTAAAAAACCTCCGATTTTGTACTTTTTCTCAAATCTTTGTACAGTTAGATGAGTTAAAATTTTGTGGATGTTAATGTTAATTCACGTGGCAAACTTTTTGTCGTCCCAAAAATCATCCGATTGACTTTTTTTACTGCGATACAATGCATGAATGCAAAGATAATTCAGACATTTTTTTTTCCAATAAAAAAAATAGTTATGAAATTTATTAATAAATTCATATTTAAAAATTATGAATTATGATCGGCATTAATTTTCACAGAAAACGAACCACAATTGTAAAAAACATGGATATGCAAGTGTACAGCTCAGTCCAATTATTAGTTTTCGAGACATATTGATAAATTTTAATTTGTGATGGCGTAAAGGGACCGTCTAATGTTTTCGAAACATCTACAGAAAATAAAATGTTAATAATTAACCGAAAAAGAAAAAAAACTATGGTATTTCATTTATGTAAAGTGGGTTTGTTTTACACTAGAAATTTCTGTATGTTTTTTCTGGTAAGTAGTTGAATGTTCCCGATATATCTGCTTGTAAGATGTTTTAATTTTCTATATTTATGGATAAACTACTAACACATTTTCTTTTATAACTCTATGAAGATTTAAGAAAAAGTGTATAAACAGTACTTTTTTTTTCGGGTCGCCTTGATTGAAAAATTCTCAATCATGATACCAAAAGTGAATGTTACCATTTAGAAATTTAAATTTGGCAAAATATTTCATTTATTTCAAAATTTATATTCATATTGGGAAAGTAGACAAAATTAAGAGTCGAAGGATACTTCTCGCATCTCTCCATGACAATTTGGCCATTAAAAAGTATGGGGTGTTCTCTCTCTATCTTTGTCTTCTTTTTTTACTTTTTTGATAACTGTACATTTGTTAACGAAATCTTTAGAAATTTATTATGACTTAATAAATAAAAGAGAAATATAAATAAATAAATAAATAAATACTTTTTATTCCCTTGTAGAGCTTCAAAATTATTATTTTTTTAATCATCCTTTTATGTTCTTCTAAACTATTGAATTTTAATGAGTCTACATTTGAATATAACTGTCTTATGTGATCATTATTATTACAATTCCATGTACCATGACTTGCGGAAATATAACCGACCTCTTAACAATTAATATTCAATTCATGGGACTGTCCAGATTTGCTATGCGCCTGGTGCTGCCTCGGCTAGAGTATAACAATTCCCATAAAATGAATATAAGCTACGAACAATCTATTCTTTTCTAGAGCGTCCCAGCTTAAGCTTACATGGAATATTTTATTGATAAAACATTTTACATTTTATAAATAAGCATGTTTACACATATGAATTTGATTATGAAATAACTCATAACAAAATGAATAATAAATATTTAGCTATTTTGTATTATTTTTTTCCGGGCGCGAGGCCCTGTGCGGCCGCACCTGTCGCACACCCCTAAGGACGGCCCTGGGGATAAGCTTGAAATTAAAAACCAGTCCTCAAAATTCGATTGATCAACTAGTCGCTAGAGGCGCAACGATAAATGTGGTAGCTCGCAATCTGATTGGTTATTGTTCCCTCAATTTTCAGCAAGTTCTCCTACTGATTTGGGGAAATAAGTTTTTTACTGACTAATCTGCTGAAAGTTATTTAATGTATTTTGCATAATTATAAATATTAATTTAGTAATATTTTTCTGCAATATTTTTTATTTTTCCTTTATTAAATTATTCCCTGAACTTGGAAACGAATTAAAAAACCGTTGAAATTTTAACAAATACATACAGAAATAATTTCCTTATATTTAAATTAAAAAAAAAATCAGTTTCTACAAACAAAATAAAGCAAAAATACGTTTTATATATATATATATATATATATATATATATATATATAACATAATGGGTAATCTGATGTACTCGCCCAATCGTTCTGTAGCAATCTCAAAAATACACGAAATTCGTGAAAGCCGCTATCACTAACCCATGTATGAGCTCTTCGCGTCCTTCAAAACAAAAAGAAAACATCACTGAATGCAGAAACCTCGTCGTACAGCAATCTCAAAAATGTATGAAATTCGTTAAAGCTGCAATCGCTAACGCATGTATGAGCGCTTTGCGCCCATGAAAACAAAATACAAAGAAAATCAATCTCAATGATCCATGAAATTCATTCAAGCCGCTACCACTGAAACGCGTGTGTGAGCAATTCTGCCCTTAAGGAAAATTTTTAATATTGTTTCAAATTATTTTTTATAACTTAATAAATATTGAAAAAAAAATCAATTTTTTTCATTGGAATGATTTTTTATAACCCAATTAAAAATTGAAAATATCTTAAAACCAATTTTTTCAAAGTTTTCGCTACATAAAATCGAACTTAAGTCCTTGGATTTGGAGGCAAACGGCATATCGCGAGGCTATTAAACAATCATACTGAAGTAGCTTAAAATGAAATTAAACAAATTCACCAGACATATTTTTCGAAAAGATATGCTATAACACTGCCAAGAGCAACAAGTATTCAGATTGCGAGCTACGTTTCCGACCGCGGAACAAATTTGAAAAAAAAAATAGGTAGAAATAATAGGGTTTATTTATCTTTATTGATTTTAGCTTTATTGATGCTATTTTCTCATTTAAAATCACAAAAAAAAAGAGAACAGAAAATGACTTTACGCTTTAAAAAACACGCTTTTCCCCCCATAAAGTTGTTACATTTCAATATTTTTTCATTCCTCTGATACCATTTTTGAGACGCTAGACGAAATGTTTTAATAAGCGAAAATTGCGCCATATTTAAAAGAAGAAGATCATTTTCCTTTGAGAAAACTAAATATTTTATTACAAATGCATCTAAAACACATAAATTTTCAGAATCTTTACTCGCCGGTACAGAGATTAGACCATCAAGTCAAGATTGTGAATGTTTACATTCAAAATTGTAGCTGACAAACGTGACTTCAAGTTTGGTAATATGTGTAGACGGTGGCGCAGTTATTGTAGTTTAAATTTTTATATTTCGGTTAATTAAATTTCTTAGAATATAAGCAGAGTTAATATAGTTAGGTAACCATGCTCTGATTACCTTTTTAACACTTTCCAACCTAGTTGAAAGTGTTAAACACTTTCTTAAACACTCGTGTTTTTTAAAGCGTAAAGTCATTTTCTGTTCTTTTTTTTTTGTTATTTTAAATTGAAATTAGAAAATAGAGCATCAACAAAGCTAAAATCAATAAAGATAATTAGAAAGGACACACAAAAGAATTCTCTACTGTCTGTTAACAATAATTCCTGTAAGTGCATTTTAAATTGTTGTATTACTTGGTGTGTATAAATTCTGTAGATCCTATACAGGGCAGCACAAAAGTTCGCGAACGCATGTTATGTAATATTTAATGTAAGCATATTTCAATATTTGTAAGTTTTCTATGGCAACATATATTTACTTTAAATTTAACTCTAACTTTTGGCAACAGTAGTTGATTTCAGTTAATAAACATGCTTGGATGATGTATGTTGTGTGATCTCTTGAGTGTTCAATAGTTACTATTAATTTAGTGAATTTTAATGTTTTAATATAGTTCATTGGCGACGAGCGTGAAGTACGTTTCCGGCTAGATCAAATGAAAATTTCCGTGTTCTAAAACTTCGTTTCTTGACTTACGAAGATCCCACGTGTGTTTGATAATGTCGGAGTCTGAAGATGAAAATGACAAGTATCATCCTCAGACTGGCAGAATGCCAGCCTATGATGAAAATGACTGTTTCGAAGAATATCTGCTTCAAATTGAATTTTACTTTGAAGCGAACAGAATTAAAAATGATGCTGACAAACGAGCCACTCTATTGACATGTGTTGGAAAAAAAGTGTTTTCCACATTGCGAAACCTCGTTCAACCTAAAAGTTTAAAAGACATTCCTTATAGTGAGATCATCAAAGTATTAAACGGTCATTTCTCCCCACAGACATCAGTAATAATGCAAAGATTCCGATTTTACAATTTAAAGCAAAATGCAGAGGATGTTGCAACTTTTATTGTAAGAATCAAAGAGGCAGCAAGTAAGTGTTCTTTTGGACAATTTCTGGATGATGCAATCCGAGATAAACTTGTTTGTGGTTTGGCAGACCAGCAAATTCAGAACAGATTGTTAAGTGAAAGCAACCTTGACTTTAATAGAGCATCTGAGATTTCTCTTGCAATGGAAACGGCCAGTAAAGAAGCAAAATTTTTTAAGGTTAGAGAGGATAATGTTCTCGAAATTTTGGGTGCTAATGAAACGTTCAGAAAAAGAGCTCCTGTTCAAAATAACAGTTTTCAAAGTAAGGAGAGAAATCGCGGATATACAAGTAAGTTTGAAAATAAACACCAAATGAACAAGATCAACAAAAATTGTAAACATTGTGGAAAAAGGCACCGAGATGAATGTTCTTTTAAAAATGCTACTTGTTATAAGTGTAATTGCCAAGGGCACATAGCCAGTGTTTGCAAAACTTCTACATCAAACTTTGTGGATGAAGCATTTGATGAAATGTACATAAACACAATTTCAATATGTGCAGCTGTTGCAGATGAAGTTCCCAAGCCTTACCTAGTTAATATTTTAATAGGTAGCACACCAGTTGACATGCAAGTAGATTCAGGCAGTGCTCATTCAATTATGTCTAAAAAATTTGAGGATTTAAAATTAGGCATACTTGAAGAGTTGGAAATTCCAACATTGTGTTCTTATCTAGGTCAAATGTTAAAAATTATTGGAAGGTTTAATGTGCCTGTAAAATTTCAAGGAAAGACTGTGGCTACCATTAGTTGTTATTGAAACACCAAATAGACCTACACTTTTGGGTCGTCACTGGATCCAACAGCTTGGCATTGATCTAAATGGTCATATTGCAAATGTTAATGGTATAAAAGAAGATATAATAAAACAGAATTTAGAAAATCCAAGGGTTGAAGCCAATTTGTCTCAAGATATTTTACAATATTACTACTCCAAATTCCCCAACTGTTTTAATTCAAATGATTCTAGAGGAATGTTAGGTGAAGCAGTAAACATAGCTATGCGAGAAGATTCTGTAGCCATTTTCTGTAAATCTAGGTCAGTTCCATATGCCATAAGACAATTGGTGAATGAAGAATTGAACTATTTACTTCAAAAAGGTGTATTAGTGCCTGTAAGTCACTCCAAATGGGCAACCCCCATAGTCCCAGTGCCCAAAGTGAACAGCGAAGGCAAAAGATCTGTTAGAATTTGTGGGGACTTTTCAGTAACTGTAAACAAATTCTGTGAAACTCAATTTTATCCACTTCCATCTCAGGAAGATATTCTAACAAATATAGGATCAGGAAGATATTTTTCAAAAATTGATTTATCAATGGCTTTCCACCAGTTGTCTATAGCTCCTGAATCTCAAGAGTTGTTGACGTTGAACACACCAAGGGGTTTACTGCGTTATACCAAACTACCTTTTGGTATCAAGTCAGCATCTTTCTTGTTCCAAAAGAAAATGGATGACATTCTAAAGGACTTTTCATTTACTGATTGCTACATTGATGATTTATTTATACGTGCAAAAACGAAGGAAGAATGCAAACACAGAACAGAACTGGTGCTGCAAAAACTACATTCTTACAATGTGAAAGTGAATGTCCACAAGTGTGAATTTTTCAAGGATACAATTAAAGTTTTGGGTCATGTTAAAGATCAAGGTATTCATCCACTTAGAGAGAAATGTAATGACATTTCAAATACACAAATACCTAGTAATGTTACTGAGTTAAAAAGTTATCTAGGGCTTCTTGGATATTATCAACATTTTATGCCAAATTTATCTTCAAAGCTGAAATCTTTATACAATTTGTTAGAAAAGGACATAAAGTGGGATTTCAACCAGGAATGTATTGATGCATTAAAAAAAAGTAAAACATTACTAGATAAACATAATGTTTTGGTACACTATGACATAACAATCCCATTGTTTTACAGTGTGATGCATCTGCGTATGGTCTGGGAGCAGTTTTATGCCATGAGCCTTCACCTGGTCTATTAAGACCAATAATTTTTGCATCAAAAACTCTTAACAAGGCAGAAAGAAACTATGCTCAGGTACATAAAGAAGCTTTGGCTATCATTTTTGGCATTAAACGTTTCAACAAGTATTTACAAGGCACAAAATTTGTCATTGAAACAGATGCAAAGCCCTTGTTGACTTTGCTAGGGCATGATAAACCCGTTCCGGAAATGGCAAATTCAAGGATGCAAAGATGGGCATTAATTTTATCCAGCTATGACTACATTATGAAGTACAAAAAGGGCAAAGATCTTTTGCTAGCAGATGCTCTTTCTCGTCTCCCCTGTAAAGATAGTGAACCAGTTGACAAACGTGCTCATGAATTTGTATGTTATTTTGAAGAATTTTAGGATCTGACTACCAAAGATATTCAAAAGGCTAGTGCAGTTGATTGTGTTGTCAGTAAAGCAATAAATTATACCAAATTTGGTTGGCCACAAGTTGTTGCAGATTCTTTACAAGAATATTACAAAATTAGAGATGAACTGAGCATTGAAAATAATTGTTTACTAAGAGCAAATAGATTAGTAATCCCAAAGTGCTTAAGAGAAAAGGTTCTTCAACTTTTACATACTGAACATCCTGGAATAGTGCGAATGAAACATCTTGCTAGGGGATACTTTTGGTTTCCAAAAATAGATAAAGAGATTGAGTCATATGTAAACAAATGTGCCCCATGCCAATTAACAAGGGCAAGTGCACCTAAAGTTCCATTTAATAACTGGCCTTTAACAGGCAAACCATTTGAAAGGATCCACATTGATTATGCAGAATATGAAAATCACAATCTCTTAATTGTTAAAGATTCATATTCAAAGTGGATTGAAGTTGCACTTGTTGCTAACACAGATTCTCAGTCTACAATAAAAAAGCTTCGACAGATTTTTGCTACCTTCGGTTTACCAAGTGATGCTGTATCTGATAATGCAAAACAATTTAAATCTGATGAATATGTAAAATTTTTTAGGTCAAATGGTATTGTCTTGAGAAATTCTCCCCATATCATCCAAATTCAAATGGAGCTGCGGAAAAATCTGTTAATGTCATTAAGAACATGTTAAAAAAACACAAGTTTTCTAATAAGGTTTATGATGGCTTTCAACATAGACTAGACTGGATACTATTTGCTTATCGAAATACGCCTTCTTAAGTCACATTGAAGACTCCTGCTGAGCTCATCTTCAAATTTACACCACAGACCAAGATTACAAAGCTAAGAAGTGATCACATTATGCAAGAAAAGAGCTACCAAGAGTATCAAAGATCTCGTTCAACGGTCAGTGACAGATATTAATGTTAAAGAAGAGGTTCTTGTGAAATCTACTCGAAACAAGGAAATTAAATGGTTTCCTGGTACAATCACGAAGAAAATTAGTGAAAGTACCTATTTGGTACATGTAAATGGACAAGTGCGTTTTGTACATGCGGATCATTTAAGAAAGTGCACGCTTCATATTACTGAAATCCCTGTGCAACATAGTTTGCCACAGGATTGTGCAAGTGGATCTTCAGTGACAGTCAATGATTCAAATGCAAGGACTATTTCAGACTCAATGGAGGATGAGACAACATCTCAAATGCCTATAGAGACAACAGAGGAAGCAGATAAGGAAAAGGTTTTATCTAGAATTATTAAAACACCTAAACAAACTATGGACTGTCATCAAAACCCCAATTCTCAACTATTTAAAACCCCAAGACCTAAAAGGCTCATAAAGCCTCCAAATCGATTAGATTTGTAGTTCTCCAAATGTTTATTTAGCCCTATAATATGCCATGTTTTATTCGATTTTTTAAAGGGGGGAGAGTGTTATGTAATATTTAATTTAAGCATATTTCAATACTATTTGTAAGTTTTCTATGGCAACATATATTTACTTTAAATTTAACTCTAACTTTTGGCAACAGTAGTTGATTTCAGTTAATAAACATGCTTGGATGATGTATGTTGTGTGATCTCTTGAGTGTTCAATAGTTACTATTAATTTAGTGAATTTTAATGTTTTAATAATGTTTTAATATAGTTCACGTTTATTGACAGAAACTCCAGAAGGAGAATTTTAAACTGTGCTACGCGTTTCCTAACTAAACTAAAATTTAGCAGGCAATGTAGTATATATGCAAATCTATAGATTATATACAGGGCTTAATAAAAGTATTCGGATATTTTTTCCGAATATTGTGTATGTTGGAAATTCCTGAAATTACGTTTTTAAATATATTATGCGTTTTCCAAATTGTTTACTTAGATGTTATCTTTCAGCTTATTAAACGGTAATGATTTGTAAAATTATTTTGGAAGCTTTGGAAAGTGTTACATAATCTATGCTTGACGCATGATTTTTCGTTCTTGTTTATATCTTCATTCAATCTTCATTTGCTTTCCATCAGACGCCGACCGCCGTCTCGTATCCAGTATGAAAATCCAGATAATGGCACAATTTATTATAATAAATTCCACTTGGTTGCTGTAAAATAATTGGTGGCTTTAATTATCTTTTATTAACTTCAATCATGTTTCCACTCAATTTGCTAGATTAAAATTTAATAGAGATATAAAGATTTTAACATTTTATGATTATATAGAGCTTAATATAAAAGCTCTTTATTCTAAGTCTATATTTTGAGAAGTGAGTAGAAAGTTTTTTCAGTCCTTGAGAGAAAGAAGTCCTTTGGGTCAATGTCACAAGATAAAAACCCATGACGTAGGAAAATTACACTGTGTTGCATAAAGGTTTTTTCTCATGTGCTTTTTCACTTGTGCTTTTCCCGTTGCAATAGCTTCATTATAGGAAATCCACTTTCTCTCGTAATTAGGTAATGTTTATGAGTAAATTTCACTAAAGGAAATAGACGCTTTCAGTGTGACGTCAGTCATGACGGCGTTTTGGTTGGATACTGACTCCAAACAAACGGTTGCCATGTTTCGTTTCTTATTAAATATAAATTGTAGAAAATGTTACAACTGCATATAACGTATTAAAACAGTTTGTCGTGAGATATAGCTATAATATACAAACATAACAGAAAATACAACATAGCAACCGTTTGTTTGGAGTCAGTTTCCAAGCAAAACGTCATGACTGATGTCACGATGGAAAGCGTCTATTAAAATGATGTGTTTAAGGATATACAATTATTTTACAGACATACATACGTTAAATACAATAATCTAACATGGAGTGAAAAATTAGTCAGAGCCAGGAATCGAACCTGGGTCCACAGCGTTCCGGGCTGTTGCTCTAACCACTGAGCGACTCCGGCTGATTCCTGAGTCTGCAATTTCTCACTAATAAACCATGTTGGAGAGGCCACCAGCTATCTAACAGACAGCCTGGGCATGGCTGGTGGCCTCTCCAACATGGTTTATTAGTGAGAAATTGCAGACTCAGGAATCAGCCGGAGCGGCTTTGTGGTTAGAGCAACATCCCGGAACGCTGTGGACCCAGGTTCGATTCCTGGCTCTGGCTAATTTTTCACTCCATGTTGGATTATTGTATTTAATGTATGTATGTCTGTATAATAATTGTATATCTTTAAATGCTGAATGCAGGCGATATTTATGTGTGTTTTAATATAAAATGATGTGGGTTGTCCGCTGTTCCCCCGTAATCCCCTGTGTGGAATAAGGTAGTAGATTTAGATTTTTACACCATGTTTCTTGAATTCACGCTTGGAATGGGTTTTGTGAGAGCATCAGCTGTCATGAATTCCGTTGGACAATATTTCAAGTCTATTATACCTTCCTCTTTAAGTTGTTTAATTGCATGATATCGTACATCAATAATTACTTCCGCGAGTGTATCTGTCGCTTTCTGACATTTTTATACATGGTTGATTAACCTCGAATATAGTGATAGGATGTTCTTGAGGTAGGTTAAAATCTTCTAAAAGTTTTGTAATCCATGATATTTCCTGTGTTGCTTTTCTCGCTGAGACATATTCAGCTTCTGCTGATGAAAGTGCTATGCAGCTTTGCCTTTTTGTGATCCAGTGAATAGGAGATTTTCCTAACATTAATACGTTTCCTGAAGTGGGTCTTCTAGTTTGTAGGTCACCTGCCCAGTCAGCATCCGAATAAACTTCAAAAATAGGTTTATTTTTCTAATTTAAGTATAAGTTAAGGTTTTTGTAGTGTTTAAATATGTTATCATCCCCTTGACAGTTTTCCAATCTTTTTCTCGTGGTGTTTCATTCCTTTTTACTGCGGTTGAAATATCTGGACTGGTTAGCGTCGAAATATATAGCAACGTACTACCCCGTTCAGACTAGGCCATTTAAGTGACTTCACTAACGTTTACGAAGCGGACGACCTGGAACGAGGCTTGATCTCTCCATGCATTGCTACGGTGTTTGAGAACGTTCGTTTAAGTTTCTTAGAGTTACGTGACTTAAATCCTATTTAGTGCTGTTAGGTGGTAGATTTTCATTATCATCGAGTCGGTTGTAACCTGATTCCATAGGTGTGCTATATAGTTTCGCGTTTTGAAGATAAAATTTATTCCCCATTTCTTCAATTTTTTATTTCTGATTTAAGTAGAAAATTTTTTACTTTTGTTTATATTTATTCCGAGGTAATTGCTAACTTCTCCTAAAGAGTTTAGTTCGTATTCCTTCCTAAGATTGTTTATTATCTCTGTTATTTCTTTGTTTTTTCCTGCAATTAATATGTCACATATACTATGATATATATATATATATATATATATATATAATGCGTATGAAAAGACAGGAGTCAGATGTACTTTGTACCAAATTTAAAGTTTTAAGTCTTTCAGATATTTTTGTATACCACGCTTTAGCGGCTTGCTTCAATTCATAACTCGCTTTGTGAAATTTACAAACTTTATTTTGTTGATTCGGTGCAATGTACCCTTCGGGTTGCTTCATGTACACCTGTTCTTGTAGGTTGTCGTGTAAAAACACAGTGTTTATATCTATATGTTTCACATTTAGATTGTGATGTAGTGCTGCTGTGAGAAATGCACGGATAGTAGTGTGAGACACTACTGGAACAAATGTCTCATGAAAAGTTATTCCGTATTTCTGACTGTAACCTTGAGCTACAAGTTGTGCTTTGTAATTTTATATGTTTCCTAGATTCTCGCGCTTAATTTTGAAAGTCCATCTGGAACCGATGACTTTTTTGTCACGTGACTAATTTTGAGTAATGTCCATGTTTTATTTTTTCCATGTTTTATTTATTCTTTTCATCTTGTGTTGCTTTAAGCCAGTTTTGCTTTTCATGTGGATTATTCATTTTTATGATATCGTTCCAATTCTCTGGTTCAGTTATTTCTGCATTTTTAACCAAAAAGATGAATCTATCGGGTGGCAATTCTCTGTTTGACCTATTAGACATTCTCGATTCTACCGATGATTTTTTCGACTCGCATGGTGGCGTTTCATTATCATTAATCTCGATTTCGAGTAATTTTTCTGCTTTTCTATTTGTTTTCTACTGTCAGGGAAGATTTCTTCAAGATTTTAATTTTCCTCAATGCTATTTGAGTGTTTTATTTCATACTCTAGGAATGTGACCGGAATGTGTGAATTATTATTTCTTTGTCTTTTGTACGTATTCGATATCCTTTGGATCGTGTATCATAACCGACAAAAATGCCTTTTTGCGCTCTGTCGTCTAGTTTTCCTCGATGTGCTTTATTAATGTAAACAAATGCTTTGCACCCGAAAACTCTTAAATGGATCATATTCTCCGTTTGGGTTCGAGGCCACGATTTCGTAACTGTTTCCCCAAAGCACGTGACCAAACGTCACAAAAATATGGTCCGTTACTGTTCTGTGGCATGCAACTTTGCGTTGCAAAACGAGTCGTTGCATAATTAAGGCCTACAATATCGGAAATGTTTCCCCAAAACACGTGACTCTAACGTCAGAAGAAGTAGTGTCCATGAGGGAGATTAGGTTTGATTTCTTCCACAGTTCAATTGAAAACTTTTGTTTGTTTCTTTGTTTAAATCCGGATTCTGGACCATGTTAACCAGCCTTTTCATCTCGCTTATTGCACTGTTAAAATGAAAAAGATACATGAAATCAGCAACTTGAAAACTGCAGTGATTATTGCAAATGTTAGCCGATATTTTAAGGAAAAGGGAAGTTATCAGTTACATTCATGTACATTTCATTCTTTTGAAATTAGTACTAGTTCTTTAGTGACTTTGACTTCAGTACTGTGATTTTCTCGAAATAAAAGACCCTTCTAAAGAAAATGACACTCACAAAAGTAAGACTGAATATTTCATGTTAACTTTATTATATTAAGTGCATTTCAGTATTCATATAATTAAAGCAATTAATAGTAGTGATTAATTTAATTGTATGCGTTCCTTTAAGATTTTTATTATCTTTGTATTATGATTAACGCTTAATACGAGGACTTTTATAATTCCCTTGCTTCTCGTATAAACCGAGTTCCACTGTATTTAAAATTCCTCTTCTAAGAATACATAACGCATATTTAAAAAAACTACTATAATTTCTTTAATATATATGTATATATATATATATGTATTTGTATGTATTCGATATCCTTTGGATCGTGTATCATATCCGACAAAAATGCCTTTTTGCACTCTGGTTTCTAGTTTTCCTCGATGCGCTTTATTAATGTAAAAAAATGCTTTGCACCCGAAAACTCTTAAATGGACCATATTCTCCGTTTGGGTTCGAGGCTACGATTTCGTAAATGTTTCCACATGAAAAGCAAAATTGGCTTAAAGCAACACAAGGTAAAACGAATTGCCTTACAAAAAATAAAACATGGACATTAATCAAAATTAGTCACGTGGCAAAAAAATCATCGGTTCCAGATGGACTTTCATTTGACTTTAATATATGTATACAGTAGAATATCGTTACAACGAACCTCAATTTAACGAATTTTTCAATTTAACGAATATAATTTGGATTGTAAAAAAAGTCATATTATTCTATTTCAGTATAAAAATATTTTCACTTTAACGAATATTTCGTTATAGCGAATTTAATCAGTGGTCTCCAGAGATTCGTTGTAACGAGATTTTACTGTATATATATATATATATATATATATATATATTACAAAATTTATTATATTCCGCCATAATTAACTTTTATTCTATTTCCTTTTTATAATATTCCATATATAATTCCGATTAATTAAATTAAAATCCCATCTTAAATTAAACAATCAATCTCCATATGTAAAAGTATAAGATCTTAATCTACTTAATAATGTTTATTCCAAAGATTTAAATTTAAAAATGGCTCTAACTACTTAAATTTATTATTTAAATAGAAAACCTTTATTTTTAATCCACTTTTAAATTCATTATTATTCCCATGTAGATCAAACCGCTATAAATTCTTTATTTAAATGCTAAAATATCATATCTCTTAAAATTATTCCGTTTTAAAAACCCCCATTTCTCTTAAAAAACATTCTATCATTAAATACTAGGACTTCCCTCAAAGGGATTAGTCTGAGTGATATTGCTGAGAACATAGGGTTAACAATTACAATATAAAGAAAAAGAGCAAATTAAATGATAGAATTACAAAATATCATATATAAATTCATATACACTGTTAAAAAATAGAAAAGAAGTACCGTGCATCAGATGTGTTGTCATATTTTTTTTAACATGTGGCAAAGAATTTCATTTTCTTAAGCGCGTATTGCGCAAAACTTGGAAAAAAAAATAATAAAAAAAAACGCTGGATTTTTTAAAACGCCAAGCTTTTTAAAGTTACGTAATTGGATTTGCAGCCAATAGATTATTCTATCAAGAGTGGCTTAACGCAAATTTAATTTCATTGTTGCACCTTTTTTTTGTGTGTGAATTTAAAATTTTTCTTCCTTGATTATATATCTATTATTTGTATAACTGTTTATAGAAACTCTTACACTTCAAACCACATTGATAGCATGCTTTGCTACAAACCAGATTGCAAAACTATAGTCTAAATTACTATTAAAGTATACAAAAAATCTTTCGATGACTTCTGTAAAATAACTTTTACATTAAATCTCCATATCGGCAAAATTGAAAAATTATATTTATTTCAAAGTTAAGCTTAA
The DNA here is from genome assembly GCA_963931845.1 of Maratus michaelseni. NCBI lineage: Eukaryota > Metazoa > Arthropoda > Arachnida > Araneae > Salticidae > Maratus > Maratus michaelseni. Next base: position 144,502,273 of record OZ007589.1, on the reverse strand, counting down.
CAGATACTTATTTATTATTCTCTAGGAGGCTCTGCCCCCTGCGCCTTTACTGCGCCAATCCGCAGACTTTTCTTTTGCTTGTCTGTCTGTCTCTCCACAATCTGTCTGTTTCCCTATCCGTTTTCCTGCCTGTCTCTCTAACCGATTGTCTATCTCTCTACACGTCTCTCTACCTGTCTCTATATTTCTCTACCGGTCTCGCTACCCGCCAATCTATTTCTCTAACTGTCTGTCTATCCATCTAACTACTTGTATGTCTAGCCGTGTCTCTATCTACTTCGCTACCCATTTCTCTATCTGTCTCACAACTTGTCTATCTGTCTCTCTGCCCGTCTGGCTATACGCCGCTCTACCCATCTTCTTACCCATCTCCGTACCCATCTACTGTCTATCTACTCGTCTGTATACCCGTCTCACTATCCGTCTGTTTTTGTACCCGACTCTTTACCCGTCTCTCTACCAATCTCATTACCCGTCAGTCAACTCGTCTCTGTACTCATCTCTCTACTCGTATCTTTATCTACCACGCTACGCGTCTCGCAACCTTTCTCGCTACATTCCTGTCTACCGGTGTCGCTACCCGTCTCGTGACCCATCTCGCTACCCCTCTGTCAACCCTCTTTTTACCCTTCTCTCTAGCCGTTTGTCTATTCGTTTCGCTACCCGTCAGCCTACCTATGTCGCTACTCGTCTCTCTACCCATCTCACTACCCGTCTGTCTACCCGTTTGTTTACTCGTCTTTCTACCTCTCGCCACCTCTTCCCAATATTTAAACAATTCATTTAATATACAGAAGCCGTTTATCAGTCATTAAATGCAAACAGAAGTAATTTATCTAATAAGTGTAATCAGATACATATTTTTTTAAATACATACTTAAACCTGAATAATAATTCATCAGTTTTGTGTTCATAATTGTTTATATCATTTGACAGTAAATCTCAACTTCTTAAACCTGAATTGTCTCAAGCTTTTTTAAAAAACCCACAAGCTCTGTATAACTGCAAAGTACCCTGAGGGGGTCATTAGCTACATGTTATTAAGTTAAGTGAAAGTTTCGTTATCGCGTTTACAGCCAATTGCTTATGTCAGAAAGCGTGGCTTAACGCCATTTCAAATTCATTACTGTAACTTTCTTTTCTTTTTTTTTTTTGGGGGGGGGTGGGAAGGTTTCAAATATATACATTTAAATTAAAACTTTTGTCTCCATGCCATTAGTGTTGTTTGTATTATTAACTAATACCTTGTAGACCGAGCTTCATTTAAAACAAATGTAAAAGACTTCTTCTACAGTTTTTTAGGAGAAACTTTCGTAATTGGGCCCAAAGCCAATCGGAGCATTTAATATCATTATTGTAACTCTTATAGAGTTAAAACAATATTGTTGCTAGCTTTACTCTTGTTTGAGATCAGCCTTGCCTGTGTATCTGAATGGGGAAAAGTTTCGTATCCAATGGCGGTTGGCGAAAAAAAATTTAAATGGTGCCAAACGGTAGTTTTAACATCTTACAAAATTTTTCAAGAGAGCGGTAAAACATGTTTTTCAAATATTTACAAACATACGTTTATTAAAGCATGTTTTTGTACCATCTTAAAAATTTAAGCACGATGCTAAAATAAAATTTTATCGCCATATTCGATATTTTAATAAGTAATGAAAATACATAAACAAACTTATTTAACAAACCTAAGAGACATTTTTTTGATAAATAATTGTTATTGTCAGGGGGGTAAAATGTAAACAATTAATAAACGGCTAGTAAATAATAAATAGCATTTAAAATCTAAAAATGGAGAAGTGGTCCGTATAAAAAGGCAAAACATAACATTATACGCTTGATATATGTAAATATTTTTTTAATTTTTTTATATTTCCGAAGGCACAGATAAAAAGGTAAAAATCTCTTTTCCAAATGCCATTATAATTTAATATATATATATATATATATATAATAGAAAAATATCTGCAAAAAAATATATTTACATAATACTACATCTGCAAAAAAATAAGATTTAGAAAAAGTAAGCCAAATCCTGCAGATCCCAACAATCACATCGAAAAACTTATCACCAAAAAAGAACTCGCCAAATCTTACGGCACAGGAGATGGATTTTTCCCTCTGAATGCAGAATATTAGTTTTTTTTTCTTGTACGATGGGTGATTATAATATAATTGTTTCATTTCACATACTACATACCGTTTGATATATTGGTACTTTTATGTTATCCTGGCGCAGTTGATAAATCGCCAAATATTGTTCCTATAACATTTTCATATTGAATTCATTTCATTTAAATATAAACTTTTTACTCATTTAATTTAAAATACATGCCTTTCATTAATCCGATTTAAAATGCTAAAAAGAAAAAAAAAAGAAATAATGCCATAAATCGAAACCTTCTATTTAAACACCAAAGAATTATTTTTTTTTTATTTACACACGCGAAATAAAAAAAGCTGTTTTTGCTGAGATTTGCGCCAAATCTCTAATACCAAGTCTACCAAGTTATTGCGGGCTTTTTCTTTCAAACAGAAAAAAATCCGAATTAATTTTCGATTTCTACTAAATTGAAATATATTTTATTGTGCTGAATATTAATGCGTGCATATTTTTTTGCTCCATGTACTCCATGAACTTTTCAATTCCGATTGTCTACGAAAATCTCCCGCCGGTGAAAATGACGTACAAACAAAATTTTCGTGACGTATGTAGTTTAATTGTGCTTTTTTATCTATTTTTTTAATATAATTTCCAAACGGTTTGACATTTATTCTTGGTAATAAATAGACGTCGTTGTCACCTTTATAGGTACCTGCTGTAAAAATTTGAACGAAATCCGTTAAATATTTTTTGAGTTATGCTTGACGAAAGGTTTTAATATCCATCGTAGCTATATATGGGGCAAAGTAATACTGCGCTGTGTACGAGTCTTCGTTGCACTCAGACAATTAAATGTCTATTACAATAACAATATAATAAAATATAACACCTTGTAATAGTATATTACTTTTAAATGCTAAAGGTGTAAAATTAACAACTATAATATAAATTAAAATAACTTTTATTAGTTGTTTTACATGTTTCGACTCTTCTGAGTCATTTTCAAAAACATTCATTCATTCAAACATTCAGTCATTTTAAAAAGGAGGTTTTTGAAAATGACTCAGAAGAGTCGAAACATGTAAAACAACTAATAAAAGTTATTTTAATTTATATTATAGTTGTTAATTTTACACCTTTAGCATTTAAAAGTAATAGTCTATTACAATATTTCAAAATGCTCTCATATTTTCCCCGCTCCACATCAAGGATTCATTTTCTTTTCTTTTTCTTTATTGCGTGTTAAATTCGAAGCTATTTTTAACTACAATTTCAAAACAGATATTTTGTTTTGTTTATAGATCATTCATCTGGTAGCGAAGCTTTAGAAGCGTCTAGAACACTTTTGGCACCAGGAAGTCTTTTTTTTTTTTCAAAACTAATGCACCGGAAATATTAATAAAATCCCTTTAAAACCATTATGATTGGAACAAAAAGATCATGTGACGTGTTTTGTAATCTTACGCAAGCTCAGCTAAAACCACATGCACACTCTGATTCCAGTAGAGAATTTGACATTTGGCGGTAGCTAAAGGAAGGGGAGCAAATTTTATCGGCGTCTAATTGCATCATACGTCCTTTATAGTTTAGTGATATAGAGTTCTAATATATTTTTATGGGCGTTTAGTGCCAAAATAATACATCGAACTCACCTGGATAAACATCTTGAATCTCAGGGAGGAGATTTGTGGCGAGTGCCGAGAGGCAAAACTGGGAAAAACTTTAGGAACATCGGACAAAACCGGGCAATACAATAGAAGCATGGCCAAAACGTTAGGTAGGCCTGTAAAAATGAGCAAAATACTAAAAACACTGAGAAAACTATAAGACGTCGAGCAAAACTAGGCAAAATTCCAGGAATACTGTTAATTCAGGCAATGCTATAGGAACACGTGGAAAACTGCGTAAAACTGTGGGGACGTTATGAAAAACTCGAGAAACACTAGTCAAAACCGAGCAATGCTGTAGGAACACGGTGTAAAGCCGGGAAAAAGATTTGAAACCCGAGGCTACACTGTAGGAACATTTGAATAACCAAAAAGTGCTAGATGAATGTTGTACAAATACGGATAAATCTTTATGAACGCAGGACAAAACAGACAAAATTCTGAGATAAAACTTGGTAAGACTATAGGAACAAGGGTAAAATTTTAGAACTGCTGGACTCCTAGAATTTCTAGGTGTGTTGAGAAAAACTGTAGAGCCACTGTGCACAACCTTACCAGTGGTATAGGAACACAGGCAAAGTCGGGTAAAATGCTTTGAAGTCTGGGACACAACTCTAAGAACGTTGGGCAAATCTAGGAAAACTTTAGGAACAACTGAGAAAAACCTGGCAATGCTATAGGAACACATGAGAAGCCGGGAAAACATTTGAAACGCTGGGAAAACTCTAGGGACGTTATACACCACAGGGCATGACTAATGCAGTGTCATGCGGGGCAGCTGGCCCGGGCCCCCCAATTGAAGGCGTCCCCCCATGGACTTAATCAATAATTTTGTTGAAAAGGTGCCAAATGGTTACAATTGGCCAAAAGAGACTAAAATTCTTTTATTTTCAAAGATATGGAATGGAAGTGCGTCCCTTTAGTTCCCCTCAGTGCTTCCCGTACCCCATGCCCCTTCCTTAAAAAAAGGAACGAACTACATCACCAAAACACTAATGTTATAAAATTTTATACAAAATTACTTTAGTGCATGAAAAATGCAGTAACAACTTATAACGTGTTAAAAGTTGTTGCAATTAGCATAAATGTATGCTTGCCTTTCAATATTATGAAATCAACCAAATGTATGTTGATGCGATACAAAGATTAAATTTTATAATGTGGTAGAAAATATGTTATGACAAATAGCCAAGAGTGACTGAAGTACCTGACCCTATCAAAAGATCACACGAGCTCTTATATTTCTATACAAAAAAAGTAGTGTATTCTATCATCTGTTAAAGTTTTGACCATCTTTCTTGTGATATCCTGCATACAGATGTGAATAGTACCAGGGCAACACTAGATACCGGGCTTGCTCATTCATTCTCATGACGTCATAAATAGTGGCTGTCCGCGACCAGCGATTTGTACAAAGGACGCGCTCATCGTTTTGTGCCAATCGCTGTATGTCTTTCGTCGCGACCAGCCACCATTTGTAACGTCAGTATAATGAATGAGCAAGCCCGGTATCTAGTGTAGCCCAGATAGTACCTGGTTCGAAATTTATGAATACATACAATAGATATGAAGTTTAGTATTAGTTACTCCAGCATAATTCACTAACAATTTCTATGGATAGATAGAAAAGTAGGGGGGGGGGCAGAATGATGCTTGCCCGGGGCCCCAATAGTCTAAGTCAGGCCCTGGTTAACAAAACTTGGCTATGATGTCTTAGACTCACGCACAGTTTTTTTTAATCGGTTAAAAAAAGGCAAAAAATCGCCAAATTTTGGGGATTTTTTCCTTTAATGGTAACCTGACTAATGTATTAAGTTATTGGTTTGGAGTCGGCTTGTAAATATCGCTAATCGAAAAGTCACCAAATATCAGTGCGTGAGTGTAACACACATGTTTTCAAAACTTGAGGAAGACAGGACTAAAGGCGCAATGCTACAGAAACACGGGTAAAGGCGATAAAAACATTTGAAACACTGGGCTAAATTCTAGGACTACAGGAATAACCAACAATCCAAAAAAACGTTGGGTAAAGCTGGGCAAAACTATAGCAACGCAGGGCAAAGTTCTAGGAACATGGGAAAAAATGGGACAAAAATCTGGAAACACTGGGCAATGATATAGGAACACGGGCAAAACATTACGACTATAGCGACTTAGGCAAAACTATAGGGACGATGTGAAAAAACTGTAGGAATACTGGGCAAAACCGTTGAATGCTATAGGAAAAAGGGCAAAAGCTGGATAAGCGTTATAAATTGTGGGTAAAACTAGGTAAACACAAGGAACACTGGACAAAATCTGTCAACGCTACAGAAACACGTAAAATCCGACCAAATTTTTAAGAACGCTGGACAAAACTCTAACGATGTTGGAAATAATTCGAGGAACACTGGGAAAAACAGGGCGATACCACAGGAATATGGGAAAAGCAGGTCGTTTCAAACGCTGGCCTCTAGACACAACAGTAGGAGAAAAATGGGGGTCTGACCTCGGCAAGAGGGGGGAGGTGGGAGCAATGGGATTAACGAGCAGCTCCTTCTCTTCTCAAGAGATAAGAATCGCGTTGTCCAGTAGGATATGAGATACAATTTTTTTTAGATCGATAAGGATTTTTCGAATTTTTTTTAATTTTCTTTCTGTTTTAGGCGAGATTGAACTTTTCTAGCGAACTATAGGATGAGATGGAATTTTTAAGAGAATTAGACATTTTTGGTACTGCCATCTAAAGTGTGAATTAAAATTTATTGTAGAGGTTTTCCTAAAAGTTTAAATCATTTTGAGAACTTTTTTCTCTTTTCTAGTTTTAAAAATTGAATTTTGCTCATTGTGTGAGCATCAGCTAAATATTGTTGCAAACTTCGTTAGACTGCCTAAAATTGTAATACTAAAATGCTTAAAACCTAAAATAGTGAAAATATGAAAAAATCCATATATGTACCCTTTGTACCTTTATTAGCAATATAGAAAAAGGTCTAACAATATTTTTTTCTAATTATAAAAATAATAAATTTTTATTATTTTTTTGTGTGTGAAAAGAAGGTAAAAATTTGATGTTGTCTGAAATAAATCACATGCACTGCCTTCCAGTCAACAAATTCTTCTCACAAGAAAGGTTTCCTTAAAGCACATACTCAGAATATTTTGAAAAAAATGCTATGAAACTTCCCATGTACGTTGAAAAGGATCAGCCAAATTTAGCTGCGGAAAATCTGAAAAAAAATACTTTCGAGTATTTGGTGTAAAAGACGCGATTTGGCTAGCAATACCTTTCCCTAGCCAAATGCAAGCGATTTTTATTATATTTGGAAATTGCTTTTTTAAGTGAGTGTTTAAATGCGTAGTACTCTATGAATTAAAACTTAAACGATGAAAGAACTTATTATTATTTCTATAAGCTTATATATCTCTCTATATAAAATAAGAGTTGTCTGTCTGTATGCCTGCCTGACCGAGGAAAGCGCGAAATTATAACACCTAGGCCTCTGAAATTTTTGACATGTGTAGATGCTGTCACCGGAAAGTGCACCTCGCAGCCGAATTTTTAAATTTCAATTTAGATTTTTTTAAAAATTAAAACGTTCATATGGCACTGTGGGTTAGCGGCTACTTACGGTTCTCCACCCATCCGCGGCAATGAAGCAGCCAGCCAATGAGAGCAGGCGGCAAATATGGGTTTTAGCGACCGCAGTTATTTTGCACTTTATTTGATGTTTTGATAGTGCCGTGCAGGCATATCACGTTGGTTTTTGTATTTTTAAAGACGATTACTGCTTCTTTGTAATTATTTTTGTTGGGGATTTTTGGGCGATGTCATTGACTTCATAGATATAAACAGCTCTGCAAATCATTGTTATTTACTGGGAGAAAAATGTGATTTTGCTTTATTGTTTTCGACAACAATTGATCAGGCATATCAGTTTAAACTTATAGTAAAGTGTAAGATGTCTGTCTTCATTAAGATTTGTTATTAAACTCAGTTTGCTTCATATACAAATCTTGAATGTTTTGATTTAGTATTATCATTGTCTCCGTTATTGGGCGACAACAACATACATTTTATACCAGATTACATGTCCGTCCTCGGGCAATTCTTATGAAACTCATAATTTGTCACAAAATGGAGATTTTATTGACTTCACTCTTACAAATTAAAATGGTTTCATGACAATCTACATCTTTGCCCAAGAACGGACGTGCAGTCTGGTATAAGATGTATGTTGTCATCGCCCAAAAATGGGAAAAAAAATATTTTTGACTTCAGGGGAAATGAATAAGGTTATTTGGGTTTTCTTTTGTTAATCTTTTTCGTCAATTCCCAATATATTATGAGTTTCATAAGAAATCCTTATGAAAACATATATTTTAAACTTTACTAAATGTTTTCATTTCTTATTAAAGTCATGATATGTAACATGCGAGAAATTGTAGAACTGAATGGAAAATCCTGTCAGTAAAGTGTAAGATGCATGTTTTCATTCAGATTTGTTATTGAACTCAGTTTTTTTCATTTAAGAACATTTTTAGTCGCCAAAGAATGAAGAGTTTCATATGAAATGAAAACATTCAGTAAATAATAATTAAAGTCTTTATTTCCATTCTTGGGCGATTAAATATTTTCTTAATTGAAATATCAAACTCATTATAAATAAAAACAACATGGCCAGAAATCACATTGGTTTTTAGGGTTTCGTTCATCTCACGAAACCCTATTACCCCCGATTCGTTGTCTGTCCGTCACAGAGCAGGTTCTCAGAAACTATTTAACTTACACGCTTGAAATTTTGTATATTTATAGCTGAATACCTGCTATGAAGCTCAAAATAATAAAATTTGAAAAAATCGTATTATTTTAATATATAAGAGATAAAAAAACCAAAAATCTAACAGCCTTTTCCTATTAAATTTAAACATTTTTCGTTATAGCAGTTGACAACAATTAAAAATCCACAATAAAATTCTTTCTACAATAATTAATTTTCTATTGAAAGATTTCAACGTGAAAAATGAAAATGAAATAAAAAGTTTCACCAATTGAAAAAAAATTAATATGACGTCATATTGGTAACAAAAAGGAAATTTTCAAACATTTCTCAATAATACAAGGAATATGAGTATGTGTAAATACAGAAAGCAGCTTCATATGGCGTCATTAGAGAATTAAAAAGAAAATTAATCTGACGGCATATTGGAAGTTTATCGGATTTTTCAAAAGTTTGAGAATAATACAAAGAGAGTATCAATATGAGTAATAGAGAATAGTAAATATATGCGTTTGAGGAAGTATTGAATCATGATAAAAACCCGATTATGGGAATATTGGCATATTTTAAGATTTTGAAGGCCTCTATACAACATGTTTAATTCTGAAATAGATTTTTTTTAAATATCGTATTTAGTCCACGTGACAGATATTATTATGACAGGGTATAATAGCGGGCGTCGCCCGCTTTCGAACCGGTTCAGATTTTCGAAAAAACGAGAAAATAGACCGGTAAATTTTTACTTTATAAAAAACAAGACTTTTTTTTTCTTAAATTAAATTTATTTGGATTTATTAAAGAAAGGATAAAGCGTTTTGAAAGGAATATTAAACGAAACCCTTTGTGCGATCTTCGATCACACTTACCCACTTTTTTTATAATATACTAGCAAGCTCCGCTATGCTGGTCAATTTCTCTTAACGAACCTTTAATCAAACAAAATATTGACTCTTCATAATTCACTTCTATATTTTAACAGAATAATAAGAATAACAGAATAAAACATAATAATAACATAATAATAACAGAATAAAAACGAGAAAAATAGACCGGAAAATTTTTACTTTATAAAAAACATGACTTTTTTTTTTTTGGGGGGGGGGGGGGGAAATGAAATTTATTTGGATTTATTAAAGAAGGGATAAAGTGTTTTGAAAGGGATATTAAACGAAACCCTTTGTGAGATCTTCGATCACACTTACCCACTTGTTGCATTTTTAGAGACGATTACGTATCCTTTGTAATTATTTTTTGTTGAGGGGTTTTTGGGTGATGTTATTGACTTCACAGATAGAAACAGCTCCGTAAATCCTTAATATTTAAATACTGTTTTACTTTTTTATAAAACTCATAATATGTGAGAAAACGGTGATTTTTTTTTTTTTTTTTTTTTTTTTTTTTTTTTTAAATGAATGATGTTATTTGGGGTTTTCTTTACTTTATCTTTTTCCGCCACTTCCCGATATAATATGAGTTTCATAAGAAATCCCAATTAAAACATATATTTTACACTTTACTGAATGTTTTCATTTCTTATCAAAGTCATGATGTGAGAAATATGTGAGAAATTGTATAACTGATTGGAAAATCCTGTCAGTAAACTGTATCATCGGTCGAATATATTGAACAAGGATGTGATTTTTGGGAACTCTCTAAAACGAGAAAAGAAGAGAAACTAACATCGCCATCAAAATATATAATTCTGCAAATGATTATATTTATCACACAGGGTAAAATTACAGATTACAAATTATTAAATGTTCTGACAGCATGTCTCAGTATTCACGATGGTGTGTATGAAGTTCTGTTTGGTATATTTTATTACGGCGATTCAACGCTTAGAGGACATTATTCCAGTTATCATCGATTGGAAGACGGATGGGGCCATGCAAATGATGAACAAGTTGTGAAACAGGATTGGCCAACACATAATGAGAATTTATATTTCATTTTATTGAAGAGAGTCACATCAGTTTAATATTTAGGAATATATAATTTTCATAAAACAGTGAAATGATTTGTTGTACACCTGGCTGCGTTCAAGTAATTTGGCAGGATTGTTGTTATTGTTTAGTCTTTGCTTTTTGAACCAAAGATTTGAATCACGATCAATAATCATCAAGGGAATACTAAATGTAAAGTTTTGTGACTTTCCGTGCATTTAACATCTCAGAAACGGCTGTACATTCGCAGATGGCGATATCGCTTGCGGAAAAGAGTACGACGGCGGAATAAAAAGTTATAAAATGACATATTTTCTTAATATAAATTTTAATTTCTCTTTTTGCAGCGAGAAATGACAACATCTCATTTTTTTCTGTATTTCTTTTTTTCTGAGCAAATTATAAAATTACATGTTTTTTAAATACGTTTTCACATGCAAGAAGTTTTAATTGGTCACAATTTTTTTACTTTTTAAATGGCCTGGGCAACGCCGGGCGAGTCTGCTAGGATAGATTGTGTTTTATATAATTGTATATAATGTGTATTTATTGAAATGTATTGTTTATATAAGATATTTAGCTCCAAAGGAACCATGACTGTAGTTAGCGCAGAGAAATTTTTTTAACCTGCCTAAAAGAAGGGCTTCTGGTTTATGGCTAAAACATAAAATAAATCTTTGCTTCTAAATGCAATTGCCTTTCTTTTAACCAGTCCTAAGCCTGGATAAAAGGGTGAAGAAAAAAATAATGCCATTTGGATTTTGATTAAAAATTTCAGAGAAATTACAGGTTTGCTTACAGTAGCATATGGGAGTGTGCATGTGCATGGCATGCCCAGTGTATACTGTCTAAGGCATGGGGCCCCAATATTAGTTTTGTTTAAAAATAAAAAATCATTCAACACTGATTTCAGGTACATTTAAGGTGGTTGGCACGGGCAACGCCGCACAGTGGAGTATTTGACCCAAAAATCTGGCCAAAAATGCAAAAATTAAAATTTCGTCAACAACTGTAAAAATCATATTTCTTAATAGCTAACTAATTGATGCATCGATCTATGTCTATTTTTGGAACCTGAGTTTTATATTTAGTGGCTCCTGGCCTCAGTTGAAGAGGAAGTTTTTTTGTGAGAAGACGTGTTTTTTATTGATTTTAGGCATTGTTGTTATGTTTAAATATAATTTTTTTGTGTCTCAATGAATTGTTGAATTGAAACTAAACAGGGCTTGCGTGTTTAACAAAGGTCAGAGCTTAGTGTTAAACTATGTGTAAATTTAAATAGTTTAGTTTTTAATGTAATAAAAAAATATTAAATGTGTAAAAGGGTAATTTTTAAAGCGTTTTTCGCTCTAATTTAAACATATCGAAAGCTTTTTAGCTCACAGGCTATCAAAGCCTGAGAGCTTATGTGCCCGCCGGTTCTGTATGTACGTACGTATGTATGTACGTAACGCGATAACTCTTGATAGAACTAACCGTTTTACTTTAAATTTTGTTTATAGGTTCCTTGTGATAAGGCGCTTCCCTGATTAGTTTTGGAGGTTCATTGGTTAAGCATAAAGGGGGGAAATGGGGGGCTAACCCCCCATAATTTAGATAAATAGGTTTTTCATGCAGAATTATCCCATTTTCTACAAATTTTGTATATAGGTTCATTTTGATAATGCGCTTCTGTCAATAGTTTTGGGGGTTCATTGGTTAAGTATAAAGAGGGAAAGGGGGGATAACCCCCTCTAATTTAGATAAATGAGTTTTTATGCAGAATTATTCGATTTTCTTGAAATTTTGTATATAGGTTCATAGTGATAATGCGCTTCTCTGAAGAGTTTTGGAGGTTCATTGGTTAAGTATAAAGGGGGAAAGGGGGGCTAATCCCCCTTTAATTTAGATAAATGGGTTTTTCATGCAGAATTATCCGATTTTCTTCAAATTTTGTATACAGGTTAATGGTGATAAAGCGTTTTCCTGATTGGTTTTGGGGATTCATTGTTTAAGTATAAAGGGGCTAACGGAGGGCTGCCCCCCTTAATTTAGATAACTGCGATTTTCATGCAGAATTATACGATTTTCTTAAAATTTTGTATATAGATTCATTGGGATAAGGCGCTTTCCTGATTAGTTTAGGGGGTTCTTTGGTTAAGTATAAAGAGGGTAAAGGGGGGGGGCTTATCCTCCCCCCTTAATTTAGATGAATGTGTTTTTCATGGAGAATTATCCGATTTTCTTCAAATTTTGTATATAGGCTCATTGTGGTAAGGAGCTTCCCTGGTTAGTCTTGGGGTTCATTGGTTAAGTATAAAGGGGGATACGGGGGGTGTAATCCCCCTTAATTTAGATAAATGGGTTTTTCATGCAGAATTATCCGATTTGCTTCGAATTTAGTATATATGTTCATTGTAATAAAGGGCTTCCCTGATTAGGTTTGGGGGTTCAATTGTTAACTATAAGGGGGTGGGGGAACGGGGGGATGATTCCCCCTTAATATATTGTCGATTTCTTTATTTTTCGAGGGGCTTATTTCAAACTCTTTGAAATAAGTGTATAATATACAATTAGTGTGAATAGCCTGTGAGCACAATGCCCTCAGTTTAACTGGGCAGTTTTCTTTTTTATTAAATATGTGCCGGGCTTTGCCGGACCATGTTTGAATTATAATTGTATTATTTATAGTCTTGGGTGCCAAATTCTGCAAAAAAAATCTTCCGCATATTGTTGCCATTTTTTTATATAATTTTTTTCGGGTGGACTACTTAAATCCCATTTTATTGCGGCAACCGAATTGAGAAGATAAAAACTTTATTTTTACTCTAGTATTGCAGGTTTTTAACTTACAGGATATTGCCTGAGAGCTTTTGCCCCTACATATCCTGTATCTATGCATGTACGTACCTATGTAAGTACGTACATACCTACGCAACTCGATACCTCTTGATAGAAATATCAGATCGGCTTCAAATTACAAATACTTATTTACTGAAAAAGTGTCTCCAATTAGTTTCGGAGGCTCATAGGTAGAAAATAAGGGGAGAAAGGAGGGAATTAAAGAAGTCTGGGGAAGACGCAGAAATGATTAAAAGGTTGTAAGTAACATTGGAAGTCATAAAAAGTGGGCATCGCATTGACGAAAAAAAGTTCCAAACATCTGCCGATGAAACAGCAAGACTGTATGTGAACCTTTACAATTGGTACCCCATGATTCCAACAATGCACAAGGTTTTGATTCATGGTGGCACTGTAATTAAGAAAGCAGTCGTACCCATTGGCCAACGGTCAGAAGAAGCTGCCGAGTTCAGAAACAAACAATTTAGACAATACCGTACAAAGTACTCAAGAAAGTGCAATAGAAAAGTTCGCAATAGAGAAGTTTGCTATAGAGATGTTCCAAATTGGCTTCTTTTAAACAGTGATTCTTTTATAAACTGCTCTAGACAAAGACCAAGGGAAAAGAGCAAGCCATACAGTAGCGAGACCCTACAACTTCTTCTTCCAGCTAGGTCTGATGGTAGTCCTGATAAAAGCCAAGAAGAGTGTGATGAAGAAGATGAAAAACAGAGTTCTGAAGAATCAGATTGAAACTGGTAATCTATTAAATACACTGAAAAACCAGCATCTCTATACTGTAGAGACCCCACTGTATTAAATGTATTATCAAATGTAAATAATCTTTATTAAATGTAAATTAAATGTAGTAATTATTATTAAAGTAAATTAAATGTAAATAATAAATTTATAGATAGTACAATTAAATACATTTAATTAAACATTACTAGCAAATAAAAAAATCTATCAACAATTACCTTTCTCTTATAAACAGTAAACATTTAAGGCTGCTAGTCACTCGACTTCCAAACTCCCTTCGGTAATGTTAAGTCTATGGGCATGTGATGTATTCGTATTTTTAAAATATCTACTTAGCAAATTAATATTTTAACTTCTTTTTTCTTTGTGCTCTTCTTAAATGATGTCTCTTTTTTTTCTTAGTTGTCAAAATATTTATAAAATGTATACTTATTATTATGTGAAGTGTTAAAATTTTACTTGCACTTCGTCAGATTTTAAGATATAAAATATTAAACTAAGCTATGGATTTGTATGTATACTACATAGTATGCTAAAAGTTAGTTCAGTGTAACGTATAACAAAGTTAAATATTTCCATTCAGCCATTTCAAGGAATAAACGGAAATGTGCTTGAGAACTTTTGTACAACCCTGTATATGATCTATAGAATGTATCCACACCAAGTAATATTAAAAAAAAATTCAATTTAAAAATGCATATCACAACTACAAGCGCACTTCCAGCAATTATTGGTCATAGACTTCAATAGTTAAATTTATTCTTCAGCCAAATTCTTTTGTGTGTCCCTGTAAATGAACGATATATTCTATGCACACCATATTCTACAATAAGTGCCTTAATATACCTCAGTGATGTATATAAATTTCAGTACGTTTAAAATAGTGTGATATCATTAAAATACAGAGCAAACGATTTTTTCCCATAGACATAATGTAAGGGAATTCTTTCGGGTGTCTCTGTAAATGATCCGTAAATGCTATAGACCAAACATGCCATATTGATACCCAATAACATCTAACAATTTCAAGGCAATCGGACTATATTTCCATAGAAAAATATTTTTTGTCCAGGATTTCGGGTCAAATACTCCACTGTGTGCGGCGGGTAAAGCTAGTAATAAATATACAAATTGCATATTGCTGAAGTTATTTAATTTTACACGGTTTCGCCGGTTGGATAAGCTGTAAGTGTATTTTAACAGTAACTGTCCGATTAAGAACGCTCTCAGTCTCATTATATATTCCGACATTGAATAAGTCGTTGTTTCCATATCAACAATACTTTTCTCTTGTTGTCTCCGACACTAACAATATCGAAGTCAAATTGACATTGCTCAGAATTGGACATTAATTTTTATTTTGAAGCATTTTAATCAATTTAAATTTTGTTCTAAACCGTTGAATAAGATCGTTAATTTTCTTTATATATACATGTAAATATACATGGAAAAACCGCAGTTATAAATGTGTATTTATTTAAGTTAAACTTACTTAAACTATAATAGTTCATTATGAAAAGTAGGAAAAGTTTTTCCTAAAAGAGTATTTATCATAAAAGCGTTTATTATTATTATTATTATTGTTATTATTTTATTGTGCGGCCAACCTGCGATAAATCGCAAACAACATGAAATTTTCGTAATTTTTTTTACGATCGTTATATCGAGGCTCCGCAGCAATTTTTTTTATAAACGTATATATCCTCATGAGAAGAATATTATGTAATTTTTTTCAAAATTTTCTGAGTATGAGATTATGGAGACTTTCCTCGTCAGATTGCGCGGTGCGCACATGACTTTCATTAAATAAATTTATTTAGCTGCATAAAATAGATAAAAATTATGAATTATGAATATTTTTTAGCTAATTGCGATACAAATACAGAAGTTGATTCAAATATTTTTTTTTTACATTACGGCTGTGAATGTGTTAATTCACACCTGAGAGGGGCTTCAGCCCCCTTATATCCCTTCGCGGATGCGCCACTGGCTACTTTGACTAAATGCTGTCTTCAAAAATATTTTTTAAGGTAAACAAGTTTCGGAATTGTTATAACTTTTTCATTTATGATTATTTTTTAATTCATAGTTATGACATATAATCCCGATTGAAATAGTGTTAGCAGTTTAAAAACGTTTAAAAAAACACTTTTACTGTTATCACTTTGTTAAAGTATATAAAATATATGTTATTTTTAAATTTGTAATACATAAATCTATATAGATCAAATGTTAAATCATAATAGGTCTATGCAAATATCAACTTTACAGATCCACATAGACATCCTTATAGATCTATGTAAATAGTTTTATAGATCCAAATAGACAACATTATAGACCCATATAGATATCGTTATAAAATCTACATAGGCATCCACATAGATATTGTTATCGATCTACGTAGGCGTCCACATACATCCATATAGATATCGTTATAGATATACATAGACATCCATATAGATATAGATAAAAATATATATATGGGTAATATGAAAAAGAGGGAACATTTTATACGGGACTATATGTAAGGTACACTGCAAAAAAAGTGTTGATTTTTCAGTATAATACTAGCATCCCAGCTGCCAGTATTATACTGTAAAATTAACAGTAATAAACAGTAAAATAAGCAGTAATACTCTGCCTCGCATTAGACCATGTTGATCTATATCCCTGACTCACTTTTGCTCACATGGGCCAATAAAGATGTGCTGCCTGGGACACGAGATATATAATTAAAAAATACATCATGCTTAAAAATTAATTTAAAAACTAAAAAACTACAAAAATCAGTAAATTAAGATACCAAACAAATTGCATTCATTCAAAAGTACATGCATTCCCTATTCGATGGTGTAAAAATTTAGATTATGCGAGGCATAAAAGTTAAAAAAAGTTCCGATAAAAGCAAAATTGATTGCTTGGGTCGTTGCTAGTGTTACTGACGGATACGTTTTTAACCACTTAACTGTTGGGCTTTTTCGACACCATAAACCAAAAATAGGAACGATACACCACTTTTTCCGTACTAAAATATTTGTTTTATATAATCGAAAAATGTCTGCCAAATAATAAAGCGAAGATTGCAATTAAAAATTAGTGGTGCCAAAAGCTTTTAGTAACGAAACAAGCAAACTCTTTTTGCCCGATTCGAGCAAGAGGAGTTTGCTTGTTGTACATAATTTTTTTTTTAAGAATATGTAAAATCAAAATAGGAAAAATGTAATTAAATAATATAGTCATTTAATGATTGTCCCTACTATTCAATATTTTCCTTAAATTTCTTTTTTCCATCGCACAGTGGGGCGTTTTGAGGATCTAGGTGGACAAAATTATTGCGTTGAAGTTTAATTAGGTTTTGCTGGGTTTTCGAATGTATCAGTAATAAAATAACCAAACAGTGATAAATATTTGACTTATTTAATTATTTATCTTATTATTATTATTATTATTATTATTATTATTATTATATTATTACTTATATTATTATTATTTTTTAAATTATAATATTGTATTGTCATTGAAACTACACATGTATTCAAAGTTTCAGCTCAATCGGATAATTAAAAGTGGTGAAAATTGACTTGCAAGATTTGAATTAAACACTCAGACGCACACTTCAAGTTATTATAACTTAATGATTCGCAAACTTTCGTAGGAGCTGTCTTAAGTTTTCAATACTTTAGGAATGGCACTTTGATTTAAAAAAATGCTTATTGCTTAATAATGCTTAATACTGTATTAAAAGTCAAGATGAAGTTTGAAAACAAGATGGCGCTTATTTTCAAACAACAGTAGGTTAAATCGTGTGACAAACATGTGACATATGTCCAGTAAACTCCTGCTTTCAAATAAAACAGAAAAGTCCCGACTTGCTTTCGAACTTACAGAAAAATAATGCAACTGTTGAAAGTCTCTCAAATCAACTGCCTTCTTTACGGTGGTAGTTAATCGACACATCGGGTTTTTTCGACAAAACTCGTACGGATCTCGACAAAAGAGACATTCAGCTACCAGTATACGCGGTCTTGTTAAATTCCGAGATAATCGGAAAAATGAATTTTGTCCACCTAGATCATCAAAACGCCCAACTGTGCATCGCCATGGCTGTTCTCACTTTTCCTTTTTAGATCTGATTTTTGGTGGACTTTATCATCTTTGCCAGCAGCGTACTCTGAAAAGAATAGAAAAATTGTAATGTAGTGACAGCTGATTTCTTTTTTAAATATGGCAAATTCTCGAAAGGTGGGAGCAAAACACACATTAGAACCTTAAGCTTTCACTGTAAATATATTTTACTAGCCTGGCTACGTCAGTCTAGATGGTCGTTCCCGAGCTCCTCAGAAAAATATACACACGTGATTTCGTTTGAATTACTTTCTAAATGCTAGAAACAATACAAACTCGGCGTTTCATCGTATCATTATAAAAAAATCAAAAGGAGTAATCTTATTACGTCATTTGATGAGAAACTAAGTTAATTTGTAGAAGAACAAACAATAGATTTTTATTATACGCAAGCTATGCTTTAAACAAATTTTAATTAATTCGTTAAAAAGTAAATTCACAAAATACTTAAAAAAAAACATTTTTCGTTTTATATACAGAATTCGCAAGCATTAAAAAAAGAACTTACCTAAATAGAGTATCTATATATTAATCGCCTTTTGAAATTCAAATAAGTTTAAAATTATGCATAAAATAACCGTTTTTACGATATATGTCTACCCTGTTTGACGTTAAGCATGGCACTCTTCCCTGTCGATTTCATTCACAATTTTTTTTGTCTACACTGAGTTACATCGTGAATGATTACCTTCATGGTTTAATATTTTAAACGTTCAAGATGAATGAATATTTTAAGTTTAGAAAATCTTCAGAAGTGTTAACATTGTTTAAAATTATGATTTAACAATATTTGTCTCTAATGTGCAACAATACAAAATTAACATTCACAATGGATTGCGCTTTCATTATATAGATTATTATTAATAGTGTAATATTTTTATTGGACCATTGTTACATGAATCCGAAATAACTATCTTCAATTGTTACAATTAAAGAGACATTTCTGAATTTTTTTAAACAATGCAAATTTTTAATTGTTTTAAACAATGAAACAAAAGAATGAACATGACTACATTACTTCATTTCAAAAAACATTTAAAGCTCTTTGTATCAAATGAATCAGTGTAAAGCAATAATAAGTGATATATCGAGTTAAATACGGCACAAATATCTTATTTAAATTTTTGATTAATGCATTAATAATTTTCAGTTAATTCATAAACACAAAAATGAAAAAAGCTTTGATTTCTGTATCAAAAGTAAGAAAGCTTCGCAAAGACGAAGTGATATCGAAAGAGGAATGCCGTAAAGAAATAGTTGAGATTTTTACCAAAAGTTTGGATTTTAAGTTTTCTGAAGTGATAGGACGGGGATCGTTTTCTACAGTCTTACGAGTATGGAATGAAAACGCCGAAAGAGGATTTGCCATGAAAATTGTATTGAATGAAGATATTGGCCCGAAAGAAACAGAATGGGGACAATTACACCACGAAAACATATTACCTCTGTTGGATACTGAAGTGTTCCCATTGTTTGACTTGACATGGTTTTTATCTCCAGTGGTTGAATTGACATTAGAAGATGTTTTGCAGAAAAAGAGGCTCCGAGAAGATTACATGGTCTCTAAACTTGCTGTAGCGTGGATGAAACAAATAACGTCAGCGATTAACTTCATTCATAGAAAAGAACTGAGTTTCTTGAATTTGAAATTGAGCAACGTGATGATATGTGAAGATAACAGAATCAAGCTTTTTGGATTTCATCATTTGAGTAAGATCGGTGAATTCACAACAGAGTAAGTATTTCTGGTTTTTTTTTTTTTTTTTTAGATTTTTTTTATTGATCCAAGAAAATTATCAGTATTTAATACTTTCCAACATAGTTGAAAAATGTTTATGAATTCGGTTTGTCTGTCTGTCATATGTCCGTGCTATAACTCGCGTAAATATACTCGGATTGCCATGCAACTGATAAATATTATAGCGGTTTACTGTGGCTTGTATGGTATTCAAAATGAAGGTTGTAGTCTTTATACTTTATTTACAAGGAAACTCAAAAGAATTCCCTTACATTATGGTCTATGGGGAAAGATCGTTTTCGGTGAACTTTAATAATGCTACACTATTTTCAAACTTATTGAAAATGATATGTATCACTAAGGTGCACTGCAAGATGCTTACTATAGAATGAGGTGTACATAACATTCATCGCTCATTTACAGGGCCACACAGAAGAATTCGGTTACAGTACTGTCTATCAATATTTATTGAATAATGCTTGCTGGAAGTGCGTTTTCAGTTATGGTACACGTTTTTAAATTTAACTTTTTTTTTGTATATTACTTGGTTTATGTAAATTCTATCGATACTATACAGGGCTGCACAAAAGATCTCGAGTAATTCCCGTTTATTGGCTGAATTTGCTACAGGGGAATTTTCAACTGTGCTATGAATATCGTTTTCTAATTGAAGTAAATTTTAGAGTATTATATAGTATAAATATAAATATATAGATCCTATACAGGGCTTCACAAAAGAATTTGGATATTTTTCCGACTATTGACGGTAATTGCTGCCATTGGGTTTTCAAATGTGCTATGCGTTTTTCAATTTGTTTACTTAGACATCATCTTTCACTATATTATACTGTGAAGTTTTGTTACAGTATTCTGTATGTATCGGAAAGTGTTACATATTCTATGCTTGACGTAAGATTTTTCTTTCTTGTTACATATAAGTATCATTCTTAACCCTTTAACAGTATAGCAAACCACCCAAAAATAAACCCAAGTTCAAGTATAATGAATGATAAAGGCCAAGTATAATAAGAATAATATGGATGGGAATTGTCAGTTATGTATTTAAATGTTTATTCGAAAGGATGACGAGCAAAATTTGGCCTCCACGTAAAATAATCAAATGGTACAAAAAGAAAATTACGTTTGAATAATCACAAATATTGCTCATTTGAACTACCCAAACTGCGTTCGAGTGCCAGTGGTAAGGCGTTAATTTTAATTCTGAATGCATAGAACTTATGGGTAATTTTAAATTACTATAATTGAATCAATTTTATACTTCGGATATCTTGTCTTAAACTCGGTAAAAATTTCAATATATTCTATAGGCCACCTCTTTAAAATTCTTTGATAAAAAGTATCAGAGGTCGAGATCATTTTATGCAAATTGAATGCATAGTCGTTGACGTGGGGTTTTAAATTTTATTTCTTGTTTAACAAAACTTCATTTATTCAAAGAAATTTCTATTTTATATGTAAAAAGATAGCAATGTAAACTCTATTGCTTATTGAGGGAATGCATTCCATTATAGCAAACACTACTTTTATATTAAAAGTACTGAAAATCTATTTTGATTATGAGTGGTTATTTTTCAAAACATGTTTAAATATTTACTTTGCTAATGTCACATTAATTTTTAATATTCTGTTAATGAATATTTTCAATAGAATAGTGTTTAAAATATGTAATTTTATATACAGTCTTGAAGAAATGTAAACATCTCTCCACGCTAATTCTGCTGCAAATCATCGTATATAAAGGGTATCAGTATCTTGGGAATATCGTCTGTCTACATTATAAAATATAATACACGTTGAAATAACAGCTAATTTTAATAAAATATTTTTATTCTGCGTTTAAACTTATGCTCAGATACTAGATTTCATGCCATTTGGAGTAAAAGTTTTGGAATTGAAATTATTCAAAGCTCTGTAATGTTAAATTTACTTTTCTAGATTTTCATTTATATTTTCTAAAATTGCATTATTGTCATAAAAAAAATTTCATATGAACATACTATTTAAAAACCCAAACATAAATGTCTTAGTTTTGCGATTTTCACAATTTTACGATATGGAATATGAATCATGAAATTAATATTAGAAAAAAAAATGTATAGTTAAAACAAAATTATGTATTCAATTCACAAATGCTCTATATGCGCATACAAAATTTTTATTTCTTTTTCTCAGAGTAATTTTTGATTATATTAAAAAAATGAATAAATAAAATAAATACCGCAATATGAACTTAGGGAATCATACAGGAGTCAACAAAAATAATTTTTTTAAATTTACTAACATAATTTAAAGTATAACTAACATTTTTCATTCGTCTCGTATTACTTTGTAAAAAAAAAAAAAAAAAAAAAAAAAAAAAATCTGTCTTACGTGTAGAAGAGAAAACAATTTATTATAGTGTGGTGTTTTCGAACACGACGCGGGAAAGATGGAGCAGTAAAGTGTATATCGTGTTCCAACACAGAAAATAATTAGAAGAAAACACAGAATTAATCCCCATTCATTAACTGCTGAATAGATTAAAGTGGAAACAACAGATTATAGTTCGGGTTAACCTAGAAGATTATCTAAACAAAGTCTGGAATTTAATGTTCGGTGCTAAAGTCTCTGATTGTCAATTCTATAGCTGTATTCTTTTAAAAGCATCGTTGCCGGAGAAAGTTTCTCGTCATAACACCCAAGGCACGTTCATACTAAGATCATTGATTGATCTCCTGCTCTAAAATCTCCGGTTGAAGTTCTACACTACAAGTTCATCTTATCTCTCCAGAACTCAGGAGTTGATCTCCCTCCACTCTCAAAATCCAGATACCCTCTTTCTTCTTTCAATCTCTCTCTGCCCGTTGAAACATTTTTTCTTCTCTCTTCTCTCCAAGGAAAAAGAGGGCGGTGGGGGTTGGAGACGTCGAATCGCTTTTCGTTTCGATTATGTCATCTTTAACCCAGATTCTCATTTGGTAGGGATTCTCCTGTAACCGCCCTTGGTATCTTCCCCTCTGGATGTCCTAAGGGGACTTCAAGTTTTCTGACTTGTTCGTTGGTGGCCCAGTCGATTTATCAAGGAGGTACTGTAACGAATTATTGCCTTCATCCTCTATTCTCTCGCTGTCTCGCTTGTTGATTATTCGAAGAGTTATAGTAGTTTCTTATGATGTGGCCGCATCGTGGGAAACCTCTCAGAGCTAGGCCTTTAGAAAAATGTTCTGGAAAATTCGAACCCTTGCAATAGTAATTTATTATTATGTAAGGTAAGTGCCAGATTTCAATTTGGGAAGAACCACTGAAATAGGCCACCTTATAAATTATTATTAATTTTGAAATTAATCGTGGAATGTCGGGTACAATCAGGTTCCAAGTTAGACTACCTAGTGTCCCGAGGCAAAGATCATTCTGTGCCCCCTTCTAGCTATTCATAAAAGTTATTTGTTTATTATGCTGAAGTGACTATAGTACCGTATGTACTTCATGCCCTATGTATACATAAATTTTATACATAGTACAATTCCCATCTGTATACAGAATACAGGATATTACAAGAAAGATGGTCAAAATAGAACACACCACTCTTTTTTCTATAGGAATGGAAGGGCTCACGCGAGCCTTTGAAGTATACATACACGTCTTTCAGTTACACTTGGATACAGGAAGAAGATAGGGGAAGGAGAGGGCCGCAATCCCTTCTTAAATCTCGAAAATGTAAGAATATTGGTCACTTTTCGCCAATTTAATCATTTGGAACCCTTTTAATAAAAATTCTGATTACTGCAAAGATGATTTCTGCAAAGAAAAAAAAAATATTATAATTATTTTTTAATTTTAAGATGATTTTTTTTTGGGGGGTGGGGGGGGGGCTGCGGCAAAAAGGGCAAAAGATTATTTTAAAAACCACATTTGTTAAAAAAATGTGAAATAGATACTGATTTTCTCACAATTCCCACTACGTGGTAAAAACAAACAAAGAGTTAATGACGCTCCGGCAAGACGACTCAAACAAAGCCTGTAGATACGCGTTATTATTATTATTATTATTATTATTATTATTATTATTATTATTATTATTATTATTATTTAATGACCGCTGAGCATGAAAGCGTTGTGATCGGAACAAAACATAAAGATTTTTAGGCTAAAAGAAAGAAGAATGTTTTTTTAAGGTTTTACCCTGGCACCCCCCTCTTTTTTACTGCTAATCTATCAATTATCAGATTATAAATTATTTTTTTCCATCTCCAGATATGATGTTCCCGATGTATTCAAGCCCCCTGAATCGTATTCTGATGTCGGTCGTAAACTGCCTGTGGAAGGGAAAGCATTTGACTTGTGGTGTTTAGGAATAGTTTCCATTGAAGTTTTTACTTACAATTACCTCTCAAGAAACGTCACAGATGAAGTATATTGTTGGAGTGACAATATCTATCCGCAGATGTTTAAAATTTTGAAGGTTTGTACGATAAATCATAGTTAATCAATCATTTGGAGCAATTAGACCAGTTTAAATAAGAATGTTTCAAACATAATTTTTACTTAACAAATTAAACTAAATATTAGTGTTGCCAACCTCTACCAAACAAACCTTAGACACTAATTCAAATCCTCTATAGTTTTAGACGAAACCTCCCTAAAAATCAGTAGTTCTACCTTCTACCTACATAAATGATATACTATAAGAGGAGCTGACGTATAGTCAGTGTTGAATTCAGACACTTTTCTCCGGGAGGGATTTCTGTAACTCTGACGGAGGGGGGGGGGGGGGGGGGGGCATTGTAGAGTTCCGGGTGGGGGGGGAGGAATTGCACTTTTTAACCATTAAAAACATAAAATCTCAAATCTTCCGGGGAGGGGGCATTTCAATGCTCCGGGGGAAATGTCCCCCTCCCCGGGCCACCCCCTGAATTCAACACTAGGTATAGTCTCCTAAGTAACATGAGTAACTTCTTTTTCCTAGCAGCCAGTTTGGTTGTATAAAAGGCTAAATATGAAAATAAGATTATTTCTTTATGACAAAAATTAATATAAGTAAAATAAATACAAATATCTAACTGAATTTCAACGTAAGAGTGTAATTGCATTTCCCAACCAATCATATCATTGTATTTTAAAATGCAAGGTTGATTCTTTCGACATTCCGACAGAAAACTACTTCATAAATTTATTATGCGAAAGAAGATTTTAGCCTAGAAATGAAAGAAATTTAGTGACCGTAATTCTAATAAATTAGAGATAGTTGGTAATGAAAACGATTGCACAGTTTCACTTTTTACCTATGGCGCATTCTTCGTGTAATAAAGCACCCATTCCATAGAATTGACCAATCAGCTCATAGCAGGCAGACCACATTGTGTCTACAGCCATGTCACATGCGCATCATCTGTTTACAATTAAAAAATTGCTTATTGCGCACCCGCATGCGTACTGATAAGCTTAAAACTGTCTTTAGACACATACTCCAATTTAAGTTTTCTTTCAAAAAACAAAACGCGTATTTTTGGCACCGAAGAAATAAAATTTGACTTTTCTCTAGCAAAATTTTGCCTCATAAAAATCCACCCAGAAGTGAACTTTTCTCCTAAAATTAAAGAAAACCCCCAAGTTGGCAGTACTACTAAATATGTACCACATAATAACAAGACACGTTTTATTAAATAAATTTTCTGCTGCTAAACATGTTAATTGAATTGCTCTAATTAATGCACTGCTTCAAATAATGTTAGCAGCTATCAATAAAGTAGTAATTATCTTTAAAAATATTATTAATTTTCAAGTTGCCTTTAATTTGTGCTTTTACATCTATAAATAATACAGAAAATCAAGCACACTTTTATTTTACTTTTTTTTTTTTTTTTTTTTTTTTTTACAATTGAATTTTGATTTTCGTATCGATTTTTGTGATACTATCAACACTTACCTTACAATCAAATAGCAAATAAAAAATAATTAAAATATATGAAGTAAAAGAAAACTATGATGCAATATTCAGTAATTAAGTTTCATATGTTTCAAACACAGTTATCAGTAATAAAGAGCTTCAACATCTATCCCTGTTTTTGAATAAACAATTCTTCAATGAACACTTTTTGCAAAATTTAAAAATCTCAAGCAAATGTTTTTTGATAAAAAAAAAAAAAAAAAAAAAAAAAAAAAAAAAAAAAAGTTGCTTTAGTGTCGTAGAGAATAGGCAAAAAATGGAACTTTTAAGAATTTAAAGATAGAATGAGCATATAAAAAAAAAGTTTTAGATTTAAAAGCCTATTTTAAACTGCTTTTCCCCACAACTGAGATAAGGTGTGAAAAGAGTAAAAAGAAAGATTTACAGGACATCCACTTGATTTATTTTTGAAAATTAGCAAAGCTTATTCTCTGTAATAAACTTAAAAATTGAAATCCGAAATTAAATCCTTTCAATAGCTTATCACTCAATCAAACTATTCAGTAAAATGCAATATATACCCTCATCGAAAATGAAACACCATATGGAGTAATTCACGTACCCACGTGAATTACAGGATTGATTAAGAGACGTATACAAATGATTGAAAAACAAAAAATACATACAAACAAAAACTTTATTCTGTAATAAATTTGGTTGTCAATGTGGCCATCAAAAATCAAAGAGTCATCTAACTTAACAACTTTTAGTACTCCTTGGAGAAAGTTCTGGTTTCTGGTTTTGCCTTTTGATTTGAATTGCACTTCTGAAGAATTTCAAAAGTCAATGGATGGAATTTTGAAAGATGATGAAGAAATTAAACCCTTACTAGATGTAACCCGTCAAAACTTGACGGAAAAAATTACTATATCAATATCAGCAAAATAAGTTTCTTTATTATTTACGAAGGTATGCGTATGAAACAGTCTTTCAAATATTTTATTTTAAAAGTTTCCCCCCCCCCCCAGTACTATTTTCGATGCAAACTCCAAACAAACAATCTTTAAACAACCGTGTAATGCAAATCAGCTCGACATTATCGCCATATTTCCTACGGCAAGAAAGAAAATTTCATGGGCCTATGAAGTATCATAGAAATAGTATATTCCTACGTCCATCTCATATTCAGTAAATAAAAGAACATAGTAAATAAATCACACATCCCCATAATCAGGATCTTTTCCATCACAGTTTGGGATCTTTTCCCACTTATACAGTTAAATACCCAATGGATCTTTAAAAAAATAATAAAATACAATTCCTAGCATATTCTGATGCAACATATACATCAACGAATTCAACATATCAATTTTATGTTCAACATAAGCAGATTTTTCTTTTTGACAGATTTTCGTTTAGCGCCAAAGCTCTATCTTATGGATAATCTGATATTATGATTTATCAGGATTTAAAAAAAAATGTCACTTTTATGATGGTTAAGGAAATCCATTTTCAATTGTGGCAACTTTCCCAAGGGCTATTGTACATTATTGAAGCAAACTGATGGTCATTGTCGAGATAGATTAAAAAAATATTTCATGCTTGAAAATTATTTAAAAAGTCGTTAAATTAAGCGGCAGTTTTCAAATAAATTTATTCGAAAGCTAACATTTTTCTAATTGATGATGTAAGAATTGAAATTGTAAAATGTAGTAAAAGGTAGTAAAAAATTGAAAGTTGTAGTATTTGAAAGTGACGCAAGCGCGATGAAAGCGAAAGCGTCTTTTTTTGTCACAACCGTTATAGATTTCTAAAAATTGCCACAGTGTTTTGTCTGGCGTCCAAAAGTAGACTAACATTTTTTGACGTTGACAGAGAAATTCACAGTGAAAGAAATAGGACTTTGCCGCTAATAAGGAACTATTAAATGAACTTTTAATAAACCTACCAAAATAATTCCTATAAAATAGTAGCCTTACATTGTTTATTCTAACTAAAAATACAGTCATTATTTCAAGATTTATTTTTTCTACCATGACACTAATTTTTATAATTTTAATTTCCCTGAAATCCTACACTTTTGTAAAATTTTTATTGAAAAAAATTAAATCCTCTAACCTATAATTAAAAACAAAGTAATTGGTAACGTGTAATCAAGGTATGAAATCAAGATGAAGAATCAATAAAAGCTCCAATTCTAATCTTTATAATTAAGAATTGAAAAATCTTTTAAGATTACGTCATGTTGACGCAGTCATATAAATTTTTCTCTTTAGTTTTATCAATGTTACAATGCATTTCAAGCTAAGCATAACGTCATTTTCACCGGCGCAAACTTTTCACACTTTCTTTATTCACGTTACTTTTATGCTTAAACACCATGTATACAAATAAAAATACATTTTGTGTTTAATTGTAATGAAAAAATGGCATCAACAAAGTTATAATGCATAATGATAAAATAAACCCATTAGACAATATTCCTGTGACGTCACAATAAATATGAATTTTTATTCTCTTATAAAATTAAGTGCACGCGGATAAATATTTTTACCGAAATTTAACTTGCAAATTGAAAAATTCGGTCTAAAAGCCAAATGTCTTTAATATTTATTATTTCTATTTTATCCTCGAAACAGTGCAAGTTATCCGATTGCCGACTTTATGACGTCATACGCAGAAGTAAAAGTTTAATTTAAAATTACGGCTAATTAATTAAATTTACGAACAAACGAATGCACAATAACAAATCTGTTTCCAAATATCTTTCATTTAAAAAAAGAATGATGTAATTTGATGCAGTAGTTTGTTCTCACAGACTGTCAAAAGAAAAAGCTTAGCGTTTTAAATATATAGATTTTGATGACATTTCACTGGGCTCAATTGCTGTTGAAGAACGTCGTAATTTATTGCGTTGAACCTCCAAAAAAACTAGAGAAATCCATCTAAAGTTTAACATCAAGAAAGCGCAACTCGCTCAAACTTCAGGGAACTATCTGCGTCATATGTTAGCAGATATAAAAGTATTAAACCAGATCCTAAGAAAATAAAAACAATTGAAGAATTTGCTACACCCAATAGTCCGATAGTCAGCTGATGCACCAGCGAGGGGGGTTGCCATAGCAAGATTGCACACTCCGCTGCAATGTGAAATGAATAGCAACCCTATTACTGATCATGCTTCCGAGTAGCGGTAACATCGTAATCGGGTTGCCATTTATTTCACATTACAACGGAGTGTTGCTGTGGCAACACCACCTGCTGGTGCGTCAGCTGACTGGCAGATTTGTTATCAGCATCATCTCATCTATCATATAAATAAAAATTATCGTCGCTAAAATTGGTTGCAAATATATGACGCTGCCCTTGGGACTATAAATGCAAATAAGACTTACAAAGATTCTTGTGTATGGTGACATACTTAATAAAGTTCACGCAATATTTGTCAAGTTTAACTCATGCACTAAGACGACGCCTAAAGAAACATTCCGTGTAGATATGGAATGAAAACATCTAAAGAGACTGAGCTGATAAAGAAACAACTATGCAAGCTCCGTGCTTGAGGTACTTTGATCAAAAGAAGTCTGTAACTTTATCAGTTGATGCCAGTAAAAATGGAATTAGAGCCCTACTCCTGCAAGAAGGACAACCAGTCGCATTTGTATCAGTATCGTTTACACAAACTCAACATGCACAAATTGAAAAAGAGCTACTAGCTGCACTGTTAAAAATTTGCAGCAAACTGTCCAGTCATTTGACCGTTTTTATAGAAAATGGTTACATAACCGTAATTTAACTCTATTCTGGCCATAATATGGGCAATAATATGGTCAGAATATAGTTAGTTTGCGGTTATGTATCCGTTTTTTTAAAACGTTTTTATAAAAACGGTCAAACGACTGGACAGTTTGCTGTAAATTTTTAACAGTGTGTGATATATGGTTTAGAACATTTAAATTATTATACTTATGGAGGAGATGTTAATGTACAAACGGACCATAAGCCATTACTTGGACAAAGCAAGAAACCATATGATATTATCTCTCCTCGTCTTCAACGGATGTTAGTTAAGCTTAATTAGTATAATATTGAGCTAGAATACGTCCCGGGAAAGCAATTATTTATAGCAGATGTCTTTTCAAGAGCACGGTCATTTACTGATATTTTTGATGATGAACTATGCAAGGTATCAACTGTTAAAATAAACCCGTTGACACAAACTTCATTGCAAAATTAACAGAAAAGTGACCAAAAATTACAAGATGTGCTTTTTCATATAAAGGATGGCTGGCCTTCTTTAGAAAGAAAGAAAACAAGAGACATCTTTAACTTCCTCTTCTTTAACAAGATACTTTTTTGACTTCAAAACTTCTTTAGAAAGAAAACAAGAACAGCTGCACAAACCTTTCAGCACTGCAATTTAAAAAAATAGAGTATTATCTGCAGAAGACATCCGCTAGGTGTACCACAAGCATCAAGAAAAGAAATTTTTAATATTTTACATGTGTCCCATACACATGTAATTTATATCAAAATTAATGACAGAAAATATTCTAATTCGCTCAGATTTAATAGAGAAGTTGAAGAATTTGCGTCAATGTGAAAGATTTGTCAGAAAAACAAAAAGAAATTCTAATGAATCCAGATATTCCTGATAGACCATGGCAATAAGTTGCATGTGATTTCTTCCATTTAAAAATACGGTAATATCTGTAATGATAGATTATTTATGTAAATATGTTGAACTGCAGTCACTTAAAAGTGTAACAGTGCAAGCTGTTATTATAGTAATAAAGTCTATCTGCGTTACACATGGGATACCAGGAGATCTCATAAATGATGGTGGATCGCTTTTTAATCCTGATTTGATCCGGACATTTTTCTAAGAATGGAGTACTAAACATCATATTACATCAACTCACTTTTCAAGAGCAAATGGTCAAATTGAGAGAACGGTGCAGATAATAAAGAATTATTTTGTACATATGCTGCAGAAGAAGCCATAGATCAATGCATATTGTAAATCAATATGTTGTATTGTTGAGCTACAGATAGCAACCAGCAAAGGATATGGAATCAAAAGCTGAATTAATAATGAGTCGAAAGTTGAGATCCTTCCTGCCATCGCATACAAAGCAGTTAAAGCCTAAATTTAGCGTTGAAGATGCACGAGTAACTTTAGAAAAAAGATAAATCTCTCAAAATAAGTATGATGATAAGTACCTAATTATCTTGCCAGAATTGAATAATAATACAAAAGCGTTGTTTAAACAGAAGATGAAAGAGCCTTGGTAACAAGGTATCTTAATTCAAGTAGGCCCTCAGCCTCGTTTGTATGTAATAAAAGGTGAAGATGGATGTGTCTACAAAAGAAATATGTATATATTCGACCAGACAAATATGAAGATCTAGGACCTGTGAGGACAAGAATAATTGTTAAAAGTCTTTAAGCAAGTGATAGCTGGGATTCTGATGAAATTGATACAGTTCTGAGAGGTTGTTACCAATTGTTACAAGTTCCAGGAGGTGTTACCAATTGTTATAAGTTCCAGGAGGTGTTACAGTCGGTCAATGCAGTGTATCTGAAGCAAAAAAGCTTTTGAGAAACGTTGTCAAACTTCTTTGTTATAACTACAATTAAAAAAACTTAAATTTAAAAAAAAAGCTATGTTTGGTCACAGTTGAAAAACCTATTTTCATTTGAAAAAGTTTTCTATGTAAATTGTTAAATCTAACATTTCAATACTAATAATTATTTTAATCTTGTAAAATGGCATGTTAGATATTGTTTGTTTTAGTTATTATTTGTTCTGCTGCTCACTAAATAGCAGTACCCCATGTTTACATTTGATTTATATTTGAAATGACTAACTGTAATCTGTAACTGCTGTAGTTCTATTTTATATGGTAAAAACATGAAGCACTACGTTATTTGAGAGTATTAAATATTATTATTAATTGTTTGTACGTTAATAAGTGCATGTTTAGCATCTTAAAGTACTCATGTGTCGTTTAACACGCGTGGCAATTGCAGGCATCGACAAACTGAGGTCACGCAGTTAAAGTATTCGATCTCGTTCTTCATCCGTTAACTGCAGCTATTTAGCTTTCTAACGTTTCCGAGGTATTTCCTATGCTTTCATAATCGTTCAGCTACTACAATTGGTCGCTGATAGCATATACGGGTCGAGTCGGCTGCTAGCTTTTATAGCAGAAACTGGGCTCCATGTGACCCAATGTGAACACAAATTTAATCATTTGCAAATTTCTCTCACCAATATCGGTTCTGTAATTTGCATACGCGCATCCTTTCACGATGTTTCAATTTCACTTTTGATAAGAGAACGTATTTTAAATTTAAAAATAAGTCACTTGCATCAGTTTAAAATAAAGCAAATTTAAAACGTTGAAAATTGCACCAGTAAATGCAAGTTAATTTTTTTGTTTCATTTTTTTTAAAATTTATGTAATGTAATACAATTATATAAAAATATCTTTTTTCTTTTTCAGAAAAATGAATTCAATAAAGAATGCCGTCTTTCTTTTCCCAACTGTAACATAGAAAAGAATACGATGAAGTTGATTAGAAATTTCTCTAGAGCTTGTCTTCGACTTTCACTAGAATCGAGGGCATCTGCTGGAATTCTTTTGCATCATAAGCTTTTTGTGGAGGCAGGACTACTAGCTAAAAAGGATAAAATATGGAAGAAACAACTAAAAGCAAAGGACATGAGACAGAAAGTCAAAGAAATGAATTTTCTTTTTGAAAGTATTGAACCAATCGCAACTAATGCTGATATTCAAAAGGAAAACCAAAACAGTGGGAGTAGTAATATAGATAACGAAGATTCTCTTCATAACAACCAAGAAATTGCTATTTTAGAAAGTGAAGCGGAAGAAGTTTTAACGGAAGAAACATTGCTAAACAATGCGAACAGTTTTCAGGAAAATAATGAAACCTTTCCATATCAGGCTTTGCCTTCAATGAAGACTGAATCTAAAGATTTATCCTTACTACAAGAAATGTTTGGCCGAATAATGGCAGAACACTACCAAGAGAATCTGACATGTAGATTCTTACATCGCGTAGCTATTGTAAACAACACCAGAAATTTTGCTGAATGTAAAAGAAAAGATAAATCTGAAGCAGTATGTACAGAAAATGTCGATGGTATTGATTCTATGCAGTCCTCGTCGGATGAATGTAAAAGAAAAAACAACACTGAAGCTGTTTACTCAGGAAATATTGATGATGTGAAATCTACGCATTCCTCATCTAGAATGAACAGTTTGGGCTACAAGATCGCATCAAAAGTGTTTCAGTTTTTCATATAATTGACAAATAATATAATTTAAGTAATAATTGCATCCAATATTTTTAAACAGATTTTTCACAAATCTTCATATTTTATATTTATGTTGTTTTATATCATATGTATTTTATATTTATGCTATTCTTATATTTGCATTTATATTATCATATATTTAAATTTATATTACTTTATATTTCATATATTGCTTTCAAAAACAAACAGAATATTTTCATTAAATAAAAATACTGGAAAAATTAAGGAATTTATATTGAATAAAATAACAATTTTGTATGCTTTCGTAATTTTTATGTTATAAATTTACATTAAAATATTTTCCTTCAGTAAATTAAATTTATGTACCGTCAAACCTCGTTAATATGAATACGCTTAACGCGAAATACTTTTTTAACACGATTTGTTCACACAATTTCTATCAAAATGAATACAAAGATTTAGTTACTGATAATGTGAACTACTGGTAACATGAGACAAACTTTTAATTCCCCTTGTGATTCACGTTGACGAAGTTCGATTGTAATATGTTTTACATTACTAAAATAAATAATGATATGGTCATAAAAGATTTTTTTATTTTGTAAAATGTACTATAATATAGAAAACGTGAAAGGAAGCTCTTTTAGACTATGAAACATGAAAGAAAATCATGCGTCATGTTCTATGCATGCAAGCATAGATTATGAAACACCGTCCAACATTTCCATAATACTTTAACAAAAGTTCACTGTTTAATAAGGTAAAGAAGATACCTAAGTAAACAAAATGAAATGAAATGAAATCACTCTCTCGTGGAGATCCAGTTGTTAAGCATAGGAACTTTTCTCCACGAGGGGAAATGTTTATTGAAAAATCATAGTTTAGAATACAGATTTTAGAAAACTCGCAACACATTTTAAAACAATATCTATGCAACTACCGTCCATAGCCGAAAATGAACTCGAATTCTTTAATGTAGCCCTCTATATGATCTATAGATTTGTATATATTCTACATCTTATGCTAAAATTCAGTTTTGTTAGAAAACATAACACAGTCAAAAAATAACCTTCAATAATTTCTGCCAATAGATGGAAATGTACTCGAATCCTTTTGTGAAGCCCTGTATATTATCTACATATTTTTATAAATGCCTCATATTAAGCTAAAATGTAATTCGTGCAAAAAACGTATAACTCTACTAAAAACACATTTCTAGAAACTACCATCCATAGATGGCAATGTATCCAGTTCTTTGCGTAGCCTTGTATATGTATTTACAATACCACAAACATTTCTGAGTATATACTAAATGTAGTTCAGCTGGAAAATACATAGCTAATTTAAAACCACCTTTAAGCAATTCACACCTATACACAGTAATGCTTGCCGTAGCTGCACAATTCTTTTGTGTATCTCTGTTATATGATCTATAGAATTTATACACACCACGTAGTGTGCAAAAATTTAGTTAAACTTAAAAACGCATTCCATAACTGAAAACGCACATCCAGCAATTATCTCTAATAGATAATTGCTGGCTTATACTGTAACCGAAATAATTTGCATGTCCCTGTAAATGACTGATAAATGCCATGCACGTCATATTTTACAGCAAGCATCTTGTAGAAAACTTCAGTATTGTACAGTAATACCTCGGTTTTCGTTGACTCCGGTTATCGTCGGTTTCGGTTTTCGTCGATTTTTTACGCGAAATTTTTTTTTCGGTTTTCGTCAGTTGCCTCGGATTTCGCTTATTTCTTGTGTATTTTTGTGCTTTTTTTATTGATTGCGAGTGCTCCATCATGGAACCAACGAAAGTTTCTTGTGAGCAACTTGTTTAATAATAATGTCTTGTCCCATTTTAAACAAATCTTAAAGAGGCGGCAGAAACAGACCACTTTGGACAGCTTTTTTGAGCGGCATAGGTCCTTTGACTCTGAAGCTAGCCCTACTGCCAAAAGACCAAAAAGGGAAGTGACCCGAGATACAGTGCCTTGATTACCATACACTAAAACACTATATTAATTTCTTATTGTTTTTAGTACTAAACGCTATACTTATTCTCTATGAAATGTGCTTTTGATACGTATTTTTGAGTGCTTAGAACGAATTAATTGGATTTACATAGATCCGTATGATATAATTGACTTGGTTTTCGTCGGTTTTGGATTTCGACGATTGTTTTCGGACGGATTATCAACGAAAACCAAGGTATCACTTCATATCAATTACAATTATGTTTGAAATAGTGTAACATGATTAAAATACGCTGGAAACATTTTTTTTCCGCAGACCATTATGTTATTATGTAACTGAATTCTTTTAAGCGTCCTTGCAAACTAACTGTAAATGCTACACACTTCACTTTCAATGGCGAACATGCCATAGTAAAAATCCATAATGTATATCATTTATATAACAATCTCAGTATATTTACAACAGCTAGAGAACGGACGAACAAACTGAAATCATAAACACTTTTCAACAATGTTGGAAAGTGTTAAAAATCCAGAGATGTTCCTGAAAAGTAATAGGTAGCTGGCCACCCCAAAACAATTTCCTTAAAAATTCGGGTTTTCTATCCTGAAACATCAATGAAAAAACATTCCTGAACAGTATAGGAATGGAACTTCCTAGAACATTTTGAGCAAAACTACCTGTCCAGTATTATTTCCTATGAATGTTTCAGTTTTGTTTACAGTTTAGATATCATTAGATACTTTTATTATCTTTTATGATACAATCCTTACTTATTAGTACAAGAAGTTAATGATCTGTTTTTTTTTTCTGGAATGTATTTAGAATATTAAAAAATATATGAAAAGGAATACTTTTAAGTATGCAGTTTTAAATTGTATAATACCACTATTTAAAATTTAGATTTCTATTAAAAATAAACTACATTTTTTGAAAAATGTAACATTTTATTTAAAATAAGAAAATATATATTTTATAGAAATGCACTAATTAATGTTTATAGAAGAATTTGTAGTTTTCCTCGATAACACCCATGACAACTGGTTTGCTGTAGAAAGTAATAAATCGGTAGAAATACATTGTTTCAGTATTATCAGATATAATTAAAAAAAAAAAGAATTTCTGAAGCGTTTAAGTAAAAATACTGAAAAGAACCATTTATTTCTCGGAGGATTTCCTATTTCTCGCAGTCCAAAAATCAAGCCATAAACGGAAAAAAAGAGCAAATTAGGTGAAATAAACAAAGTGTAACGTACAAATATATGCATGACAGGTGCGTGCGAGGGAAAACCTAATCCAGATTAAAAATCTCTAGATCGGTATTTGTTTTTTACCGACAAGGTAATTAACTGTACAATAGGGTGGGTCGAAAAAAAAACGAAATTTACATAATCTGAAACATAGTGCGGGAAAGTTGCCATTCGTAATAAGGAATAAATTCGCAAAATAGTACACCAAATTGTTAATATCTTTTACCGCCGTAGAGTGGCCAAAGTTTAAAAAAATCGCCAAAAAAATGGGTTAAAAGAATAAATAAATTATCCATCCATAGCAATAATTTGTAATCGAATGCAAAAAAAAAAAAAAAAAAAAAAAAAAAAAAAAAATTAAATTTTCCGTTTTTTTTAATTTTCTCAATTTTTATTACATGTCTACAATTAAATAAATTTATATTATATCTAGTAATAACTTATAAATGTCTAGTAATTTTTATCATGGGCATTGCCCACCAAGGTCGAGAGAGCCCCCCCCCCCCTCCCCTAAATTTGAGATAAAGGGGCTTTTTGAAGGAATTTTGGGGCTTTTCCGGGAAATTTTGGTGTTTTTTTTTTGTAGAGGGCCTCATACGTAAATCCTCAATCATTTTCCACTTTTGCCCCCCCCCTCCCCTCCTACAAAAAATTCCCTAAAAATTACCTGAAAATCTCTTTAAAAAGCCCCTTTCTCTCAAATTTAGGAGGGGGCCGGGCCCCTCTCGCCCTTAGTTGGCTACGCCTATGTTCAAAATGACAAGATATTTATAAGTTATTACTAGATATAATGTAAATTTATTTAATTGTAGATCATATAATAAAAATTGGAAATTTTGAAAAAAACGGAAAATTGACATTTTTGCTGTTTTTTTCAAAATTTTGGACGTTTCTGCGTCGGTAATAGAAATGATTTCACCATAAAAATCTTTTATTGGAACATTACTAACATATTGATGCTGTTGCATTCTATTAGAAATTGTATTGCTATGGTTGGATAATTTAATTTTTTTTTGAATAAACCATTTTTTTTTTTTTTTTTTTTTTTTGCGATTTTTCGAAACTTTGGCCCCTTCTGCGATGGTAAAAAATATTAACCATTTGGTGTAATATTTTGCGAATTTATTCCTTATTACCAATGGCAACTTTCCCGCACTATTATGTTTCGATTATATAAATTTCGGTATTTCTGACCCACCCTACTGTACAGTGGATACTTTGAGAAGATTTTTCGTCTAGTTTTAGAGTACCTTTCTTAGTTTTAATGACAGCGAGAACAGAGAGTTCAGTTTCTCAGTTAACTCTTACTGAACACGATTGTGTTGTAAAAAAATTTCTGCACAATATTAATTTTTTCGGAGAGCTTAAAGGGCGCCAATATAGAGGACACCTGCTTGCCCCAGAAACGGAAATGTTTCAATTCTTGCAGGAAACGTAAAATAAAGACTGGTTGGAAATATGTATTTTATAAACAAAAAGGTTCTTTGTTTGTTAGATTAATGTGTCCATATAATAAAAAAAAATAACAAACTTGTATCAAAAGCTCAAAAAAGCCTAAAAAAAATCTTCATTGATATAGATCTTGTTGCTGGTAAATTCTTAGCGGTTTGATACGAAATTGTTGAATTCTTTCAGAAAAAATGTATTAAACCATCTGCACCCTGCACCCTAGTCGGTTTCCCGCAAAATAAGTTCTCCCAAACCAGAAACCAGTCCCTTTTTCATCTGTCACACACTGTTCGCCACGTCGCGTCGTTCAGTCACCAAATGACGGTCGTTTGAGAGTACTAATGAGACCAATAAAACGTATTACATTTAGCGTAGTGACTGACTATACCTGTTTGACCCTTTGTGACTCACAGTGACGTCACATTGATTAGCTGTGCTATTCGGATCGTATCTATTTGCTACACCTGCCGTTTATATCAGTTTCTTTTGACCACTCACAATCTCCTTTGTGTTCGCAAATTAGCATTTTGTGTTTGTCCCTTAATGTATCAGAACCAGTGTATTATTAACCTTTAATATATTTAAATTTCACGGCAATTCAAGAATATTTATGAAAGTTAGAGTGCAAACAGACAGACAACCTAAGTTATAAAATAAACACTTCTCAGTGATGTTGAAAATTGGTAAAAGAAAAACACTATGAGAAATATTTTTTTATAAATTCAGAAGTAAAGAGACTCCGACTAACAGTAAAGATTTTTTGAACGAGGAAGCGTTTGCTCAGCGGCACAACTAGATCAATCTTCGACATGTCATAAATCTTTTAACCTCGGAGAACCTTTTTTACCCAATTTTCTTACAAACTTAAATTTATCGGTCAAATCAGCAATTCATCTCAATCAAACGAAATGATTAAATTGTGATGATATAAAGGTTTATAAATAGTTATGATAAAAACTTACATTATGATCTGAAAGTCTGATATAATCTAAATGCTGACATACTAGCAGTTTTGCAGGATGAATCACGTAGGAAACAACAAATTTTTACACAAATTATGTGAAACGTATTATTTTTTTTTATAAGCATGATTATCTTTTGATAACAAAAACTCAAGTTTATTATTTCATAACTTTTAAAGTAGATCAGATTGCAGTTTTTGTGAGAGTTTATAAATAATTATATAATAAATAAATTCTCAGTTTCAAATAAGAAAAGATACACATTCTTCATAGTTAAATACAAAAAAATGAAAGAAAAAAAATGTTTTATTAAGTATTATTTGTTAGCTAAAGAATCACATCTAAATAATTACCTTAAATTAAGATTTCAGTGTTAAATCATGCTAAAAAACAAACAAACAAAACAATGTTAAAATACACCCTGAATAAGAAGAAATTGTTTTACTTTTATGTATAATAATATATTAGAATAAATGAAAAGCATGTCAATGACTAAATAAAATTAAAGGGATTTCCTCCACAGTTATCATAAGTATACGTAACAGATTCCATTGTAATTCTTTCATTTTATTTTTGTTTTTTGAAAAGAGATGTGTTACTGCATGTTTTTGCTATAACAAATGTAACCTTTACAAATAATGTATAAGAAAAAATAAAACCGACATCAAGGGATTGTTTTTTATATTCATGTTTTTGTTTCAACCCTTCACGGTTCAGCTTACATCCGACGCGGATTCGAAAATGTAATTTGAATCCAATCGAAACCCGACCTGAACCCCATACATTTAAATGCAAAATCGACCCGAAACCCAAAATAAAAGAAAATTAATCGATATTTTAATGCAATTATGAAAAGAATACCCATAGCAATTATATCTCTAATATATAAAAAAAAATAAATTCAATTTATTTCTGTGTTTAGAATTCCCTACGCTTTCTGTAAGATTAAGCGTCTTGAGTAAATTTGCTTCTTTGTTATATTATTTTATCATTTCTATTTATTTTATTTAACATTTATTGCTTTCACTGATATGGATTTAATTTATGTTTTCATGTTAAATAATATTGTTTAAAATGTTTTTGTTAGCAGCTATTTTTGAGGAAATATGTTACTTAACAAGTCACTTCAGACATGATTTTGAGTAATCGAAAAATCAACATATAACATTATATTTCTATTCCGAAACACTCCACATTTTGAACAAGGAAATTAAAACGTAATGAAGCATAAAAGTTGAAAAAAAAAAAAAAACAATAAAAAATGAAAAATGAAAAAGATTATAATATTTCTAACCAAAAAAAAAAAAAAAAAAAACTTAAAAAACTACTACAAAGTAAAATTACTACAGAGTACTTCAAATTGACGCTGTTGGCAAGCAGCACTGTTATAACACAGCATTGTAGAAATAAATAGCATGGCTGTAGCAGCGTAGCTTTTTCTGAATCTGATCCAATTATATGGACAGGAAGGAATTATTTATTAAATTGGTCGTTTTGTCAACCGGACTCATCGTACGCTAATTACGTGATTTTATATTAAATTCAAAAATTTGCCAGGGACTTTTGTCCATTCTGTATTAAAGTACAAACCCCTCCACCGAAAAAAAAAAAAAAAAAAAAGAAACAGTTCAAATTAAGAGAGTGTACCACAGAAATATTGGGTGAATTTAAACGCTTTACAATTTTGATTTTTTTAACTAACTGTTTACGTCATAAACGTTTTTAATGATTAAAACATTGCTTTTTTGTTTTCCCTATAACAATCCTAGAAACAAAACCGCATAAGGGAGAAAAATTGCTAGGTAGCGACTTTCTCGCCAAACAGATAGAGGTGCGTCAGTTGATGAAAATCCACCGCACCCCCAGAATACTAGGCCTACGCGCTGACTCAAAAATGGGGGTTGTCGTAGGAGGAATTTTTTAAGCGTTTGTACGGTCCCCTGAATTTGGACACCAGTATTTTCTAAAAGTTTTCTTTGACTTATTTCATTTCAGAAAAATAAGACGGTGAAGACTGTTAGAAATTAATGGTATTAAAATTCAAGGGACGTACAAACGCTGAAAGGAAATCCGTCTACGACAGGCTCCATTTTTGTGTTAGCGCGTAGGCGTTCAGGGGGCGGTGTAAAAATCGTTGAAAATGAAATATTTTAAAGATTTTTTTTTAATTTCTAAAAAATACTGAACCAATTTTGATGAAATTTAAATGGAACCGATTCGAGAGTATTTTCTTTCAATTTAAAAGAAAAATCGGTCGCGCAGTTTCAGAATAATCGGTGAACATTCAAAAAAATAAAAATAAAAATACATACGCAAAAAACTTCCTCTTTTTTTTTTTTTTTTTTTTTTTTTTTTTTAAGTTGGTTAATAAAAATAGCTTTAACTCTCGTATATTCTCTTGCATTTTTATTTCACAGTGAAATACTTTTCACAGCTGTAGATCTACCAATATTATCAAAATGTTTACCACACTCCAAAGACTCTAAAAGACTCTCAAAGCCTAACTGCTTATTTGTTAAGCAACAGAGTTGCTTATTGCTTTCAATCGCGAAAAAAAAGATGTTATTTTTGAAAAAAAAAGCAGCCTTATTACACACAAACAATGTCATATCGATTGTTTTGTTGTAATTTAGGATTATAGAAGATTTGAAATTTGGCAGGTCTATACTCCAATGTGGGACAAAGCGGAACTTCGCAGAGATATATTGAATTATAGATTTAGATATTTTAAAATTTGAAGGAATTATCAGTTATCCCGTCTCACTTATCCGGGATAACCGATAAGTATCGGGGCAGGATAACCATTTAATACCAGGATTTTCTCTTGCGCTTTTCCTTAATCAAGGTGCCATTTAAAAAATTAGAGATGGGTGTGAAGGAAGAATTTCTTGCTTAGTTAGTGGCATTTGCTCTTCTTTGACTTTCACATAAATAATGTAACAGACAAACACTAGTCTCCAATTAAAATTAACTGCTCACAACTTTTATATCAATTTAATATATTTATTAAGTTTTAAAGAAATTAGGAATATGAAAGATTGTACGGTTAAAGGACATTAAACATTGTGGATGATAAACTCTGTGGAAAACACGTAACATTTTGTAACTGCAATAAAATACTTATTTTTTCTTAATAAAAATCGGTACAGGATTTCAAGTAGGACGACACTTTAAACAGGTAAATTTTGTCGTAACGACTAATTCTTGTTTACAAAAAGAAAAAAAACTCTTTTACTTCCTGAATCATGTACAAATATACCTTTTTATTTATTTCAAACATGAAAGCATCTTAAAATTTAGCTTTTATGGCAGTATTCCGTATTTTTAAAAAAAAAATCCTAAGCCTAAATAAATATAGTCTTGATTAAAAAAATTTTTTTTGAAAGAAAATTGAAAATTCATATTTTATAAATGTAAATGCACACACAACGTCACTTTCTCATGTAAAAACCAAGCACAAAAAAGTTCAAATTTAATGAATGGTTATTGAAATTTCAATTTGATGTAAATATGTGGCGAAAGGAAAGAAAAGGAAGCGGATTCATATCGAATGTATCAAATAATAAAGTTGAGAATAAAATTAAATATTTCAAATAATTGTAAAATTGAATAAATTATTAAAGTGTGATTAAAATCAACCATTATCAGCTTTTCATAATGTACATTAAAAACTTTTAATTTACAGTAAAAAACTTTTCTATACCTTTCGATATTCATGCTCTTTCTATCATTAAAAAATATTCGAAAATGCCTGTTTTATTTCAACTATGACTTTAAAATTTTCCCACCGAAATCTCTTTTTAACAATATTGTTTTTGCTCACTTCTTTGCCTGATATGACGTCATTTAACTCATTCTTAATAAATTAGTATCAGTAAAAAATATTTCAGTTTTCGTTCCAAATTTGACATCATATTCGAATGCTTTCTGTAATTTTTATGTTAATACTACTTGTATTATTAACAAGTATTTGAAAACGTCCTCTTTATTTCAAATTTTTTGTTATTGTTTTATTCTAAGCGAAATATTTCTTACTCGTATAATTCTTGTTCATTTTCTTTTCGTGTTAATCATGGCGTCACTTTTCACAGAAAACTTCTTCTGTACTTAATTGTTATTCATGCTTCATTTATCATAAAAAAAAAATCAGTTTTTTGTTTCAAGTATGGTATCATATTCATCTGCTTTTTAATTCTTGGAAAATTTTGTTCCATTTTCATTATTCACGTGTAAATGTTTGAATTCAAAATTAATTGCGGTAGAAAAATTATTATTCCGGGTTTTGAAGATTTGGCAACTATAAATAAGCTAAATTTTACATAAAAATTGTTCATTGATTCTCTTTGGAAATAATGAAATTTTAAAAAATTAAAAACAAATTGAATAAAGGGAATAAAAAAAGACTAAAACGTTCTCTGGGTCCTAAAAAATCCCTCTTAAAACATCCACCTACATGCAAAGATATCAAGGCAAATTATCCGTTTTGACGTTGACTTCAGCCACTTTGTGTCATTCACACACACTTTCACAATTATAATATTATTAAGATATATACACTCAATTATATTCAAATATACGGTGAAATTTTTGTTCTATTAGGATTAACAAACCCGATCCACAAAAGCCAAAACCCAACTCTGAACCAACCCGAACCCGGAAGAATTATAGTCAACCCAACCAGCAACGATAAAATTCAATGTTTAGTTCTGTTTTTCTTTTACGTTTGTGTGTTTCAAAATTATCAGGAACCAGCTGGGGGGGGGGGGGGGGGGGGTAAGATCTTTGACGAAAAAAAAAACTTTCAATTCTCTATTTAAAAAAAAATAGGATAGAAGATTAATTTTATAGTTTTAATTATTTCGTATCTGTTCCATTTCTGTATTTCTTTGTTTAAAAATTGTCTTGCACGGAGATTTTTTAATAAAAAATTCTCATTTTAGTTTAAATCAAGTTTATATTCTTCATTTTACAAAACATGGCCTAAGTTGTGGAGTTTTTGAAGTAATAGGTGTATATTACTTGCTGTGTATAAATTCTACAGATCGTATAAAAAGCAGAACAAAATAATTCAAATACATTTCCGTTTGTTGGCGGAAACTGCTTAAAGGGAATTTTCAACTGTGTTATGCGTCTACATAAACATCTCATTACTTAAAACACTTACTCCTCCCTGGATTTGGATCTGCCGTACCCCATGTCTAAGATCCGCAATATGAGACCAAAAATCCAATTTCATGAAAACTTCACTGAAGTGGTTTTTCTTCTGCACTCTTTACATATTTTGAGCTGCTAAGAAAAGGCCAAGCTTCTGATGATTAAAATGATACTACGGATTAATATGAGGATCTACAAAGAATTCTTTAAAAAAAATGTCGTAATTTAAAAGAATATAAATATATTTAGAAATTTCCATTACAGCTAGAGCCCGTTCGATATGCACAATTTGGGTCCCCCCAACGCACATCATAAGTTTAGAGACCTCCTACTCTCATTT
This sequence comes from Maratus michaelseni, assembly GCA_963931845.1. Lineage (NCBI taxonomy): Eukaryota > Metazoa > Arthropoda > Arachnida > Araneae > Salticidae > Maratus > Maratus michaelseni. The sequence continues at coordinate 144,458,028 of OZ007589.1, read as the reverse complement.
ATTTGCCGTTTGGATAATTATTGTATGAATTGTATCAGTCTAGGAATTTGCAACTTGCTAACATTTGTACGTAGTTTAGAGGATTAAAAAAAAACTATTATTAATTTTAACATTTATTAAATTTATCTAGTTTGGATATAAATATAATAAAATCCTAATAAAAGCATTTTACTTACCCATCATACGTAGTATAGGGTAAGTCTTGTAATTGTTTTGAAAATCGAAAATATTTTCCTGACGGGTTTACACGTTTCAGACACTGGAGATTTCGAAAAACATATTTTTAGAAAAAAAAAATTGTCGTCCGTCTGTCTGTGTGTAAACGCTCTATCTCCCGAACAAATTGAGATAGAGACTTGAAATTTAGTGTGTACTTAGTATGTAATAATGAGAAGAAGCTTATTGAATTTCAGTAACGTCGATTATCTGGAACTATTTTTTTCGGACTCTCGAAATATTCGTTCTGATAAAAGGTATATAAAAATTTTCGAAATTGTTTATTTTAAGGAGTGAATATAAAATACAGTAAAAAAACAAATTTTGCATAAAGAATGTAGTCGATCAGATAATTAGTTGCTGATATATTTGTAATCATATTTTCCCCATTTTCGATTTTTCAAGGCCCTGTATTTCATTCAAATTTCAATTCAAAGATATATTTTAATTGGAAATGAGACGCTTAATCCGACGGAGTAAACCGTTATTTAATATGATTATCAATTTTGGAGTTATAAGGATGTTTCTTTTACGCAATTCAGTAATAGAGCATTTAAAGTTTATGACGTTGTGACGATTCCCCCCTTCCAGATTTAATAAGTCTAATTAAATCTTCTCTTCTTTAATCTACTCACACATGGAGATCTGAAGTGTAAACCAGATGTAGGCCCTTCAACTTCAGAAAGTGCCGCATCCAGATGTTAGGCATTAAAATTTCGTCTGTGCATACCGCCAGATTACTTCTCGATCTCGAGCATGTGTGCTTCCTAATAAACTTAGAATTATAGCAGTTATAAATTCGTGTCGCTTGCTAAGAAGTGACGTTATAAGAACAGTTATGATCTCGTATATTCTGGCCACTTGAATCCAGATTGCTCCATCTTTCAGAGGTACTACAGAAACCGCCATCTGTGCTCCCCGGTGAGAAAAAACACTCATGAACACTTGAGATCTTGCCGATCATATATACGAAACGGGCAGAGGCCAGAGGCAGAGTCTGTTTTGAGTTGCAGCCAAGCAACAGCTTCCTAGGCTTCTCTGGTGAGAAGGCCTACGTCTTCGGTCCATGTGCCGATGGTTAAGGCAAGAACCTTGCCGGTTATTCAAAAGTACTCCGCGTACTTGTGCGTGAGAGAGCGCCCTGCTCTGGTAAAATTCTCCTTCTTGAGAGACTATTTGTTACGGCCGCCTAGTGCCGGTGGAACTATTCGTTCATCCTGATAAAAATCCCTGAAACACCGCCCACAACTAAAAATCTATGTAATTGTGATAAGTGTACTGAGTGATTGTGACGTAATTAAATCTGTGTTTGCCAAAAACTGTTTATTGATTTACGATTACGCTACAACGTCATCAAGCCACGATTTTATTCAAATTGCAATGCATTTTATAAATAGTTTACACATGTTTTATTTCATATTTTAAATTATGCATATCCATGATGGGTAAGTATTACGGTTCCACCCCCCCCCCCCCCAACGACTAGTTTTGGTGGTTGCCGACTCCCGAAATTCCGGGGCTCTTGTTGGTCTAGCCAAAAATCAGGCTTTGTTACAGCGGCTTTCCATTATAACGGCCTTTTTCCCCGGGCTGAAGAAAGGTTATAACAAGCTCACTGAATAACTTATTTTAAAAAGCAAAAAGAAAAATCATGTGTCAAGCATAGATTACGATACACTTTCCAACACATTCAGAATACTGTAACAAAACTTCGCCATTTAACAAAGGTGAAAGATGATATATCAAAGCAAAGAATTTGAAAAATGCGAAGCAACAAGAAAGAAAAATCATCCGTTGATTATGAAACACTTTCCAACACCTTCAGAATACTGTAACAAAGCTTCACCGTTTAATAATAAGGTGGAAGATGATTTCTAAGTAAACAATTTGGAATACGCATAAAACATTTGAAAACCCAACTTCGGCAATTACTAGCTGGAAAAACATCCTAATTTTTCTCTGTAGCCCTGTATAAGATCTATAGATTTGTATATACATTACATAGTGTGCTAAAATTTAGTTCAGTTAGAAAACGCACAACACAGTTGAAAATTCTCTTTCAGCAATTTCCACCAAAAAACGGAAATGTGCTTGAATTTTAGCCCTGTACATGATCTGTAGATTTTATACTACTGTGGGCAAAAAATAGTAAGACTTTTTAATTTAAATTTCTCGCGAAAACCCATTCGTCGAAATATTTTTTTTCTAGGTTGGTATGACTGTCAGTGACATCTGTGCCAAATGTCACATCAAAATAATCATTAGTGTTTAGTATACGCTTGTCTTTCTGAAGTACAAAAAGTGCATTCGGCGATTTTTACAATGAGTGAAATAAGAAGTTCCATTAAATTTTGTGTGCGGAATCAAATTTCTGGTGCCGAAACGTTCAGAATGTTGCAAAAGGCCTTCGGTGATAATTGTTTGTCGCGAGCAAGTGTTTTTGATTGGTACAAATTATTCAAAGAGGGTCGAGAACGCGTTGACGACGAACCACGTCCAGGACGGCCATCAACATCAACTGATGATCAACACGTCAATAAAATCAAGGAATTGGTGCTTGAGAATCGACGATTAACAGTCAGAGACCTTACTGGCATCGTTGGAATATCGGAAGGATCAGTGAAAACCATTTTGAAAGATGCACCGATAATGCACTGTCGCATACTGCATTAATTCTTCGTGAGTTTTTCGCCAAATTTTCAACCAATATCGTGCCGCAACCACCGTATTCGCCTGATTTAGCTCCGTGTGATTTCTGGCTATTCAGCAAACTCAAACGACCGCTCCGGGGAAACCGTTTTGAGTCAATTGAAGACATTAAACGTGAATCACTACGCGCATTGAAGGCTATTCCGGAAATTGACTTTAACAACTGTTTCGAGGATTGGAAGAAACGTTGGCACAAGTGTATTGGGGCCAGGGGGATTACTTTGAGGGGGACGAAATAGATTTGGAAGAATAAATTAAGAATTTTAAAATTATGAACAAAGTCTTACTATTTTTTGCCCACAGTAGTACACAGCAAGTAATATGCAAAAAATTAGTTACATTTAAACACGCATACCACAACTGAAAACACACTTCCAGCAATTATTGCTCATAGACAGTACTGTGTAACCGAATTATTTTGTGTGTCCTGGTAAATGAACGATAAATGATATGCACGCCTACAATAAGCATCTCGTAGCGCACCTCAGTGATATATATCAATTTCAATATGTTTTAAATGGTGTAACATCATTAAAATAAATTGCAGTTTCCTCCCGTAGACCATAATGTAACAGAATTCTTTTGAGTGAAACTGTAAACTAACTATAAACTCTACTCGCATCATTTTCAATATAGAACTTGCCATAGTAAACCTTAATAACATGTATCAATTGCATGTCCATCCGAATATATTTACGCGAGCTAGAGTATGGACAAACAGATGGCCAGACAGACAGACAGACGGCAGACAGGCCGACAAACCGAATTTATAAATACTTTTCAACTATATTGGAAAGTGTTAAAAAACAATATCCCAGATCTTAAGAACGGATAAAAATATCACTCTTTCTTATGATTGAATCGTAATTAGGAATTCAAACTTATATTTTGACACTAATTACTCACGTATAGTAATCTTTTCTCGACTACGTCATACGAAGGACATAAATAATAAAAAAATGTATTATACATCCATAAGTGTTCGAAGGAGATTGAGTTTACAAATTTCCATGGAAACAGAAGACTCTTCGTTGCGTAGTTTTAGCGGATCTAAGAATACAAGAAACTCTCTTGGTAGAATTAACTTTTGCAACAACTAAACCCACACCCTCCCAGAAAAAAGAAAATATCGATCAGTTATAAATACAATAGACATAACCGAGAACAATAAGGAAACGAAAATTGAAAAAATGTGTAATCACAGTATGGATAGCACGCAGATGATGGACTAAGGAAGAGGGATTTTTCAGAGTGGATAACAAATTAAAAAAAAGTAAGCAATTTTATAAACTAATTTTTTAAGAGATATGTGAATTATTGAATTTGTAACATTTGTTTCTATTTTCTGTAAAAATTGACGCTGATGTTAGAAATTTTTTTTTTACATAAAGGATAAAAAGAATCTCTTAGGTTTCAAAACATTTTAACGTATTTCCACACTTTATTAATTACTTTGTCCCAAAGTTGAATATTTTTTATTAATTTCCTAAATTCATTTTTTATATAGATACATATATCATTGGGTTTGCAATACATTTTTCTTTTTGAAAATATTACAAGTGATATTCGTAAAAATAAAATTTTATAATAAAGATAAAAAGAATTCTTAAGGTTTGAAAAAAGTGTCATATATTTCCACTTTTATTTATAGTTTTGTCCCAAAATTGAATAATTTTTAATAATTTTATAATTTTTTTTTTTTTTGTAGATTCATACAATATGTTCTTGTATATCTTGTAGCAATTTTTTTTTTAAATATTAACATTGGGTAGTTTTTGTAGTGTATTAGTTTTCTCAACCCGGAATACAGGTTTTTCGGATGCTATCGATTTTCAAGTAAACATTTTCATGTTCAATAAACATGGTTAACAACAAACGTTATAAATTAACAGCATTAACATTAACACTAAAATTTGTAGTATAGTGTAACTTTTGCATGTATAAATTCAATTACTGAAAATGTTTAATTCAGAATTGATAGAATTCTAAAAACCGATATTCTTGTTTGGGAAAACGGATTAATACATTATAAAAACTACTCAGGAACATTTCTGAAAATCAGTGGCTGCAAAAGAAACTTTGTTTTTATAAATGTTTCTTTAAATCTCGAAAATATATTGGTTTTTGAGAATTCAAAAGCTAAACAGTGCTTTTCAAAACTGTGGATATATCGGTGAAGGTTATTGTATATTTTCGCTCGTGGTTATATTATATTTTCTTAGATTAAGAAACATCTGAATTTTTTGCAATGTATAACACAAAAAAGGCCTGTTATTATTCATAATTTTATTTAGTATAACTGATTCATTTTTACTTAATTCTGCCTAAATGTCTACGACTATAGATCTATAATGTACCTTTTTCTAAAAACGTACTGCAGATAACGTCTTTAAATCATATAAGTATTAAAACTATATCATTTAATAAGAATGAGAAGCAACATCTTTCCTTTTTCTCAAAACGAAATGAATTAAAAATATAATTACTGAAACTTTCAGAAAAAATGTAGCGAAAAAATAATACATTCCAGTTTATCTTCTGTAATGTTATAGATACACTGATAATGTTTTATAGTTTTGAAGAAACAGATAAGTTATAAAAGCATGTGAAGTTTTAATTCACTATTTTTAATCGATTTTATAAAAATTTCACCCAAAGTTGTAAAAAATGCACAAGGAGAAAAACTGAAAAAAAAAAATTCACATATAAGCTTGGTATTGTTTGTTTACAAACTTAAAGGCTCTTTTAGGGATTTTCATATTGCGAAAATATATCAATTAATTGTTTTCGGAATTGCTTGAGTATGTTTTATTTTTTAAGGGCAAAATTGAAAAATCGAAAATTTCAAGCATTTTTTGTCAATTGTGTCCCTGATGTTTTAAATACTAAAATATTTAATGTATTTCAATATAAGTTTTGTTTTAAATACCAGAATTAAAAAAAATATATTGATGTATATATTTAGACTTTTACATGTAGTAAATATGTTGCTAGAATACTGCGGAAAAAAATATGCACCGAAAAGTTTTGTCGTACATTCCTAAATTTTAATTAGTCTCATTTTTTACATTAAGGTACATTACATTACAAGTAATTGGAATTTTTACAAAAAAATTATTATGCATTCTGGCATTTCCTCTATAACATTTAATTTCCTGATATTCTTTTAGTTAAAGCAGATAGCAATATGCTTGTGAAAGTCTGTAAGGATTTTGTCATTTACGAAATATATATTTATAATAATAATAATAATAATAATAATAATAATAATAATAATAATAATCACAATTTTACCTACCTAACTGTTTAAAAACACAACTTAGAGAAGCATTTCCCCATTCAGTTTTAAATTGTCAGTCTATGCAGAATTAGTAAGAGTAGTGTTATTAGTACGTTAAAAAAAAATCTTTTAAAAAAATTGTTTTATTTTTATTTTTATTTTCTTCAGATGACAAAAATTTAAATTTATTGACATGGCATATTTTTGAACACCATATTACAATTGATAACAAGTATAGGATTATTTCGTGTAGTACAATTAAAAATAAAACTATTCTTTTTTATCTTTTAAATTTATTCTGATGACTTTTGCATTAAAGAGTTTATTGACGTGTTTTTCAAAATATTTTATAATCGGAATCAAATGTAGAATTGGTTAGAATACAGTATGCTCTGGACTCTAAAGTCTGAATACAGATATAAAAAATGCTTTATATTGCTTTCCTAATTTTAATCTGGTGAATAATTTTAGAATAGAAGATTTTTAGAACACAATTTACTGTGACGTTCTCTACTTGGATTTATATTCATTTGGAAATGAGAATTGAAATACTTGTTACACTTTTTTCAATTTGTTTAACTAGCATAAACTTAGTAATGAAAGATATGAGTTCTATCACATTATTTTAGGAAATCATAAAATCAATTTTATTAAGACAATATTTTAATTATAGATTACTTTAACTTACTCAAAAGTAAAGCAAAAGAGTATTGCATATATGAATGGCTCCATGCAAAAAGAGCTTCAGTCAACTAAGCAAGTTTTGAGAAAATTGAAAAAAATCATTGCTGTTTTAAAAATATTAAACCAATCAAAATTATTTTTTTTTTCCTTTATAGACAAAAATTATACTAATCAAACACCGCTAAGAAAATTTTTTTGTTTAAATCTACCCTATAAGAACAAAAATTCGTTGTTAACACAATTTTGCCAATTTGGTGACTGAAACCCTTTTTGCATACAGCGATTCATATTTGTGAATCGTATGAAAAAAAAGCACATATTTATCTTCCATTTTAGTTTTTTTTTAAATTAATGAATTGATGTATTCCAAACTTTATATAAAAATTATTACTTTCATTTTAATGAGAAAACATAAGTCTTATAATCACTACAAACATAAAGTAAAACAAGAAGAAAGTAAAGCAACAAGATTATTGCACATATCTGTGAAAGCTTATGAAAAGTAGAATTATATAAGCATATATTTATCTTCCGTTTTAAAAAAAGATAAGCAATTGATGTATTCCAAACTGTTTAAAGATTGTTACTTTCAATTCTATGAAGAAAAAAAAACATGAAAGCATAATTTATTTTTTTTTATGTTCAAAAGCCTAAACTCTTTACGATTGCAAATATCAAAGCATAAAAAAAAAAAATTATGATCTTTACATTATAAATCGTTTTGAAAAGCCTCTAAATTTAATTAAAGACCACAAAATAAATTAAAAATCTGGATTTCATTGTGTATAAGAATTTTTAATCTTTTGTATATAATGGACGTTTTTACATCCTTAAAATATTTTTTCCACAAAATAATTTCTGTAATAGCATTCACATGTAAAAACATTTCATGTTCGCATTAGCATTTAATAGTGTTGCATTTTATCAAAATCTATGTTAAAAAAAAAAAACAAAGGCGTCAGATTTTAACGCATATATTTATATATAATAGATTTTCTCATATGTTTATACGTAATAACGCATGAATTTTGTGTTAATAAAATGTGTAAGCTACTTTTCAAATTGCGACGCATACTGATTGCCTACAATTGAAGGGTCAAGGGGGAAAACGATGATAGTTTATCTTTTGTGTATTTGTCATGACACTTGTGTTAGCTTGAAAAGCGTCTACAGTTTGGCAACCGTTAATCTAAGCAAAAATGAAGGTAATCTTGTGAAAATCACAGTTAAAGATGGGTATAAAGGGAGAGGAACAATGAAAGTCGATAAGTGCTTTCTTTTTAAAAATTCTCTTTATATCATTTTAAAGTAATTTTTGCTGAAATAATAACAAACAAAAAAAAAAAAACACACATTCTACTTCAGATAATTTGTTAGTTAATAACATTGAAAATTGAGTCAGAATTAATACGGATTCCAAGTGCACCTTATTAATAACTAAAAATTTTACTAAATTTAAAGTAACGACGACTAGTTAACACAGCAGAATAATTTATCATTCTAGTTTACTTCTAATTATATCTTTATGAGTACTTACAAATATAATCGATATTAATTGGCCACTACATGTTGAAAATGCATAATTTTTTTTTTGAAGTTTTTACGTAAGATAGCTGTTCAAAATAGTATATGAAATGTATGCAAGCGATAATTTTTTTTAATTAAAAAACCATAGAAATTGAATAAAATATTTTTAAAAATAGTGATAAACTTATAAAAATGTATTTAACATACGTATTGTACTCAATGTTATTTTGAAATAATATTTAAAAATGTTAATCCAAAATACAAAGGAAGTGTAAATATTTAAAAATGTGAAAGCGTTTTATACACAGTTGGATGAAGGAAAGGCATTTTGAAAAACATTGTGATTTGTTTTTTAATATTAATCACAAATTATATTTCACTAAATTCTAAATAATATATATATTTTACTTATAACTAGCAATATTTTTGTAACTGGCAATACAGAGTGGTCATAAATTCTTTTCCTGATTACAAAAAAATATTACGAATTAACCATTCAATGCAATGATGTAAAATTTTTAATATGGAAAAGTCATGTTCTTAAGTTTTTTTAGTCCAGTCTCTACCGTCGTTCGTGAGTTCCTTGATGACAAATTTCCTGGAAGATGAATCGGACGGGATGGGCCAACTCTTCTACATTTTTTCTTTTGGGGTAAATAAAGAACAGGTTGCTTGCAATACCAGTAAAAGATATTGAAACACTCAAGGTCAGGATCACAGAGGCTGTGTCCAGTGTGACAGCCCAAATGTTGGGCAGTACGAGGCGAGAAATGGAATACCGCCTTGACATTCTTCGAGCTACCAAGGGTGCTCATATTGAAATTTACTGACGTAAGTACTTGTATTAAAAACTTCATAAATGTCTTTACAATATATTGAAGCAATCATATGCCTAATTATACTACTTTTTCTGCAATAAATTATTTTAATCAGGGGAAGACTTTATGACCACCCTATACTTAATAACTAATAGTATTGTTTATACTGAATATTCTATTTTTTAGAACGACCTCCTATAACCATAAGTAACAGTTGAAACTATAGAAAAATGTGTATCTTAAAAGCTCTTTGTCTTAATGAATAATTGAAAGCACTTTACAGAAATAAAACGAAATGAGACATTACTAATATCACTGTATAATCTATACTAATATATGAAATTGGAATGTCTGTCCGTGACTTTCAGAAAAAATATCCATTTGTAAGTTCATTTGACTATTTAGATGAAGTATAGTAAAAAATAGCATATTAATTTCTTTTGTCTGTCTGTCTGTAAGAAACGACAAAAATATATTAGTTTTGTCTGCCTGATAACTCTAAACTTATCAAAGGCAGATAAGAGAATGTTTCTGACTACGATCTGCACTTTGTCGCATCCCGACATCTAAAATAGTTTTTGAGAAAACAGAAAAAAAAAACCCGGGAGAATCAATCAGTGAACCAATCTTTCAATGCTCAAAAACTCGAGAGCTAAATGATCAATTTTAAGGAATCTTACGGCGATTGAAAAGTCTAATTACGATTTAAAAATGATAAGAATTGTATTTCAGCTTATGACTTATACAATTTAATTTAAAAAACTGGATTGGTACTGTATTTCCCCCCACAAAGTCGAAAGAATTGATAAAATACAAATGTAATACAAAAGGTTGCAACGCAGCTTAGTAGAATGTATAAAATGTAAAACATGGAATGTCACTAACTTCTGTTTTTTCATAAAGTGGAACTACATTTGTATGGTTATAATACTACTTATCCTGTTGAAAATAAATGTAATGGCGTTCTGTTTTTATAGGAATATTTCACAATGATGAAAATCGATAGTTGGAATTGTCTATTAAAAAACTTTTCCTTTGTAGCTACTGACATCGCCTTTTCGTTAATAAAATGCATTTAAATCATGCAATTAAATAGAAATTTAACCGCATATATTACTATCTACACTACATTATAGTATTTATATATTTTTAACAGGTAATTTTCATTTAAGCTCAATGTCGAACTTTAGTTGTACAGTTAATAATACGTCTGTCTGAAAAAGAATAGATAAAGAATTCGACTTCTGTAATAAATATTTGTTTTAGCTGTAGGGTTTCGAGTAGTGGTTCTCAACAAGTGTGTCATGAGAGGATTTCAGCTGTGCTGCGATGGTTTTCAATAACGTTCTATTTTACGATGTGATAGATGTACATATGTTTTGTTTTTAACATAACATAATTATATTTCTTTTAAATGCTAAAAGGTAATATTATTAACAACATAATATGCAGTAAAAAAACTTTAATTAGGTTGTTTGACATGTTTCGGCTCACTCCGAGCCATTTTCAAAAACAAATAAGAATGTTCTATAATTACACGGTCTTTGAAAATTCTCATTATATCATATTCTCATATAATAATATTCTCATTTGTTTTTGAAAATGGCTCGGAGTGAGACGAAACATGTCAAACAACCTAATTAAAGTTTTTACTGCATATTATGTTGTTAATAATATTACCTTTTAGCATTTAAAAGAAATATATTATTACAAGGTGTTATAATTTACTATATTGTTATAACATAATTAATTTGGTTGTGTATTTACTTTGCCTATTTAGTTTGTTATCAAATTTAGTGAAGTGAAGTAACATTTCTTGCCGGTTTATTTCAATGTTTGAATGCGCTTAAAATTAAGAGTATGCAAGGAAAGTATAGATTCCTCACGTTTATCCATAAAGTAAATCATTTCTCAGAAGAAATACTACTCTGGAAATAAAAGTACTAGAAACGCAGGATAAATATTTAAACAAGTAAAGGTGCAGACTGGATAAAGTATTTGTGGAACAAATTTTAAAATCTTTAGGTTTTTTTTACAGAAAAAAAAACAGTTTGTGTTTCTAAATAAATGTAAGAAAAGTATATTATTTAAAGTCTTTTATTCATCACAATCTAAATGTGCCCCTGAAATGCAATTTGTGCAACTTTTTCATGTAGTAAAGTGTGCAAAAAATTTACGGAAAAGTTTTTTTGTACAATCATATATTTCCATTTATACAACTCCATTTCTAATATAACTTGGAATTTAATATCGAACATATACTAACACACGCTAAATGTTTTAGTATTTAAAAAATTAATACAAAATAGAGCTGTATAAATACAAATTTATGAAAGTACGACAAAGCGTTTCGATGATTTTTTTTCTTTTTTTTTTGCATTTTTTTCGCATTATTCGCACATTTACTACATGCTAAAGTCTAAATATATATCAATACTTTTGTTCAATTAATTAATTATTAAATGTGCCATGGTAGCATAGCTATGCATTCCAGCGTACTACGGAAGTGAAACTATGCATTCAAGTGTGCAGTGGAATACAAATAGTTGAAAACTCCTGCTTTTGAGAATAATCCAAAAAGAAATTTCGACTTAGATTTTACAAAGCTGATTCTTAATAACTACTGAAACAATATTACATTTCCATTAGCTGAAGATTAATTAGTTACATAAAAATATTGTTTACTAAATTTATTATATTTGTATTTAGTTTAAACCATGGATGATCGAGCCATCGATGCAATATTTCTTGGGAGTCTGGAGAACCTGCCTCCAGTAAGCTCGAAGATTGTGAGAATATTTACCAGTTCTACCTTTACAGGTGCGGAAGCTTTTAATTAATATCTCTCCAGTGTTTTTTAAAGGGATTTTCAAAAATAATTTTTTCACGCTCAACAACGTGCAACTTTCTGACACATTTTTAAACGTAAAAGCATGATCCTTGCAGACATGACTATTGAAGTGAATTGGAATCGAATGTTTTTCTCATTTTTCGATACATGAATTACATCTTGGGTTATAAGTGATTGTTGTATCATGACGGCAGTCTTTTTACTCTCTCGAGCTGTCACGTCCGGAAATTCGGTTCAAAACCATACTATTTACAGCATTTTCTGAAAGATCCCCGGCCTTTATAAAAAAAAAGGGAGAAAACTATTCGATTACATAGTTTCAGATTGCGTTTACGAACAAAAAGGAATTAAAAAATGTGTCAAAATGTAGCCACTTTGGATTTAAGAACAGCGTTCGCGGAGTTCAGTGTGATTTCGCAGTGATGATCAGTATTTTTTGCATATTTAGAAACCGAGAAAAATCTTGAGAGTAAAATAAAAGGAAAACCAAGAATACTTTTTTAAAATGCAGGAAATTTAGTTTGTATGCTATCACTCAAAAGTAAAAAAAAAAAAAAAAGTTTTGCATTAAATGTTCTGAAACATTGCATGGATGTTATAAATATAATTATTGAGGGGAAGACTATACGTATGATTTTAAATCAATAGCATCATGAATTATTATGTTAAAATTCATAATAGTATCGTTAAGAATATTCAAAAATTTTGACAAACATTTGCTGTAACTCTTCATAAAAAATGTCTAGTATCAATGTTACAATTTATTCTTCAGATATCTATTTATATTGATAGTAATAGATCAGAGGAATAAATTGTAATAAGTCTAGAAAGTATCAACATCTGTCTTTTTTTTTTAAACTTTCATACTTTGCAGTAGTTGTTGGACTTTTTAAAGAATTTTCAGAAACATTATGCATTTTAACATTTTAAATTATAGTCGTGTTGATTTGGAATCACACTCATAAACCCTTCCCTCAATTGTTATATTTCAAACATTCTTGCAAATTAAAAATTTTTTCTAATAATACCAGATGGCTAAATATTTTTCAGCGGTAGCGTAAATCTCAACTTTTATATACAGGGCGATTATAATTAAAGTCCCACTTTCAAAATGCTGTAAAAGAGGAACCACTGGCAGAATGACTTCAAATTTGAACTGAATATACGGGAAGAAGGGGGAAACGGTATGGCATAAGAAAGAAAAAGTTCCAAAGTGTATCAATAGATGGCGCTGTAAGCGGCATAAAGAAAGTAGATTCGGCTACAAGTAGCATTTTTAATCGAAATACGACGGCTTTGGCATGAGTTGCACAGTAAACCAACCGTACTGTTCAATGTGCATGAGTGCTTCGGTTGTTTGACGGAAAAAATGACTTCCAAATCAGTCAGCAGTTGTGGTACTGTTAGTGTAAAATCCATCCATAACGACAAAGTCGTACCTCATTGGATGTAAAAAATTGGTTTTTAACTGTCCTTGAGCCAAAAACCGCATAAAAAGCACATAATGATTCGGTTTTTAATTGCGCATGAGTGTATTTTAATTTGCATAGTATACTGCTTACAGCGCCATCTATTGATACACTTTGGAACTTTTTTCTTATGCTATACCGTTTCTCCCTTCTTCCAGTATATTCAGTTCAAATTTGAAGTCATTCTGACCAGTGGTTCCTTTTCTACAGTATTTTGAAAGTGGGACTTTAATTATAATCACCCTGTATATATGTATTAGTTTTTAATCCTGTATTCAATCTTCTAAAGAATATCACTGATTTCCGGCTCAAATTTTTGGAGTCCCTTAAGACAGAGGAAATACGGAAAGGAACCGAAAGAGTTTAAGAAACCCTGTCTGACACTAAAGTCTCCATATGAAACAATGTAGAAAGAATGATAACAAAGACAGCTTTCTCATTTGTTATCATTTTTTAACCCTACCCACATATATAAATCATTTAAAATTTGTCATTTAATAAATAAATTGAGTGCCAAGAAACCACTATACCTAAATGAAAATATTCGTCTTTATATAATCCCAGAAGCCTGCTATTAAATAAGGCGAAAAAATACTCTTTAAAATTTCTGTTATCAAACTCTAAATAAGAATATATAAAAAAAAATACTTCCAAAGGAACAATGAGAGCAGTGTAGGGTTAATATACACAAGATTACTAAACTTATTTTATGTTAATGTCATAAATTTATATGCAGCTTATGAAACATACTACTTTTTTTCCCTCATTAGATATGTCTATGGAAAGAAATGCTTTGATGGAAGGAGTATATCCTCGAATAAAGGATTACTGCAGAGAGAAACATGGATTGGAATTTCAAGTAATATTTTTGTTTTTAATATAACACAAACAAATTTTATGTCACATTTGGGCAATTCTCCGAAAAACGTATATTTTCAGTGTTAATTTTTCGGATTTTTTTTTCAAACTAGGGGGAGGGGGGGGGGTGGTTTATATTGCTTTGAATTTATTTAACATCATGTCAGTATTTTCTCAGATCGTAAGAAATATTTTATTAAAATTGAATATGTTTATGGATATGATGTCCACAATCATGAAATTTTTTGTAAATTATTTGCAACGTACTATTAGACTAAATTGACTGATGCTTCTAAAATAAGTTCTCTGTAATTTATATTACAATTATTATATGTTATTCTATTAATTTTACTATTTTATAACACTTACCAGTTTAATGTTGTACATGGAACTGATAGTGTATTCTTTACATTAAAAAATTTGTAAGTTTTTTTTTAAATAAATATTTTACACAGATAACACTTGCAACGTATTGAACGTATTGTTACGTTTAAAATGCCTGACAGGTTTTTTTCCCCCCACAAAAAGGCTTTTTTCTGCCATTTGGAGATCTATTTAGTGGGTATTAACTTTCTGCCGACGAACATGGCTCAATTTTTTGTGACAGTAGTTGCTTATCAAATAACACTATAAAGAAACAAGAGATTACTCTCTAAAATTGAATCTGAGCTTAGTTTTAAAATCCACGGAATGGAAAATTTATAATGTATCGTGAAAGGAAAAATGTCAATCAAATTTATAGACTTAATAAGTTGTACTGTGGGATACCATGGGCATGATTTTTTCAGAATCTATGTACACACTATTTTATGAAAGATTAACATAATTTATTATTTAATTATTTGCATGTATTGTACAGTTATACCGTATCACATTTCCATTATAACACTTTCCAACTACAATTACTATTTTAATAAACATTCTGTAACATCGTTTTGTATGTTTCTAGCAGAATGGACCATTTATATGATATGCGATACTGACAAACCCGATCATCAATATAAATATCTAATATGAGTTCAAACATTTCATCTAAATGAGTTCAAGCATTTCACGCCCTTTGTGTACATTTAACGACTAAGACTCGTCATGCACTTATTTTATCCAAATGCAAGATGAGATATCTCAGTTGTCATTCGAGTTAACACCAGAACCTCTACATGGATCAATTAGAGTAAGGGTATTGAATTTGTGGTCCGTGAGCCACCAATTTATTACTATTTTAATCCCTAGATCACGGTGTGACGTATAACGTCCCATTGATCAATAGCAGGGCTGCCAATGGCGGCGCTTTTTATGTTCTATTTGTATCGCTGATAACAAATATATTTCTTTGCTCTAGAAATCTATGACAAAAATTAAGTGGTAAGAATAGAATTAAAAAAAAAAGTCGCAAGCTGTATAAATTCTTTATAGAAAATAAATACGTAGTCAAAGGGACATCCCTCAGATCTCTCAGACCCAATCACAAATATAAGAAAAATACAAATGTACTTAAATAAATTTATGCATTTCCCTAATATGTCTCAGGCAAAAAATGAAATTGAAAAAGATAAGAAAAATGTTGCCCTAAAATCAGATTATTTATTCTTGGATTAGATATTTTAGAGTAGGAGTCTCCAACCTGTCACGCCCCCCCCCCCTCAGTGCTAAATCACAAAATTCTCAAAGTTCCGCGGGCCACACATCAGTCATTTAAATAGTGTGAACAGGGATTGTGTACACACATTAGGTTACAAGACGAAAAATGGGTTGTATAGACGCTGAAAAATTACAGAAATCTTATTTTCTTCTGAAATTATATATATATATATACATATATATGTGTGTTTTCTTATATTTGCATGAAACATTTGAATTTATCACTGGAAATTATACACAATTGGCTCAGTAATAGTCAGCAATAAATTCAGTGAATGGCCCGGTGGGACATTCTTCTTCAACGGAGCATTGAAATGTTCCCAGTACACAGTGCAAAATTTTAAGAATCTAACAAAACTTAATTGCTACGAAAGGATTAAATGCGTTTCTTAATTTTGAATTGAGGGCAAATATTATTGCTTCGCGCGCTCATTTCTTAAAAATAATTTTGTGATATATTAACCCCTTCACGATGAATGTCTTTTACAGAATTTTTAACTTTTAGTCACAGGTATTTTAAAATAGAAATTTTCACCTATTTCAATCTCAAAAATGCTTTGCTTAAATAAGGTAAAATTTTCAATAAAAAATTATTAGTATTGTAAAGACTCCGGTGGGATTTATAAAATACGAACTGGTAGCTGTGGCTAACCGGAGTAATTACTCTAGTTGATTTGTAGAAAGAAATATTTCTTTATTCGTAATATCGACTTACAAAATATTTCTTCAATAGATTTCAATATTAACATAAATTAAGGAGTGCGTGAGTGTGGTGATTATAAACAATGCGATAGTCTTTTAGTCTCTCCTTTCGTCCTCTGCTCGAAATACTCTTGTTCTAAACTTTGATTCAGTCCTCTGTATTTGGTAATACTATTAAACAGGACAGGGTGTCCTTGTGGAGCGAGCCTAGTTGCTCTTCGGAATTTCTCTCTCACAGATCCGGCGGTCTGTCTCCCTCGGTTTCCCCTTCGCTTCGCGCTTCTCTGCAACACTCGGCTTTTCAGGGTCTCGTCCTACCCTCTCGCCTCCAAAAAACCATCTCTTCTCGTCCTCTCTCATTTCTCCAACCTCAGAAAAAAGGGGGGCGGGGGGAAAATATTCGTCCCGGCCTCCTGAACTTTTGGCAGCCTATACCTGGTGATATACGGCTCTCATTCGCAGATTAAAAGGACCTCCTTTGGAGTCCGTCAGTCTGGGAAAAATTTTCCATCCCCGACCTCACAAGAAGAGTAATTAATCCGTTAATGTCAGGCTAGGTGCCAGGCAGTCTCAGGTATTGTTTCTACAATGTCCAAACCATTCAACATAGGTGATCGATCGTTTCTTTAAGTTTGCTCCGACAACTCCGGGGGTCCATCGTAACGGTCACAAGCTACCTTCGCTGGGATATATGGGAAAATGTCACAGCATTACCCCCTCGAGCAGATGAGATTTTTCAAGCATTTGGAAAATCTTACATCATTACTGGTGCGCTAGCCTTCCATACACACCCAACACACATGTTAATTCTCAATAGAGGCTTACCTTAAATATTATTACTCACAAGTTTACAATACACTTTACAGACTCACATCATTAAATTAAATTTCAATATTCATTGCATGATTCAAATACACAATTATTTCAGTTACAAAAAATAAAAAACTATATACAAAATTACTGAGTGGAATGTTATTTATTCCATTCTACTTAAACAGTCTACATGTGGAATTTGGCTATCCCTGGCCGATATCCTAAGGATCTGCGAATATTCTGCCCTTTTCCAAAATCTCTAGTTAGTCGGAAATCATTTCCGGCGTCGCTTTTCAACTGTTTAACATCGCTGCCTTTAGTTTCGTTATGCGGCGATAGGTATCCTGGGGTTTCTAACCAATTAGATTCGAAAAACGTTTTTCGCTTCCGTCCCAATGCACAATAACGGTTTACCCCTTTTGTTGATTTCCGTCCCGAAGATTTGAACCTAAAATCTTCCTTTCGCTTTAAGACTGTGTCTTTACCTTTTTCCTCATCCTTACTTTCCTGGATTTCATTCCTTAAATAAACCACCCTCTCCCTTTTTCTATAATCCTTTTCCTTCACCCTTGTTTTGGGTGATGCAATGACCGTTGTCGTCGCGACTCTCGTCTTAATCGGAGACTCACAATGCGTTCCTCCTGCGCGCTGCCAAAGGGGGAAGGGAACGAAACCTTTCTTTTCATTCCTGTCAGGTTTTCTCACCTCGTCCTTTTGATAAGCCGGAACTGAGCGGTTCGTGGGGTTGGGGGGAACTGAGTGGTCACTCCTGCGCTTTTTTTTCGGTGCCGCACGCTCAAAGCTACCAGGCGGTTTCGGTTTCATTCTGTCTTGCAAATTTTGTGTTTTGCTTCCCAATAAATAATAATCCATTACTACCTCTGCATCCACAATACCTTCGTAATTCCTAACTCTTTTTCCTGAATCGCACAGATTAAGCTCTATTTCGGCGAGGGGTAGACATTTTAAATCATTTTGTAACGGTTGTTTTACCCACACGACTCTCCCTGTGTATTGTTCTCGGTCACCTGGTTGGCACTAATTAAATCTAGCGACGTAGCCGTGTCTCTAAAAATTTTCATTTCTTTCCCATTTATAATCCCTTTTCTTAAATAGGGCTGGAACATTTCATTCAATTCGTCAAGGTCGGCCAACCGATTAACCACTTCGGGTATTTCATCACTCCATTTTAGTTCGGGGCAAAATTTTCGTATATGAGAAAAACTTCCACATTGGAAACAAGACCTGTCTCTTCGTTTATCGAGAATTATATCTCTATTTTTTTCATCTTCCCTCTCCCTCCAATTTCTTTTCATTTCCGTGTTTTGGGGTTCTGTTTCTGATCTATCGACAAATCTGTTTCTCTCAAACTGTTTGCCGTTACTTGGATTTCTAAGCGGGGACTGTTTCCTCTCTGTTCTTCTAACCGCCTCATAATGATCTAATTTTTGTGTTAAATCCAAGGGCGTAATTAAATCACTCCAAGAATCTATGAAATGCTGTCTCATTTCACTAGGGACTTTTCGCTTAATCTGGTCCGATATTATCAGATCTCTCAGTTGACTAAATTCGGTCACCTGAATCCCTTCTAACCACTGGTCGAAATAATTAGTTATTTCATAAGCGAATTCTTTCCAGCTCTTTTCTGAAGCCCTATTCGTCGTCCCGAATTTAATTCGAAAATCTTCCACGCTAATTCGGAATTTCTCCAATAATTTCCTCTTTACAAATTCGAAATTATCTGCCTGTTCTGTAGGTTCTCTCAAGATTACTTCTGATAGCTCAAAAGGTAACATCCCCATCAAATTGGTAACCCATTGCGTTTTCTCAATTTGGGCTCTTGAAGCTTGTCGCTCAAACAAATCCAAATATAAAGAAATTTCTGTTTTTCCCAATTCAAATTTCGGTAAAACATTTTTAAAGATAACTTTTGGTTCTTTCTCTATCTGGCTAGAAGATAATGTAATTGTATCACTTTCTCGTTCTGCTCTGATTTTAGCTAATTCAAATTCTTTATCAGCCTTGTCTTTCTCAAGACGAGCCTTCTCTAGCCGATCCTCTTCAAAAATTTTCAACTGGCTTAGGGCCATTTGTTCTTCATAGTCAGGCGCCTCCGTTATTTTTTTTACTAATTTGGGTATCGTATCCTTAGGCAAAACTTCTATTTCTAATTCCGCAGCTAAAGACTGCAAATCACATCTTCTGAACGTTGCTAAATTCGACATATTTACAATTTTGAAATCCTAGCACAATAATTTACCCTACTCTATTTCATACATAGATGCGCTGTAAAAATTCAGAATTTTGACCCCACCACCCAATATAAACAATAATTACAAACAAAATAAAATATAACCAAAATACATAATTTCATGAAATTTTCACCGCTGGTCACAGATTTTTAAAATTTTGAATTACAAGCAAACCAATTCCACATATAGGCTCCACTTGCCAAAACAAAAATATATACAGTAGAGTCTCGATAATTCGAGTCTCGATTGTTCGAGTTTCCCGTAAATCCGAGTTAGTGAAAAAAATCAGTTTAGCTTCCAAATAATGACGAACATATACGCAACACATGAAAGAATTATTTCGCACCACAAAATTCAAGTATCTGGTTTTTATTGTTGTTCGACGGGTCATATGTCAACTGCGAACCCCGAAGCCACTCTCTTAAAAAAACGGGTGTATTCTTCCTATAAGTGCAGGGGATCCCGTCGGGTAAAATTGGAGAGAATCAGAGAATAGTTGTTCAACGAGCTTCCGCCTCACTCACTCTTTATGTCTACTGCGAACGTATCAGAACAGAAGTAAACTAGAAGCTTTTTCTACTAACAACTGCTCTGATTTATGCTTGGACAGAAAAACCTTAAAAAAGTCTGAGTATGAAAAAACTGGTGAGCCACTTTGTATGTGGATTACACAGCAAAGTATAAAAGTATGCCCTCTTTCAGGTCCGATTCTTCAAGAAAAAGCTTTGCTGTTTCGAAAAGAATTTGAAGAAAGTGATGAAAACTTCACTGCTAGTGTAGGCTGGTTTGAAAATTTGAAAAAATATATCGTATCCGGCAACTAGACATCTGTCGAGAGAAGCTATCTGAAGATTCTGAGGTCGTCGCCGTGCAATTTTGCAAGAAATTGCAGGAAGCCATGACAAATGAAAACCTTACGAACGACCAGCTTTATAATTTCAATTAAGCTGGCCTTAATTTCAAAATGCTACCATCTAAAATAATCGAGCCAAGCTAAGAGAAAAGTACTCCGGGTCTCACATAAAAGCAAAGATAGGTTAACACTTCTTGCTGCATCAAATGCTTTACTGAAATCACAAGATTAAACTTGTTGTTATCAGAAAAGCTGCAAAGCCAAAAAAGAGCATTTAAGCATGTCTCGATATCTTCACTGTCGGTTACTTATATGAACCAAAAAGTGCTTGGATGACTCAAGAAATATTATTATTTTTTTTTTTACGATTTTGTGCCAGAAGTTATAGAGGAATGGATAAATATTCACGAACAACTAGAATTTACGGATTCTGCCAGAATCAGACAGATTCCACACCACTAATGAGTCACAGCAAGGGGCTGTCTGCTGCGCTAGAATCCGCCATGCTATACGTAGAGCAATAGACTGAGTCGACTCCAACCGACAATATGCTGCTTTGACGATGGCATGATATTGCTGCACGGAAACGAGACAATGTGTCAAAAAAAAACAATTGACAATTATTTAAGGATATAATTAACCTGTTGCTATATGCAGTAATGTAATAATTTCTAAGTACATTTTTTATTTAAATATACACTGAAATTTAAAAATTGCTTTATCTTCATTTATTTATTAATTAAATTTTATGATTTCAATAATTCGAGTTTTCGATAGTTCGAGGTAAGCCCGGTCCCGTCCACCTCGAATTATCGAGACTCTACTGTATTACTTTAATTTGACTGAATCACTAACAGACCTCAACTTAATCTAATTCAAAATCTAATTTCTTAGCAATCTTCACAATAAGAGAAGACATTAAAAATTATGGCCGAAAAATACAATTATCGGAATTTGCTTTTCACCAAAAAATTTTAATTAAAAAGATTAAAAGAATTTTTCAATTACTTGAAACAAGATGAATTTAAGGTTTGTTACACTATTAATTTACCTTCAACACACAAAAAAAACATCTGTTGGTAATTAATATTTAAGATTTTTACCTATATTTCCGAACACAAATAATCAAAGAAAAATTGCTTCCTGTCCAAAATTAAAAAATATACACACTAAGCCTCCACTGAGAATAAAACAAGTGCTCACCTGGGTATAGCTCTGTCTGCGATTCTCGGCGGTGATTCTGCTTTCTTTTCTCTACACACTGTCAGCAAAGTTCGGATGCTTCTGGTTCCTAGTCCCGCGGATAGTTTCAGAACAGCTCGGGTGTCTGCCCTGGCTTTGGCGGGTCACTTTGGGGTAGGTGGGTCTTCCTCGATTCGGCGAGTTGTCCTACTCTGCCCCGAATCTGTCTACGGATCACAGGATTCTTCACGAATTCGGCGAGTTGTCCTGCTCTGCCCCGATTCGGTATGTAGATTCAGGTTCCCAACGGCTGGTGTAGATTCTGAAGAAATTCGGCGAGTTGTCCTACTCTGCCCCGAATTAATAAAACTTTGTCACGCACGTTTCTTTCACCACTTTAAATCCCTTGAAGCTGCCACCATTCTGTAAAGACTCCGGCGGGATTTATAAAATACGAACTGGTAGCTGTGGCTAACCGGTGTAATTACTCTAGTTGATTTGTAGAAAGAAATATTTCTTTATTCGTAACATCGACTTACAAAATATTTCTTCAATAGATTTCAATATTAACATAAATTAAGGTGTGCGTGAGTGTGGTGATTATAAACAATGCGATAGTCTTTTAGTCTCTCCTTTCGTCCTCTGCTCGAAATAGACAGGGTGTCCTTGTGGAGCGAGCCTAGTTGCTCTTCGGAATTTCTCTCTCACAGATCCGGCGTTCTGTCTCCCTCGGTTTCCCCTTCGCTTCGCACTTCTCTGCAACACTCGGCTTTCCAGGGTCTCGTCCTACCCTCTCGCCTCCAAAAAACCATCTCTTCTCGTCCTCTCTCGTTTCTCCAACCTCAGAAAAAAGGGAGGCGGGGGAAAAATATTCGTCCCGGCCTCCTGAACTTCTGGCAGCTTATACCTGGTGATATACGGCTCTCATTCGCAGATTAAAAGGACCTCCTTTGGAGTCCGTCAGTCTGGGAAAACTTTTCCATCCCCGGCCTCACAAGAAGAGTAATTAATCCGTTAATGTCAGGCTAGGTACCAGGCAGTCTCGGGTATTGTTTCTACAATGTCCAAACATTTCAGCATAGGTTCGATCGTTTCTTTAAGTTTGGCCCGACAACTCCGGGGGTCCATCGTAACGGTCACAAGCTACCTTCGCTGGGATATATGGGAAAATGTCACAGTATGAATAATCAAGGATTCTGAGTACTGTATGCGTCACGTATACGCGACGCTCGTCATGAAGGCATTTAAGAAAAAAATTTAGAAAAATAAACACCCATAAAGTGAAAACAAGCAACTGAAAACAAGCAACTGAAAACTTTGCGAAGAACATTTTTGCTGATTTTTATAGATTAGGAGTCTAATTTTATAGTTTTGCTCGATATACGACGATATAATAGTATGTTAAAATCTTAAGTGAGCTTATGAACATTAATAGAGCATAACTTACTTTGTTAGACACAAATTTTGGAAATAACTACAGGTACCGACACGTGTCATCTCTATTCATGTAACTGTGATTTAAAATTGTTAGGGTAATGAACCACGATGACGCACCACGCGATTTCTTCAGTAAGGAACTTAACCAGTCAGCTGCTTCCAGTGCCTTCTGCTAATATTATGCACGGTAACTGACAAAATTAGTCATATTCATATAATTGTTTAAGTTGGATCGTTTACTATCCAAATAAGTCATCTGGCGTGTAAATTTTAGCTTCGAAAAATTAATTAAGTTCCGTTAGATTGTGAAATTTTCGTACTGTGCTTCGCGCTGTGAAGGTTTGGGATTTTGTGCTTAAATGTGGTCTAAAAGTGAAAATTCCGCCCCTCCTAAACTCTATCATGCACCACTGGATCTTCAAAAATCCCTCCTGGGGGAAAAATGTCTGAATTCTGCACTGGTAATAGTAGTAGTCGTACATAAATGTAAAATTAATACTAGCACCCGTCAGATGGAAATGTCGGAGCATTGAGTCGCAAAAAATTGAGACAGTATTTAAACAAAAAAGATAATTCTGAGCATATTCCGAAACAATGTATCTTTTTAAATGATTTAACTGAATTATTAATTTTATGTTCAATATAAAATGAAAATATGTCTTCTCATTGACAAATCTCAGTTTAGCGGCAAAGTACGGTAACTTAAGTTTAATCTCATGTTATGATGAATTTGTGCAAATGTGATTTGGCGCAAGAGTGTGTTTTAAAATCGTTAATAGCCTTCCCATTCACCATAGCAATGCTTTAATGTATTACCAATTATGGAGACTAATCGAATTTTAAAAAATGCTCGTTATTGCGATAGATTTTAAAACATCATGCTTAAAAATCATTTAAAAAATCATAAAAAAGCTGTAAGTTGAGCTACAGTTTTAAAACATCTTTTTTCCTAATCGGTGAAGTCAAAATTGAAAGTATGCGATGTTTAAAAGTGAAGCGTAATATGAGAGATAAAAGCGAAGATGATAACACAGGTCATTGGCATTATCGTTATGCCTTCGGCATACCACACATTGTTTTAAGATACATTTCTTATTTTAAGTGGACAATAAATTTCTGTCAACGACGTAAAATCCCATATTGAAAGAAATAGGGTTTTGTTGCTAATAATAATATTAATCCATCAGAGAACCCTCAGGAGAGCAAATGATGCTAACAACACTGTTTTTACTGCAATACCGTAAGCATACACATAAGCCATTGAATGAAATTAGACTAAAACGTTACTGCCCATCTTGAAAAAATCCAGCTATTTACAGCACGAAAGCAGCAAATTCACTTCGCCAGCATTTATGTAGATTTGGAGAATAATTATGTAGTATTGAATGGCTGTTCCTCTATATTCATAGTCATTTTTTGTCAAAAGAATGGATTTGCGCTTCGAAAGTATTTTTCGATGTCGCAGAAATCTTTTGTTTCTTAATATTTGAAATAACACGGCCGCGGACTACTAAATACTCTGGGCGGGCCACACGTGACCTACAAGAATAGGTTGAAGACTTCTGTTTTAGAGGATGAATGGAAAGTAGAAGTAATAATCATAAATATAAGACACTAATAAAATTTAAAAATAAATAAATAAAATACACTTAAAGCTTCATAACTAAATTTAGGGGGGGGGTAGGTTAAGCCTTATATATCTATAATCATAATTTCATAATTCTAATAAATGTTATAAAAATAACTTTCTAATATATTTGTATTTACAGCATCAGTTTTTTAGTTATTAGAGATTTAAAAAATGCTAAAGACTTTAGCAGTGCGAGCCATTTATGAAGAATTAAATGAAATTATAGAAAGACTTCAAAGAGGAGAGAAAAAGATTTATTTTTTAATGTTGCGTTAAAAATAGACAAAATTTTTAAAAAATGTTTACAGATCCTCATAAACCTAATTACAAATATAAACGTAAAATATTAATATTATGGTTATAAACTAATTGTTAAGTTTATTTTTTAAAAGTACTCGACTCCGATAATTCCGCTGTTCTCGTTTTGAATTACTTGTGGATTTTTTTAGACACTCACATTTTATCAACAGAATTTGTAATCAACGATTTTTTAATTGAAAGATGTGATAGTCTGTTAATAGCTAACCAATTGAAAATAACTAAACAAATCACGAGATATATATAGCTCTTCGAGTATGATATGCCTGTACAGATCATTTGGGTGCTAATAATCGAATCAAGTACAATATTTACTTGGTTCGGGGTACAAAATTGTATTATTATTTATACATGTTTTTAAATGTTTTTTTCCCCTTGAAGTTATATATTTACATATGTATATCCCTTTTTAGATGGAAATTCTTCAAAAATTTCTTATGATTTTTAAAAATTAAGAAATATTAATTTTTGCCATATTTAAAAATAGATCTAAAAATTTAAAATATCTTCTTAAATAATTATGTGTTTGCATACTTTTTCATTTTTAAATACAGAAAAGAGTAATTAATTTGTCATAAGGATTTACAAAAGTATTTATCCAATAACTACAACAGCAATGATAATTTTGTTAAGATAAAAGAAACTTTTTGTAAGTATCTTTTAATGCGAGAATCATATCCTATTAATATTATAAATCTGATTGTGCGCAAATGTTAGGCTGAAGCCAGCGTCAAAATGGAGCCTTTAATGGTCCTGTATTTTTGCATACAGATTGATTATAACCCTCATTTGAACATAGGCTTGTTTTTGTTTATTTTATTCAAATATTTTTCTTAATAATTAAAAATTTCGTTTCTTCATAGAGAGTAAATGGACATTTTTTTCCTATAATATTTTAACATGGTTAAATTTACTTTACCGTTGCTAATACTTTATCGTTGCCAAAACTAATTCAAATTCCGGAATAATAATTTTTAGTCAACAATTTAGTTTCAATTGAAAAATGTTCACGTGAAAAATAAAAATTAATTAAAAAAATTAAAGAATTAAAAAGAAGATTAAATAATATTATTAGAAATAGAACGTACTTTTTTTTTGTTTTGGATAATAATACAAGGTTTCAATATGAGTAACCCATAGGAAACAGGCGAATATGACGCCATACATCAAAAATAAAGCGGATATCTTTGATTGGTAAAATAAAATGATCTTGGTTTTTTTTTCTTCGCTTTTTTCTTTTGTATGGTAATAATTCTTGTCGTTTTACCGTCTGCGCAGGGCTAATATAACTATACCGCATTTTTTATTTAAATTTTAAAAAAGTAAAAATAAGTTTCAAAAGAAAATGGTCAGCAAATGTCAATAATATGCTCCGCAAAATTATCCATATCGAAAATGATGTCATGGATAGCGAGAAATATTTATTTTCATTCTTAAAACTAAAAGAAATAACTCGATTACCTAAAAAAAAATGACGAATGTTAATAGTTCCTTTTTTGTTGATAAAAACTAAAGATTTAATATTATTTCGTTAAAGCAACATAATTTCCCCTATGCCAGTACTGAAATTAATTGCCTGGAAAAGAAAATTAATAAGAATTATGTTATTTAAAAGGGATTTCTCTGCGGGAAAAGAAGCGTCATATTTGAAATAAAACGGGAATTTTGCAATGTGTTTTAAAATGAGTGTGAATCAATTCCTTACATTAATAATACAAGGATCAGTAAGTATAGAAAGTAGATGAGTTTTACGCCATATTTATAACGTAAAATTTAAATTTTTTTTATCTATACTGATTATTAAGCATGAATATCCGTTATATACAGATGAGAATTTTCTGCTAAAAATCGCATCATAATTTTAAGAAAAGGAAAATGAACACGAATCTATGTTTGTATTTCGCAACTACTCCTCACTGTAAAAAATTGCTGCAGTAAAATTACTGCAGCAGAGATTCCAGGCAATGTCCATAAGAAAACCGGTTTTGTGACTAGATAAACGAGCTTTATTATTAGATAAACGGTTTTTGCCCGTAAAAACA
Source organism: Maratus michaelseni (assembly GCA_963931845.1). Classification (NCBI taxonomy): domain Eukaryota; kingdom Metazoa; phylum Arthropoda; class Arachnida; order Araneae; family Salticidae; genus Maratus; species Maratus michaelseni. The sequence continues at coordinate 144,430,746 of OZ007589.1, read as the reverse complement.
TGAAATTTACTGAAATGGACCGTTTACCTTGAAAAGGGGGCATTTCCCGTAAAATTACGACAGCAATTCACGGAGAATGCCCGTGAATTTACAATTTTCATTTACAGTGCCAGAATATTGAACGCAACGTGATTTACTTTATACCGGTTATCATTGATCCGAGGATGTTACACAAACTGTCAGAATTAAAAAAATTAAATTAGATGCCAAGATTTTTTTTTCTTTTTTGTTAATTTTAACGAAGTTTCTCTAAAAACGGAAAGTAAATTACTCCATATTTGTGTATAAAAAAAGGAGAAATAAAATAGATCTGTATATTTTTTACATCATTTTCTCATTAAAACTGAAAAACAGAATTGATTTTCACTTTGAATAGATGGTGAAAACAAAATCTTGATTTCAGTAAATTATCCGAAAAATAAAAACATATTTTCACATATTCAAACTTCATGAATCAATTTATTCTGGAGAACAAAAATTGCCTGTCAACATACTGTCATTTAGAAAATAAGATTTGTTTCAGCTATACATTAAACCAAGGAGGCAGAACTGAATTTAAAGAAAAAGCATGTATTATTTCCAATTAATGTTTTTTAGAAGGATGGCTGTTAAAACGTTTCATAAAGGCGTTAAAAGTAAAATTGTTTATCAGATAAAATTGACATTTGTTTTTACCCAATTCGTCTATTTCCACGATTTTATTTGGCCCTCCTTTTTGCATTGGTTGCAATTTCATTTTCGCGATTATTTGGCACAAAATTTCACTTTTTAAAGACTGAGTTATGTCAAGGTCCCTATAACAAAAAAATACCGTATTGTCGCCTATGAAATGTGATAAATAGTTAGTTAATTTTAACGTTTTTAATTATCGGGAGTGAAATATTTTCTTAATTAATGTAGTTATTCTTCTTTTAATGTTGCGTGAACGAAGTCACGGGTAACAGCTAGTATTGAATAATTTCTCTCACAACTAAAATTACTGAAGGCAATTTATTCAGTATGTAACTGAAAATAATTGCTCGAATCTCATAATTTTATCCTTTTAGAAATTTAGATAAATCAATTTAAATATAACGAACTTTGAATAAATGCATATCCAATATATACAAGTAGATCTATAGTTTAAAGTATTCCCCGGATAACCACAGATAGTATAACATAAAAAGGATTATATACTTTAATCTAATTATCTTATTTACACGCGATTTGCATAATTTTATTCTAAAGTATTTTGTCAGGCGAAAAAACATAAGAAATATTTTAAAGATTTTTGGTTCCCGAGCTGTAAACAAAGAGAAATGTTTCTAAATCTAGGAAAATATAATATAACCAGAAACGAAAATATACAATAACCTTTTAAGAGTTACCCTCGATTCCGAAAAACGTTCATTAACTTGAAAAATCCTAGAAACGAATATATTTTCGAGGTTTAAAGAAGCATTTATAAAAACAAAGTTTATTTTTCTACCACTGATTTTCGGAAACGTTTCCGAGTGTATTAATACGTTTTTCCAACTTCGAGTAAAGGTTTTTCGGATGCTTTCCATTCTTAAGTAAAAATTTTCATGTTCAACAAACATACTTTACAGATAAACATGATAAATTAACAGCAATAACATTAACATTAATATTAATATTATTTTATTACTCTTGCAAGTATAAATTCAGTTACGCAACTGAAAATGTGTAATTGAGAATTGATAGCAGCATCATAAAAACCGATATTCTGGTTTGAGAAAACTGATTAATACACTATAAAACTACTCGGAAACGTTACCGAAAATCCCTGGCACCAAAAGAAATATTGTTTTTATAATTTCTTCTTCAAATCTTAAAAATATGTTGGTTTCTGAAGTTACTGAAGATAAAGAAAGCTTTTCGAAATCTTGGGTAACTCGGAAGATGTTATTGTATATTTCCGGCGTACGTAATCATATTTTCGTAGATTAAGACACATTTGTCTATTTTTACAGCGAAAATCGCTTTACCGGCAGAACAAGCCGAAATAACTTTTTAACCAGAAATAACCAAATATCGTATTTGTTAATTTTAAAAATTGTCTTTAGGTTGTAGACATGCGTTGGGGTGTGCGGGACGAAGCAACGGATGATCATATGACAACAGACTTGTGCATGAGAGAGATAGAAAATTGTCAGAGACTGTCAATGGGTCCAAATTTTGTGGTGAGTATTCACTTATAAATGTTTAACCCCCTAACTCACCGTCAACCTCAACTGGCGAGTTACGCTGTAACTCTCGGTTGACCCTGAAATCAAATTCTCCGCTAAAACTCAACTAGCCGAAAATGGAGGAGAAAACGAAACATAAGTTCAGTAACTGAACTAACCTATTCGTCTACAGTTATTCGACACGCGCATGTGCAATTGAAGCTAAGATGGCGGTTGCGTTGACAAGTGTTTTGACGTTTATTTCGTTTTCAATGCTATTTGTGATGCAGAAAGCAAACGAAATGTTAATTTAAAAAATAATAATAATGTGAAAGAATGTGTTACTTTCAATTATTAGCCCTTTTAGGATATTTTAACTCTGTAAAGTCAAGATTATAGTGATTATTAAGAAAGTTTTCAAGACGTAAAATATCTACTGAGAATATTTGGTAGCGCCATCTAACGAATTTAAAATCAAATGTTCTTACACTCAAATATTGTATATACGATTCAAATCTTTTTTTTTTTTTTTTTTTTTTTTTAAGAATAAAAAACAGCAGTTTTTCTTAAATTTCAGATTTATTCCTACACTTCATGTTTGTTTAAAAAATAAAATTATAGAAGATGGAATTTTGCGTTAAAATATCGTTATAATATATAAAAATGTATATCCGTTTGTAATAGATAAATAATTTGAACTAATATGTACTTGTTAGTTAAAAATAATTATTTTTGTTTGAAAGAAACATTTTTAAGAGGATTATTTGAAAATTTTCGCGGTTCACGAGAATTTTTTCAAACAGCTCTTTAAATTATTATATATGAAATTTAAAAATATATATATATTAATTATAATAATTTACACATAAAAAAACCCCACCTTTTTGGGTCTTGTACAAGGGATAAATGCTACCAAGCATGTAATTTCATCCAAGATAATTTAATTGAATCTGTAATCAATTATTTTAGTTAAATAAAACACATACATTAGAAATAAATATATGAAAATATCTTTTTATATAATATTCTTGCAAAATAAATAAATCTAGCTCGCTATTTGCTTTTATTCCACTTATTAGTGTTAGCATGGTCATAAAATTGTTTATTAAACGTAGATAATATATATATATATATTCTTTAATCAAAAAACTTAAAAAAAAAAAAAAAAAAATCCTATAAAATTTTGTAAAAATGAGCATTTTATGACTGTGTCAATATTTTTAAACCACCAAATCAAAATGTTAATTCAAAATTTATTTGTAAATTTATTTATCAAAAAGTAAACACTCCAATTATGCTCTTTCAATACTCTGTTTTGCTTCGTTATTGAAAACTGAATCAAGGGAGGACAGAACCCATAAAGACTATTGCTACGTCATGTGATCCCTTTGGCCAATGAGATATACACATTTCAACCTGCCGTCGAGTAACCCAGAGTCGAATAACCATGTCCCTGAAGTTAACGAAGAATTCGGAAATATCAACCGGCAGTTAGATTCGCGAACCTCGGGTTACTCAACTGAGAGTTGTACGGGAAGTTGAAGGTTGGTGGTGAATTGACCGGTAAGAGATTTAAGTTATTGAGCCTAAGAGCTCCTTAAGAGCTAGTACTAGTCACGCGAAGAAACGCTTCAGCTAATATTAAACCTATAAAAATATTTCGAATGCATTTAAATATTTTTAAATGATTTTATTGTTATTATTATTTTCTTTTGCTTAGTATACCTGAGGTCGATATCTAATATTGAGTTTGTACTTTTTCGATTCTGGTTACAGTTCTTTTATATGTGAGAACTTTCTCTGTTGGATCCGGTTCTGAAAATTACAGTATCATCATAAAATTAAACTACAACCAAAATTGAAAAAGCAAAAACGCACAACGTTAGATATCGGTCTCAGGTATCTTGTGCAAAAAAAAAAAAAAAAAAAAAATTAATAATTTAAAAGTATTAAAATACAAGCGAGAAATTAGAGAAGAACGCTCTCAAAGGATTAACATTAGCTTAAGAGTGTTTTCGTGTCACTAGTGTAGGCTCTTAAGCTAATCACTAAACTTGTATCAATACGCAAAAAAAAAAGTTAACTTTTGATAATAAATATTACATTTCTGATTAGCGAATTAGCATACTGTGAATTAGCGAATTAGCATTCTGATTAGCAATATTAATATGGAATGCATTATGTAATAATAAACTATTAAATACATTTAAATAGTAATTATCTCTTTTCGATGCTATTTGATATAAAGTTATTTCATGTATAATAGTGATATTTTATTGACTTCTTATATTCATTTGAATCCGTGAAGTATGCTAATAATAAATATATATGACAATATCTTTATATCACTGCAAACTTATAAAAAAAAAATTGTAAAAATAAAATTAATTTTTAGACATCGATAACGATATCATTAAAGGGAGAGGGGTTCGAGGACTGATAACGTGTGATATCGTAAGGGGGGGGGGGGGGATGTGGTCCAAAATTACCAAAATTTTGATAACGTTACATATGACTGCTATAAAATTATAATGGTTATACTAGATTTTAATAATTATATCATCATATGGATTTTAATAATTATTATCAGTTATAATGGATTTTAAAAATAAACTATTGTCGCGCATTTAAGTGACAAAAATATTACCCTTTAAAAAGCGACTTAAAAAAAAAATTATTAATTTAATGCAATATGGATGTATAATAGTTTAGATTTTTTAAAGATTTTTGTTGATCTGTCGAAAGATTCATAAAATACCCCAAAAGATTGAAACGCACTTTAATTTTTTAGTTGTTGGAGATACGTATAGGCAATGTAAATTACAAAAATGTTCAAAATAAAGTAGAGATTAAGATTATGTTGATGAAAATGTCTTGCCACTATTTTTCAAAAAGTTACACTTTTTAAATTTTATACGGTTCCTGGGTCCAATATTCAGAAAATATTTCTTTAAAACCTGATAAATAAAACAATAAAAATTCCATTGTTCTATGACCAAAACTCACCGAGTTATGATACGATGAATTTTATGAAATATTAGAGCTTTCCGGCCCTAAACACGGACAGACAATTTTTTAGAGTTCTGAAATTTCTTAAAATTTAATGGTGAGTTTTGGTCGTAAAAAAATGGAAATTGTACTGTGTTACTTATCAGGGCTTGAAGAAAATCTTTCTAAATACAATTTACATCTTATAGAACCTAGAAACCGTATAAGAATTTAAAAAGTAACTTTTTATAAATTAATGGCAGGACTATTTCATCAACATAATCTTAATTCCTATCTTATTTTGAACACTTTAGCAATTTACATTTTCCTTTTTCTTATTTATTTTATTTTTTACCTTTTACCGTAGAATGTACCAACAGAGCAAAAGAAAATATTTCCATATATAAGATTTACGTGAAGACGTTGGTATGATAACAGGAATTTTCAGGCTTGAGAAAAATATTCTGTAACCGAAATAGCGTTTGAAGAAACATTAGATCATGTTTATTCTCCCATCGTAATTGTATTTTGCTTATATATTCATCTTTCAGACATTTTTAGGACAAAAATATGGTTACCGACCCATTCCCACAATAATTGACGGAAGAGAATTTAGAATGATACGTGATATTCTTGGTCTGATGATGCTGGACACTGTGTTGTTGGACCGATGGTACAGAGAAGACACCAATGCTGTGCCTTCAGTCTTTGTGCTACAACCAATAAGTACCATATTGATTCACTTCAATAACAAGGTACTGTTGAATTTTAATATTTCATACCATAACCAAGCATTTAAAAAATAGCCTTGCTGATTCTTTTGATTGTGAATATCGTTTTAATTGTATTAAAAACTCTACTACGGTACTAACTAAAGTAACAACTATTCTTCTACTATTGTACTACTAAAAGTGTATTGCAGTTTAACTATTCAAATGAGAGTTATTGATAGAACCAAACATGACCGCCCGGAAAATGTGTGTGTATGGGGGGGGGGGGGGGGGGAGCAGGGAAGGGCCATCGCCTCTCTCTCGATTTTGAAATTCATTTGAGAAAAATATTCTGATGATTTTGAAGAAAAATAAAAAAGGAAAATTTGTGTTTTTCAAAGGAATTAAAGTAACTCAACGTAAAGCTCAAAAATTAATTATTTTTTTACATTCTTTTGTTTATAAATAATTTATAAACTTTTTAACCCCCCCCCCCCCCCCAAAAAAAAAAAAAAAAAAAGAAAAAAAACTCTGGATTTATCGTACGCTAATTACTTGATTTTATATTAAATTCAAAAATTTACCAGGGACTTTTGGCCTTCCCTGTTTTAGCGCACAAACCCCTCCAACGTAAAAATATAGTTCTTCAAATGAAGTGAGTGTACTGAAAAATCTTGTGTGAATTTAAACGATTTACAATTTTGATTGATTGTTTAAGTCAGGAAAGTGTTTAACTATTAAAACATTGCTTTTTGGTTTTTCCTACAACAATCCTAGAAACAAAACCGTATGAAGAGGGAGAAAAATCGCCGGTTAGCGACTTTCTCTCCAAACAGATATAGGTACGTTACTTGATGAAAATCGTTGAAAATGAAAAAAAATATATTATTATTATTATTATTATTATTATTATTATTACTATTTTGCTGTTTTATTGAATTTCTAAAAAAGTACTGAACCAATTTTGATTAAATCCAAATAGGAGCAATTTGAAAGTATACTCTTTAAATTAAAAAAATAATAATAACATGAATCGGACGCGTCGTTTCGGAATAATCAGTAAATATACAAAAAAAAAAAAAAAAAAAAAAAACATACGCATAGAATTGAAAACCTCCTCCTTTTATTGAATTCGGTTAATAATCTTAAATAGGGGTTTCAGTGATTTTAAAATGATAAAACAGAAATAGAAAAAGGAACTAAGAATTTTTCATCAGCGGGGCTCTACACCCTCTCGCCTATAAAAACCAAGTAGAAGACAATTTTTAATAATGTTTTCTTTTTAACATACGTGTGTTTCAAATTTATCTTAAACGGGGTTGTTGGGGGCTATAGAGAAAAAAAAAAAAAAAAAAAAAAAAAAAAAAAGGAATAAACTGTTTTAATTTTGTATTTTGAAAAATGTTGGTAGAAACTTATTTTTGAATAGTTAATATTTCTAAATTAGTAAATTTTTGTATTGCTTTACAAAAGGATTAAAAAATTGTGTTGCACGAGGAGTTCTGACAAAACATTTTTAGTTTAGCTTATTTCTTGCTCACATTCTGCATTTTTTAAAAGCGGACTACGTTATGGACCAATGGCACATTTGTTCACAAATGTTGTCCCTCCTTATATTTCTTTCTACCGACGTACATGTCTCTTACTACTTCAAATTATATCTTATTATTTTAAAGGATTTAGAAGAAGGACCTTTTCTACACCCCTATGCCCTTGCTAACTGTAAAAATTTTACCAATAAAAGTTTTGAGAAAAACTGCCAAAGAAAATCACCGACATTCTGTCTTGAAGGAAAACTGAACAACAGACGACAGCCAAACAAAAGCATATATTTTGATTTTTTTGAATGAAATTTACATTGGCAATTTACGACAAAAAAGGGTCTTAGATTGCGACTCCCGGATTGGACACCCTTTTCACCCAGTTGGAAAAGTTACATCTACAAACAATTACTTCTTATTCGACACAATCTAGAGCACCATTTTAAGTATACCAATACATATGATGTTTTTTTTTCAATAAATCAATTGTGATTTGATTTTTGATCGAGTTAAATCGTGTAAGTGAAAGGTGGACTTTAAAATAAGTAAAATCGATCAAAATACGAATTTTTACTTTTGTGTAATAAACACTCTCCTAAAAAAAAAAAAAAAAAAAAAAAAAAAATCAATATATTGCCATATATTTGGTAGAAAGTTCTTTTTAATACTTCTTAAAAGTGCGTATTGAAAATAACATATTATAATGGATTTCAAATGTATTTTTCACAAAACGAATTTTTTTCCAGTCTATATTCATCTTTAAAATGCCCCATGCATTTTAATTTTCTTTAAACTTCTCAATCTCTCAAAGGGGCAATCTTGAAACATAGTACAATGTGATATATGCATTCGTTTTGGACTGTTGGTTCATCAAGGTTCACAAATTAACAATAAAGTTTATTAACACTTTGCCGTCCGGCGACACCACAGTGGCGTCGTACGTAAAGTAACTTAATCCTTAAATGCTACATTGGCACCAAAATTTTGAATGAAAAATTCCCTTTTATCAAGTACATGAAGAAAAGATTTTACTTATTTTCGAATAAATTTGTTTCTAAATTCTGGTGTCAATCAATCATTTCAACATTTTACGAATAGAGGTATTTTTACGAGACATGCAGACGGCAAAGTGTTAACATGTATTTTTTTTTTTTTTTTTAAGTCTGTTTCGTGCCAGATTTTTTTCTTAATATCTGTCGGATATTAAGAAAATCAGATAAAAAAATGGATGCACAATTTTTTAAATAAAATAATTTTAAGTAATGAAATGAATTATCGGAGAAAATGTTATCAAAAATGGAACGCATGGAGCATTTTCTTAAATTAATTAATAGCTTTATTTATATATTTATTTATTTCAGTAAATTGAATTATTTTTTCAAATATTTATTGAATTCATTGTACAAAACATTTCGGTACTTTCATGTTAGCCGGACGCAGGTGATAAATCGCCAAATATTGATCCCCATCGCCATCACTCGTATTGCATTCATTTCATATAAAATATAAACCTTTCACTCGTTTCATTTAAAACACATATTACATACATTTAAAATACATATTTGATGACTTTCACTCATTTAATTAAAAAAATATATATATATATCAATAATACCATAAACCAAAACAATTTCAACATGGAAACATTCTTTCCAGTTTACACACACGAGAAATAAAAGTTGCTATTGGCGAAGGAAAAATTATACTATCGGCGAGATTTGCGCCCGGCTAATATAAAAATACCAACACTTCTTTGGAAAATTTCTTGTTGGTATAAAATTAATAATGAAAAATGATCTTAAAAGTCCACCGCTCCTTTAAGATAATTTAAGTCTTTTATTTTATTTATTTCATTCTGTCTTTATTTGATGTAACAAATAATTGTGATTATTTCATTTCTATGTTTCCTAGAGGGCTCCAAAACTACAAGCTGTTGATCAGGCTACCTGGTGGGATACACTGGAAAAGCTTCAAAAATTGTTGAGGAAAGCAGCAAATGCCTTGTATATTGCTGGTAAAATAGACCACGACGCTATGCACAACTACATGATGTCCGGTAAAGTTCCAAGTTTTTGTCCGAAAAATCTGAAATATGGAAGAAATATTTCCCCAAAATATTACAATTTAACTTTATTTTTTCCATTTACCTTTTTAAAGTACAGTGTAGCACTGTTTATACGTTATTTATAAATTTATTATTTATAATATTGCTGGTTTTAGTTTATCTGAAAAAAAAAAAAAAAGGCAGATTCTCAGATATGTCTAATTTTATTCAGTTAATAAAATATTTTATCACATCGTTGTGGCCATTTCCAAATTTTCGGACTACTCAGTACCATTGAGCTTACTTCGACTCCTTTATCTATCTTAATAGTAGTAACAAGAATACCTTGAAAATTCCACCCTATACTCAACAATTACGTAGCTGCTAAGCTTAACTGCCACGTAATTTTTTAATTCAAAGGGTGATTTAACACAAAATTGATATTAATGTTAATTTTTTTAAAGTGTGTAAGATAAATAAATAGAAGCACTCAGTATAGCATTTATTTACATGTATCCTATGTTATGCAAAATGCAGTGATGGGCAAGTGAAGAAATTATCTATGAACGTTAATTGTCTGTAATTAATTTAATTTTTTATTCCATGAACATTTAGTAACTGAAAGAGAAGTCATCAATGGAATTTTGAATGTTTCGAACACCAGAAACACTTGCTTAGCATATGTCCGGCAAATAAACGCCGTGGACATGACGAACTTGAGAGAGGTCAGCAAATTCATTGATACCTTGGGCAGAACTGTAGATATAGAAGCCCAAAAACTCTTGACGGATCTCAGAGACGTAAGATTGCCAGCGAAAATTGAGGCTTCAAATTGTGCGAAGTAAGTATAGAACACATTAAGGGGTTATAAGACTGTTAAATCTTTAAAACACACACACACACACATATATATAAGCATAGTCTTAAAACTTTTAAATTCAAAGAAAACTACTAAAACAACTTCAAAAATTAACTCAACACAACATTATAAACTATAAACAGAAACAGAAACCAAAACGCTAAAAACCAAAATATAAACGAAAAATAACGAAATATATACATACATATATACAGTGGAACCTGTCTAAAGTGACCACCCTCGGGACCGGCTAAACTGGTCACTATATAGAGGTGGTCACTTTATGAAGTGTCTTTAAAAATGGCACGTTAAAATTTTTTGTGATCTCAAAAAATAAAACAAATTAAAATATGCATACAAAAAAATGCACTATATTAAGTAATGAATTGATTAATTAACAACTATAATAAAACTGAATTACTAATTTAAAATTACTACATAGAAGATAATTAACTTAAAACTCACCTTATTTCTTTTGAATTCAGTTGAAGAACTTCCGTAGTGATTGATTTAAATAACACATAACGATAAGGTACACTCAAAACACATAAGGCAAAATGCAAATTTCACCTTTCTTTATTCATAAAATTTCAATATAAGACTCGATAGATCCCACTTTTACTTATCAGGTGACATTTAAACGGCACAAATAGATGTTAAAAGATATTTAAAATGTTTAAAAACTGCCCTAGTACTTTCGACCGGCTACCGCGACCATCATCAGGGAGCGAAAATCCTTCTGTAAGGATTTTCGCTCACTGATGATCGGGTATTAGTTCCTTGTGTGAAAAGCTATTGAACATAATTTCATTTAAATAAAATCTTTGCCGAATGAGAATTGATAATAATTTTAAAGAATTCTACTAAGAAGATAGTGGACGTTCAGATTATAAAACTTTCTCTTTTCAACTAAAACTCTTTAAACAATGACATATATAAAACAAGCTTTTCTTAAGTGCATTTAGCATGTTTTGAAATGCAAAATGGAATTTTTCTAGACTATTAGATGACTAGATAGTTGAATTTTTCTAATTAACACCTAAAGAAATTCTAGAAAAGATTGAAGGAAAAATAATTTACATGGTATACTTTAACTGGTTATAGGTGAAATTTTAAAACTGTGTCAAATCAGATTTAAATCACATTCAGAGTGATTTAAAGGGGATTCAGATAACCTATAAAAAATTCAAATACAATTTTCTTTTATAAGTGATTTTATTTTGTGGTTATTTATTTTCAAAGTCCACCGTCTCCTTAAGAAAATAAAATAATTATACTGTTTTGTCTTTTAAAATATTTTTAATAAAGTTTAATAAATAAATATTTTTTTATAAAGGTACACAATTAATTGGACTGGAAAAGAAGGGCTGGCAGTAAAGTATCACGAAGAGTATTTGAAGGAATTCACAGCGCATTTCTATAAGCACATAATAAAGCTGGTAGATCGAGCCATGAGGAAAGAAGATCTAAGCAGCCTGGGGCATATTGTGACAGAAATTTTGCAACATCTTCAAGCCGGTAAAAGCTCAGTTACTACGTTTCAAGGAAGAGAAGAGGAAATGAAAAAAATCGAAAACTATCTCACTTCTGATTCTGCTCAGCCTTTTGTGCTGCATGGAAAAGGTGGGAGTGGTAAAACTTCCTTGCTTGCAAAAGCTGCAAGCATATGTTGCAAAATACGCCCCAAAGGATCAAAACCAATGTTAGTACTTAGATTTCTCGGAACAACACCAGACAGTTCAAGTGTAATTCCAATGCTTACCAGTGTTTGCAAACAAATAATGTATAATTATATGATGCCGTGGGAAGGGATTCCGGACGACTTGATACCTCTGATAGCTTATACAAAACGCATGCTGACAAAAATTACAACTGAGCAACCACTATACATATGTTTGGATTCTGTCGATCAACTGACTGGACCCAGTGCAGGGAAATTAACATGGTTGCCAACAAAATTACCACCTAATGTGAAAATTATTATATCTACTGCTTCCGAAGGTGATGCAAAAGAATACAATTTGCTGCAGAAGATGTTAAGTAACGAAAATCAGTTTGTTGAAGTTCATCCTCTCGGTGAGGAATTAGCAGAATATACTATAAAGTGTTGGTTGGAAGCAAATGGAAAGGATATGAATAAATACCAATGGAATATTGTTAAAAAAGCAATTAACGAATGCACTTTACCGATATTTATAAAATTAATCTTTGCCGAAGTAATGCGCTGGCGATCATATTCGCGGGCATCGGATACTATATTGGCGTATACTGTAATGGATAGTATAATGAAGTTGTTCGATCGTATTGAAAAACAACATGGTAGGCAACTCGTAGCTCATGCATTGTCTTATATAACAGCCTCCAAAAGTGGATTGAGTGAAACTGAGATTGAAGATTTGATATCTTTAGATGACATTGTCCTTGACGATGTCTTTCAATATCACATGCCACCAGTGAGAAGAATTCCTCCACTATTGTGGACGAGAATTCGTAGAGACTTACCAAATTACCTCTCAGAAAGAGAAGCTGATGGAGTCAGTGTTCTGAACTGGTATCACAGGCAGTTTAGGGATGCAGCCATTGAAAGATATTTTGTAAAACCTGAGCTAGTCATATATTTTCATTCATCTATTGCGGAGTATTTTTTAGGAACATGGGGTGGTGGAAAACCGAAACCTTTCAAATATACAGAAATACAGCGTTACAGGTTTGGTCTAAAGAACGCTGAAGGTACAGCAGATCGTAAAGTACCTCTTCAACCCCTGGTATTTTACACTAATGACGGTCGTGTTTCAGGTTTTAATAAACGAAAATTTGGCGAACTACCATTTCATCTGATCAGATCGGAAAGATTCGAAGATTTGTTTGAGAATGTTTTATTCAATTACATGTGGCTGCACAGTAAGGTGAGTAGCTGTCCATTACAAACTATTTTAGCAGATTTTGAAGATGTCGTGGAATTCTTAACAGATAGTGAGCTTATTAAGCAACTTAATATCGTAGCAGATGGAATGCGATTAGGTGGAGTAGTTTTAGCTCAACATCCAGACACGTTAGCGTCTCAGATTATTGGGAGGCTACTTCCTGTAAAAGATATCTATCCAAGAGTACGAGGTCTTATTGAGCAATGTGACAAACAGGGAATTCAGCATTGTGCCTTAGTTCCAGCATTTCACATACTGCATACTCCAGGAGGACCACTGAAATACTCTTTAGAAGGCCATACATTTGGCATATTTGGATTCTGCTTAACATCCGATCAGAGATTTGTTTTAACCGTTTCCAATAAATTTCTCATGTTTGACCTTATGACCGGTGAAATAACATGTGACGTGAATCCTGATATTCCCGGAATCATGCAAACTTTATCCTTGAGTCCCGACGACAAATATGCTTTGAGTTACACAAACCATAATCAAATCATTATTTTGAATTCTTTATCCGGTGATGTGGAAATATATAATAAAATGCTAGAAACAAGGCCCGTTTGCGGCTCCGCCATATCAAATGACATAGGAATAGCATGGTCACCAACAGAATGGGTAACTTTTGCATTGTCCAACGGAGCAAAGCAATCTGTTCATACAGTTAACGAAAATGGATATTTTATTTCTTACATTCATTATATAGATGAAGATAATTATCACATTGCTTTGACAACGTACAGAAAAGGAAAAGAAAATCTCAAAGACCATCATCTGTTCAAATCAATGCTTCAAGGAAACGAAGTTAAGGAGCTCATCATTGACAGCGCTTTACATATACAAGAAGACAGCAATGATATCTACATTACGCAGAAAAATGAAAATGATTACGAAACTTGCAACTATTCTTTAACAACGGATGGATGGTATTGCAAGAAAGTACTTGGAACCCTTTCGACTAGATTATTGGTGCTAGAAATGTCACCAGAAGATGACATTTTAGTTGGTACAGCACAGACTGGATTTTATGTATGGATTCTAAAGGACTACAGAATGATGGAATTGCTCCTACCAAATAATGTAAAAAATATTTCAACTAAACCTTTTCAATCTCAGAGTTCTTTAGCTTTAACAAAACACAGTCAATATGCAGTTGGTGGCATAAGGAAGTCTTTGTATATATGGAACCTGAAAGATGGACAGTTACTAAAAGAAGTGGATGCTCATATTGCACGAATAAATCGTATCAGAAGTTTGATCATCGATGACTTCAATGGAATTGTGTCCTCGTCAATTGATAAAACATTAAAGGTAAGACATATTCTTTCACAAATTTGAACAATTTATGAGCAATTGAAATTTCTAATACAGTTTAGTTGTAATTTAAATTAATAACATTTAGTTTGAAGACAATTCTAATTAATGTTCCTTAATATTTAAAAAAAAATTAAAGATACTCGAGACCACTGAGAAGGCCCCTACCTGCTGGGCGGAATGCCTAGCCAAACGGGTTTGAATCCTCCGTTGCTCTGTTGCTATTTTGATTTTTCTACTGAAAGCATAGATGTCAGAGAGTAGCACAAGCTTTGAATAGGAACTGTAAATAAAATGTGTTGGGTAGGGAAAAAATAGCATTTTTGTCCACTGTGGTGGACAGTATGCAACAAAGGGTTAAGGTCATCGATTTCCGAAATTTTATAGCCTATGTTACCTGCATTTTTGCGACACATTGAACGGTATATTATTTGTGAAAATCGATAGAATAATTTAAGAGCGATTTTGGTTCACACCAAATTTGGGCAAGCCAGAGCAAGGACTTTTCCTCAATACCAACATTACTTTTAGGAATTTTTTCTTTTTTTTAGTTTTTAGTCTATACTACTCACGTTATTACCATAAATAAAATTATATATCATTTGTGAACATTAATTCGATAGTTTATGATCTATAATGGGATAAACCAACCCCTTTTTCCCCAATGCTTCCTTTTCTATATTCCAGAAGTTTTGTATAGCCTATACGACTCGCATTATCAAGATGAATCAATCCACTCCAGAATCTTTTGGTTTATTTCATATTTAAAACAATATGGTAGAACATTCAAAATTTGTCAAAAGTCTTACGTATTACATAGAACACATGTTAACATAACTATTCCTCTTTGGATTTTTCAGTCGGAAGAAAAGAAAAAGTCCTTCCGGCCTGTACCGGGAGGAAAAGGTAGCTTTCCTATATCTTCGTTTAAAAATTTAGCTAATGTTATTCGAAAACAGCAAGCTAAAATTCAAAGAAACCGTTTACAAAAGATTCGTTAATACTGAATTTGAATAAGAAATTCGCCAAATTATTGAGCTATAGCCAAGTTGGCTTCATTTAAGAAGACTTATTTTGGTCGCCAAATTTGGTGATATTTCGCCAATTATCGCCAAGTTTGGCGAAAATTTGGCGCTAACGGATGTGAATATATAGTTTTATGCGTATGATTGGTAAATGATTACAACAATGAAAGAAAATAATTTGCGAGAAATCGCGTTCACTAAAACTCGTAAATTAATCGTTGGTTTTTTGTAATGTGCTGTCTTGTTTCAAAATGCCAGCCACCCTAGAATTTCAAACTGCTCTATCTCAGCCATTTTTTAAGATAGAGGTAAAACAAAAAATGCTCTGGAATCCTTGTATCAAGGCCTAACACTTAATTAAAAAATAAATTTGAATTTTTAACTTTTTTTGTCTATTTATTTTAGTTTTAAAATTTTCAGTGACCGCCATCTTGTTTCAAGATGACGGAACAAACTGGCCAACGAACTCGGTCGAGGCATTGGTGAGCTTAATACATACAATTAGTTTCATCCAAATTAATTTATAAATACGAGCGTTATCGTATGACATAGGTCAGATATATATATGGATTTATCTATATATATATATAAATCAACATTTGAACGGAGGGTGGTTTTGGGGTCTGGGGGTCATGATCGGTGAAAATATACCAAAATTTTCCGGCATTGCTTTCCTCCGAACGGCTGCAATAGGTAGCTTTATACTTTTTTGTATTGAAAGCTACCTAAAAGCGAATATTTTTAATATAGTGCGTGATACTTGAAGGTTTAAAATCAGTGACCCAGAAGAAATATATTAGATAACTATTAAAATAGTGCATACAGTAAAGAAAAATAATGCTGTATAACGTTAAAAATATGCCACTCATTCATATTTCTTATATATTTTTTCTTTCCCTTTTCTTAAAGGTATGGAACGTGAAAAATATTTTTGAAAAAGTATACGTCATTGACCGTATGGAAATGGCCATCGACTGTGTTTCTTTATCGGCAGATGGTCAGCTGGCTGTGACGGCCACTCGAAGTAGTGTTGGAGTGTGGAACGTCCAAACGGGTAAATTATACGGCAAGATGGTTGACGCACCAGTTGGAGCCATTGTTACACATGCAATTATTACAGCTGATGGGAAGTACGTAGTTAGCACTGAATCTGGAAATTTGCTGATCTGGAATTTGCAAAAGGTTAGTACATTTAATAGCAAATTTATAATCATAATAAAAATAAAAATTATTAATAATAAGGTAAACTGAAGGTATCATACTTCACTTAGACTTTATGAATGTTTTCGAAACAACACTTTGGAGGCACTTTACGATGGGTTCACTATCATTAAACTCTTTACCACTTCTTTACTTTAAAGGTAAGTTTATATGCATGCTAGGCAAGTCTTGCTAAGAGAGTCATAAATCTTTCAACTGCCCATTCTTCTCCACTGGTTTTGTGGTCATCAACAAAATAAGGGAGAGTCTCAACAATAGAAAGAGGCGGTGATAAACATATCAGGGATCTCCTCGTCTGACCTCTGACCTTTATACAAGCTGAGGAAGTCCTAAAACATGAAATAGGACGCCTTACCGCAAATAAAGAAACCGCTAAGGAAAACGGTAGTCTGGGACAACCTTTACAATGTCTGGACTTGAATTTGTTTCACCTACTTGTAAGAAACCAATAGTTAGGTATTGGAACCTATCTCACGAGAAAATAAATTCTTCCACAGTCTAGTGATAATCCAGCCCCCGGATGTACTCATATGCAAATTATATATTATATAACAATATCGATATTAATTTAAACTCTACAATAATATAGATAATTCTCATATACCTGCTATACAATGATACAAAACAAGCAATAGATCATCTAATCAAATACCCAGTAGAATGACAAAACATATTTTCAACTCTGTTATAAATCTCTAAATCTCTCTATTTAAAAAAAAAAAAACTTACTAACGCTGCCGTTTCCGCTGCTGCTGCGTTATTAAATCTATTGTATACTATTTTACCATATGTCCTGTCTTGACTTGATTTCAATCACTAGTGAGAAGCCAACAGTTAGGTATAAGAACGTATCTCACGAGAGGTACACGCTTCCACAATCCAGCGACCAGCCTCAGGATATACTCATATACAAAACATACATTATATAACCATATCAATATGAATTTAAACTACAATACGTAATATAGATAATTATCTTATACCTGTTATACAATAATACAAAACAAGCAATAAATCTAATCAAACATTCAGTAGAATTACGAAACATATTTTCAACTCTGCAATGTATGCGAATCTTTCTATTCTAAAAAAACGTTACTAATGCTACCGCTGTTTGCTGCCACTATTAAATCTATTATATCCTTTTCACTTTTTCGACTTTTCCTGAAAAGAACTGTTGCATATAAAAACATGAAAACTGGTAGTTTTGTAGAAAAATATATGATAAACACGCTGAAGTAGACAGTTTATAAATCGAAGAATTACTATTTTAAGCGCTATTTAATGCTGAAACTGGTCAAGGTAGTTCAGTTACATAAGTTTTATGAGATTAAAAACTATGCATAATAATTTAGCAATGTTTTGCGGGATATATTTGACTAGATTATTATATTGACTGATGTGCAGCGTCTAAATATTTTTTTTTTTATTTGTCTATTTTTTTAATTATTAATTTTTTAATTGCATTTAAAATTTCATTATATGAATATAAATTTAATTCATATGTTGAATCAGCCGCTTTTTACTACTGTTGTCATATATTAAAAAGCCTGAATAATGATATTTGCAAACACTTATTTTCAATTGAAATATATATTTACACGTGAATATTGAAAATTTACGAAAATTTTATAATAATTAAATTATAACGAGCAAAAAACATTTGACGGGAAAAATTACGCCATTTTTAAAACGATGTTATAGCGTGTAAAATAAAACTTTTCTTCTAGTCTTTATAACCAACATGTAGATTTTCATGCGTTGGAGTATTTTTTATTGATACATGGAGAACGGATAACAGTACATAAAGAAAAGTTTTCAGTTGAAATGTATGTCGTGGTTAACAAGAGACATTTATTTGTTTTTTTTTTTATTTTAAATCTAATTTTGATTTAAAAGGTTATTTGAAACATTCATTTATTTTTTTTTCAATATAATTAATTTGTTTTTGTGTTGCCGTATTTTTAAAAAAAACTGAACAAGAGTAAATATATTTTTAAAAAAATGGTAAAAATGCCCTCATATTTAAACTAAAACGTCCGAAAAACCTAAATATTTGATTACACAAAATGTCGTAAATGACACAAACTTGTCTGTTCATAATCCTTTTTCCCAGATTTTTCTTCCTTTTATTTTTGGG
The DNA here is from genome assembly GCA_963931845.1 of Maratus michaelseni. NCBI lineage: Eukaryota > Metazoa > Arthropoda > Arachnida > Araneae > Salticidae > Maratus > Maratus michaelseni. Next base: position 144,411,812 of record OZ007589.1, on the reverse strand, counting down.
GGTTGGAGAAGGATGGCGGTTAAGCGGATAATGGTATATATAATAATTTTAATAAAATAAAGCGCTTTTAATTGATCTTTAATTGATCTTAAAATAGCTTTTGAGTTTCTATATTTGCAGTTCTTTTTTTTTTTCTTTTTAAAACAGAGAATATTAGCATATTTTTAGAGACCGCGCGGTCAGGATGGGGGTTGGTGAGCGTATATCGTAAAGGACAGAGCCCGTAGTAGGTATAATAAAATAATAATAAAAACAAAAATAATTGTATATTTTAACGATCACTCGGCGCAATTGTTTCATTATTCAAATTTCTCGAAACTCACAATAATCCAGATATCTCTTATGTACCAAATTTACAATATGGAACGAATTTTTAACCATTTTTGAATTTATCTAATAAGAAGAGAACACGATTTAGAAAAGTAACTTAGAAATCAAACTACACAGAATTATAGCGTTCTGTAAACCAATCAACATATCTAAATTTTAAGGTGTATTATTCAGATAATCAAAGCTCGAAAGTTTATGAAACTTACAAAATTCTCAGGCGGTTTCACAAGCACCCGCTTAACGCAATTGGGAAAACATCGAGTTCTATTTTCAGCTCTCTGATATTCGATCCACGTATATTTCTTTAATTGTTTCAAAAAATATTTAATTCATTTTTCTTTCTTTCTTTCACTTTCTTTACCGTCACCTGAAAATTCACGCAACAATTTTCTTTTCTGCATATAGAAGACATATAGAACCTAAAATGATCATTTTTAAAGCCTAGAGTGAAATTATGTTATAGATTTAAAGCAGAATATGTAAAAAAAATTCTTAAAACTTGATTAGAAAAGTGTTTAACCGTCCAGGTGGCAAGCGTGCGCGCACATTTTACGACAAAAATGATATTTCATAAACCTTTCTTTGTATTTAAATTGCACTGAAACTTTCTGAAGGTCATTTTTATTCCACAAGTGTGCTTTCCTCTTCGAAGTAAAACATTTTTCCAATTTCCAGTGTAGTTTTGTGCGTCTTTGATAAATTTGCTTCGCATGGATGCTATAGCAAGTAGATATATTCATTACATATTTCACATTTTAACGCTATATTTCTGCAATAATGTAATTGATACGTTTTACGATGAGTTATTATTTTGTTTTTCATCGTCAAACGAATTTTTTTTTTTTATTCTATTAAATGAGAAGAGATTTAATATATATTTGATGACGACACAAAAGAATCATTGAAGATTTAAAAATATGCATATTTGTTTGTAATGATATAACTATAAAATTGAGTAAAATAGAATATATCACGAGGTCAAAAACGAAAAGGTTGTGCATTGTAAAAGTTCCCACTGACATAAAAAAAAATTGTTAAAAATTCAGAAGATAAAACTGGATTCTTTTTTGAAAATAGTATATATTTTTAATATTATAGATTTTCTTAATTTTGTCTTTTTGCATTAAATCATGCTTGATCCATAGTTTTATGAAATAATCTAATTGTTTTATCATTAATAATTGGTACTTACATTCTTTAAACGTAAATTTCTGAATATATTTTTCTGCATGTAAATATTATTCAAATTTAATTTTCTCTGCTGATATATGTAACTGCTTATCTATCTTATCTATTTTTAAATATTATGAAAGATCTTGCATTTGTAGTTAGCGTCGCAAAACAAAACACTCGCGTCTTAAAAAGTACGACGCATGTTCACTCATGAGAATTTTTTAGCACACCTTCTGAAATGGTAAGTCTAAATTGAAAGGTTAATTTTGAAAAAAAAAAATAATTTTTATGCAATATCTGGTTGGCACTGCTTTTAGTGACACCCCAGTTCATATCCCTGTTTCACATATGGCTGCAGAATATTTTAAAATATTCAAGGGACCGGCATATATTGCCAAATTAAATTCTGCTTCAGAGGTTGTAAACAAACTTTCTGGTCGGGAGACTTCTTTACGTTGAATGATGGCCAAACATCAACATAAAATTCTTTTATTTTTTTAATTTCTAGCAGAATACTCATCACATAAACATAAAATAGTTACTCATATAATACTCAGTTCACATAGTCGGTTTCATTTAAAGTATTTCCGGGCAAGGGTACACGGGAAAATCTGTAGTGCAACTTTGACTGTGTGTAAGAAACGTATTTCAATTCCAAAGTAAATGTAAGTGTGTACAAGTTATATATTATTGAAACAGTTCCTAACACGACTGCTTAGGCCGAATAAATTCAATTTCCACTAAACACCCATATAAAAAAATAATTAAATAAAAAAGCCTAATTTGCAATCCACTTTTGCGTACACTTGCCCTGTGACTTTGCATTCTACTGGGCAAATGTATACACAAGCAGTTTCTACTAGATTTCGTGAATATTTTGGTAATTAAAAAGTCAAATGAGAATAAAAACATCGTATTTTGAATGAAAATAGACTTTTTAAAAAGAATACCACCTTTTTCTTGTTAATAAACTCTTCAAAAATATAAAAATACTCCAGTCATACCGAAATAATTAAAAATCAGTTAGTTGTAAGATTTCATAGCTCAATGACGCAGCAATTGACTAGATAGATAACAATCATAAATTAAATGTTTTTCGACTTAATGCCTCAAAATAAAATAAAATAAAATAAAATAAAATAAAATAAAATAAAATAAAATAAAGACGTTGTTTTTGTCAGTAAATCAATTGTGGTAAATTAATTTGCAAACAAATTTAATCTTATATTCCCCCCCTTTATAAACTCTTTGCAATTCAGTTCCTTGCTCGTAGCAACCTTTGCTGTACTTTTTGCTGATAGTTTAGGTTTCTTCCTCGCTCTTTCCGAATTTTGCTTTTTTGCGCAAAATATTGGCGACCGTTTGAGCTATACCGTTCGAGCAAATTTGTTTGCATTTTGTAGGTTGTGAAGAAGGACTAGGAGTGACATGAGCGAGCGTTATTTCTTCAAAAGATTTTTCCGATGAAGAATTCCAGCTTCATTTATCTTGTTGTGACCGTCTCTTGAAGTTTTTTCTGTATTTTTTCTGGTTCATCTTGGCCTTTTTGGGAAACGAAGATTTATTTTTGAAACTTTGTCGCCATTGTTGGAACCTTCCAAGCGCTAATGGACTATTTAAAGCATATTTAATCAAATGTCCGGTACGTCATTTGAATAATCGACACTTCCTTGCTCCTTTGATGTAAACACACCATTTCCACAGGAAATGGCAGACAAATATATCTACAGGTACCAAATTTGTTCAGGTATTTATATAAACACAGTCAAACGTGCTAATTGTTTATTAAATTAATTGTCCAGTCTAATACAGCAATGATTATCAAACATATATGACGTAAGGAAATGCTTGAAAAAGTATTTGGTGCTATTCGATCTAAGTAACTAAACTTGCGTCATTTATTTTGTGTATAACTTGATAAAAATCGATAAAAGTCAAAGCTGGCTTCACCCTAAAATGAACGTAGCCTAATCTTTACCCATATGTAGGTTAATCATTGAACTTTAAAAGTTTACTTACCACATTGAAAAATATTTTCTCGAAAAAACTTTTTTCGAAAAAGTTTATCGATCACTGACCTGTCCAACTCGACTATCGAGCAAGCACTGATCGTTTGCACAAAGGTACCCACCGCCACCAGTACACTTTATTGTAGAATAATGAACTAATAATGACTGACAGTTGTCAAGGCTTGTTAACCAAACTATATTCCAGTTAGAGTGTCACGTTTTTTCAAAAGACCTGCGCACTACGCATGATGTATATATTTACCCTGTGTTTACACTTGCCCCGTAGTATCTTAATAGTGGGTCATATTAACATTCTTATTTTTAATATAGGGTTGTGTTATCGCAAGAGAACAACATGCTAACGTGAAGCAACTTCTTCTCGGAATGGAGGATAAAATTGTCATCATCATAACTTTAGAAAGTGGACAAGAGGGCCGTTGCACTTCGAGGCTTGTACCCACAGGGGATAAAAATTACACCTTTTCTTTCCCCTGTGAGGTGCTTTCACCAGCAGTTATTACAAAAAATAATCTGTATCTTGGACTGATCAGCGTGGAAGCCTCCCAGAAGGTAAAAATTAAGCTTTATCTTTAGTTCTGCATTTTTAATAAAATGGTTTCCATTCATGATAGTATTATCTACAAAAATGTCCCAAAAAGATTGAAATTTGCTTTAATCTTTTATATATTGGAGATACGTAGGCAATGCAACTTTCAAAAGTGTTCAGTATAAGGTAAGAAATAAGATTATGTTGATGAAAAAGTCCTGCCATTAATTTTCAAAAATTTTAACTTTTAAAGTTTTATTCGGTCTCTGGGGCTCATAAGTTGCATTTAGAAAAGAATTCTTTATGCTCTGACAAGTACAACAGTAAAAATTTCATTGTTCTACGACCAAAATGCATCGAGTTATGATACTTTGAATGTTATGAAATTTTGGATCTTTCGGGCACTAAAAACGCATTTTTCTGTTTTCGGTGCCGGAAAAGTCCGAAAATTCATAGTACCATAACTCGGTGAATTTTGGTCGTAGAAGAAGGGAATTTTTGCTGTTTTATTTGTAAGGACGTGGGGTAAAATTTTCTCAATACAACTTATAGGATTCAAGAACCGTATAAAGAAGTAAAAAAATTAACACTTGTAAATTGATGGCAGGACCTTCTTCATCAACATAATCTCAATTGCAACTTTCTTTTAGACAATTTTGTAATTTATATTGACTACTTATTTCCAAAAAGTAAAAAATTAAAGCGAGTTGGAATATTTTTGGGACACCTTGTATATTGCTTACAAAAACTATAATTTGATAGGACAACTTAAACTTCCTGTCGGTATTTTCAGTGATTTGAAGAACGAAGTATCAAATGAACATAGAGAAAAAAGAATGAAGAAGAGCATAATTTCATACGCAGTAATTTACAAACATATTGATTTGTTTCAATTAGGATTCGATAATACTATGGTTATTACTACTAATCTCCAAAATCTACTGTCTTATCTATTTGCTTACCAAGACGCGTTCATTGGATGCGAAATAAGTCATTTTTCATCCGTACGTCCTGTACACATTAAATGAAGATTAAATAAGTGTTTAATAAATGAAGATTAATGAATTAATAAATGAAGATTAAATAAGTATTTAATATAAGTATTTAATAAATACAAGATAATTTTTATACGTCAGTACGCATTAAATGAGGATGAAAAAAAAAGAAGCGTTTAGTAATACAGTATAATTTTTATGTGTCATGTACATATTAATTAATAAGTAATTTGTATCGTCATGTATACATTAAATGAAGATTAAAAGAAAGTACGAGTCTAATATTCATAATATAATTTTTTCTTCTTTCTACTTTGCATATATTATGTTGTATTATTAATAAGTACAAGGGTTTTTAAGTCTGTTCTGGTTCCCGAAATACACTGCTCAAAACAATTAAAGGATATTTGAAGTTTTATATAAAATAAAGATATAAACAAAATTTTTTTTGCCGAAAATTGAAGAAGAGAATCACAAATGCAAATTTTTCTGGTTTTCAAACTGTGGAGTATGCAAATTTTGAGTTCGACGTCAAAAACGTCGCTTCAGCGGCAGCGAATGAAATTTGACTTTCAACTGGATAAAAGAGAATGAAGACAAGGATGATCGGCATTCAGTGATTGCTTTGTTTCGATGAGTACGATGTCTCAGCGAAGTCATTTGACAGATTCAGAAGCTTGGAGAATTGTTGGTAGGTTAGAAGGGGGCCAAACTCAAGCCGAAGTAGCGCAAGCCATTGGAGTGTCACAAAGTGTCATTTCCAGGATCTGGAACCGTTTTTTGGAGAGTGGATGTGCAGGCCGAAGACCAGGGCAAGGTCGTAGACGGGCAACAACGCCCAATGAAGATCGGTATTTAGCGTTAACAGCTCGGAGACACCGAAACATGAACGCTACTCTTCTCCGACAACACCTTCGCTCGGCTACAGGCACCACGATTTCAACTCAGACTGTCCGAAACCGGCTCCATGCTGTAGGTCTGTATGCTCGCCGACCGATGGTATGTGTTAGATTAACATCAAGGCATCGTCGCGACCGCAGGGAGTGGGCAACCGAGCATGTCAACTGGAGGAGAAATGAATGGAGCAATATTCTGTTTTCTGACGAGTCCCGTTTTTCTGTGCATCCGGATAATAGGCGTATTTTCATCTGGAGGGACCGTGACAGTAGGAATAATCCTGCGTTCGTGCACGAAAGTGTCAGATTTGGCGGTGGAGGAGTGTTGGTGTATGGTGGCATCTCCATTGACGGGCGCACTGACCTCTACATCATTCGAGATGGAGCTCTGACTGGTCGCCGATATAGGGATGAGATCCTCAGACCTATTGTAGTCCCTTACGCTGCAGCAATCGGAGATAACTTCATTTTAATGGACGATAACTGCAGGCCACATCGTGCAAACCTGGTGGAGGATTTCCTTTTCGAGGAAGGAATCGTTCGAATGGAATGGCCAGCGTGTTCTCCAGACATGAATCCAATCGAGCACGTTTGGGACGCTCTAGGAAGACGAGTTTCTGGCCGCCAACAACCCCCACAAACTCTCCAAGAACTGGAAAGAGCTCTTCTGGAAGAGTGGGGCAGAATACCCCAACTCGTCATTAATAGCCTCATTGAGTCCATGCCTCAAAGGTGTTCAACGTTGCTGGCCGCCCGTGGAAACCATACCCCCTACTGAAAATGATTTTCTTTGAAGAAAACACCTTTTCTTATTCTTTTTTCCTCATATGCACAAATTGTGTTTTTTTCCTTTTGTACACAAATGCGCAATAAAATGCATTTTTTTCTGCCAAACATGTGTAATTTATTCTCATATAACCTACTATGTCTGTCGACCATGTATCAATCAGCTAAAAAGTTTCCCAGATACAAAATCCACCTAAAACTGCAATATCCTTTAATTGTTTTGAGCAGTGTATATCAGCAACGGATGAACTGACTTCCTTGAATTTTAAGTGATTGTAACATTAGTTTTTGACTGCTCTTTTTTGCTCTTTTTTTAATTCGTTCATTTTTATTAGTAAAAGAAAATCAGATTTTTTCTTTAAAGACTGATACATTAAATGTGATAGTCCACCATTTTATTAAAAATGAAAAAAAAAACTGTATATGAAAGATAAACCTGTTAATCCACCATGGATTTGAAGAATTGTAAACGTTAGATAAATAATACAGTTTACACAGTATTTTTAATCAAGCCGAGGTTTACGTTAATTTAAGAAGATAATTATACTTTTAATTAAAATACTATAATAATAAAAACACATGAAACAACTTTAAAATCATAATATATTTTCCATAAGGAGAAAAGAATAATACTTTCGAAAGTAACATTTTCATATTCAAGAGTACAACGTCATGTTCATTTAATGACAAAACTCAAACTAAAAAGAACAAAAGCTCGCGGCGCTAAGGGTCAGCCAATGGCAAAATTTCGTGAAGTGAAACCAAAGCAATTCAGCCAAAACATCATACAGCAAAGAGCTTGAACTCCTTGCTCCAAGCTCCTTGTGCGGCTTGTATGACCACACACATTTTGCATACCTCTGGGGAACTCTTTGTGACTGTTTGTTTTCGATAGTATATTTGGGCGAATGTGATAATATGATATGTTTTAATTTTTCATCTTAACGCGAATGCCGTAGAACATCGTACAGGTATCAGCAAAATAAAAAGTTATCACTGAATTAAAAGTTCATTATTCAAGAAATGTTTTTATTTTTAGATTACAAGAATTTACAAATTGTAACAATTTCTTGACGTTTTCTAAAGTCAGAGTCTGACACAAGGAAACGTTTCTAGCATATACTTTTGAATCCATGTTATGTCACGATTGGTCTCTAATGCCCATGGGGGCATATATGCTATACCATCAGTATTGCCATTTAGCAGATTTGTTTATACAGTTATTGCGAATTTATACCTGCAATTCCAAAATGTAATTTTTGCTTTATGTAATGACAGATACTTCGTGAGTAAATAAAGTGAGAAAAACATTAATCGTAATTTCTAGCATACATGCTATTATGGGTTAATTGCAAAAAATATAGTGCATCCTGTCAAATAAATAAATTAATTTAATTTAATTAAACAAAATAATGACGCCAAATTGAATCAAACATTGTTTTTTATGCAATTTCAGAATTTATATTGTATTTATTCATTTTACATTTTTTACAGGTTCTTCTTGTCCACAGCTGTAGGAAAGGGTCTTCTCTGTTTAAGATAAGCCTTGAGAACATGTCAATGCTGGGATCCTCAGCAATTATACCATTTCCAGGAAAAGCCTCCGCAGTTGTGATCATCAGCAACGAAACCTCATGGATTGTTGATATCGAAAGCAAAAGAATAGTGAAAGGCATTAAACGGTGGAATGGTGCTTGCACAGATGATGGAAAATACGGCCTGGTGTCTCCTAATCAAGGTGGCTTAGAAGTGATAGAAATAAAAACTGGTCAAACTGTCAAAGTGCTTATACCACCTATAAGTGAGGGAGTATTTGCTGTTACTGCTAAATTCAATAAAACCAACGATTACGTCTTGTACTATCACAGTGGAAGAGTCACTATAAGAGTATTTCGCCTTTCGGATGGTAAAATGATAGGAAATTATAAACTGGCAGCAGAAGCAAGTGACTTTAATACGACTCAAGACGGCTTGTCAGTTGTAGTTGGTGGCGTAGATGGCAGTTTCGTTGTTCTTGCTTTAGTTGATCCTGAAAACAAATCTGCAAAAGATAAACTTCAGCAATTACCAAGCAGATGTGATGCTAGTGTCAGGGCGATGAAGACGTCTGTCAGTTTTAAGACAATGTCTAAAGTTACAGCTACAGCGGCATTTGTAAAGAGGCAGTCAGCATGTGAAGAAAGTCAGGATTCTAAAGTGTGCGTTATATCTTAAGCTTTTTTTTAATTATTATTTTGCATGAACATAAGTTTAAAATCTCCCTTCCACACGACTTTAAAAAAAGGTTTCCTAATTTATTAGAGTATTTAGTGTTAATTTCTCTCTGGTGTTACATTATTCAAATTTTACGAAAAGCTATTTCTTTTCTTCTTAAAAAATAACTACGAATGCAATATTAGCATAGAATAATATTGTAGGTATATGATGTTTATTAATTAAAAGGGTAATGGAAAATCCTAAGATAAATAAACATATTATTAAAATAATAGTATTATTGTAAAAATACTCAGTGCAAAAGAGATTCTTAAAAAAATAGTACTTAAACATTTTTTTCACTGCTGCAATTCTCATTGCTGTGGCATATTAAACAATGAACAACGAATTTCTTATTAGATAATTACTATGTATTAGTCGATGTCTACTGACTTGTAAATAAAATTATTTTTGTCTCTCATCTTGTTTGTAGAAAAATTTATTTTCCATTTTGATGCAAATCAAATAATTTCGTTATTTAAAACTATCATATATCTAAAAAGAAAAAACCAAGAAAGTTATACTGATTGCATTCAATTTCAGAAACATGTGATATTATTCACGGTTTTTAACTAAGTGCTCCAATGGGTCCATTGTCTGCAAAGTGCACGGTGATTATAAAAAAAACTATCCCGATATATGAGCCCCTATCATACCGTTCACAGAAACTGACTGAAACTTTGGTTTAAAGTATTTTGAGGTATGCACTCAAGAATCACATGAAAGACAACAGTTAAATTTTCACAGTTACGGTTACAGTGACAAAATTTCGAAAATTTCAAATGGCAACACCTACTTTCTTTATTGGAATGTGATCTTCATAGTGAAAAATCATAAAAAGCGTTGGAACGGTACCTGTAGCACGAAAATTGCCGGCGCTAGACAGACTAAGAAGAATAGTGAAAACAACCAATAAGGACAGAGAAGCAACAGAAAACAAAGCATTTTATTGTGTTTCATACATTTTCCATTTTACACACGACGACACTTTACATGCGGCAGATGGTGGATAGCACTGAACAATAAAATGTTTTACTTTCTGTTGCTTCTCTGTCCTTTATTGGTTGTTTACACTTTTCTTCTTAGTTTGTCTAGTGCTGGCGATTTTCGTGCTACAGGTACTGTTCCAACGCTTTTTATGGTTTTTCACTACGAAGATCACATTCCAATAAAAAAAAAGTAGGTGCTGCCATTTGAAATTTTCGAAATTTTGTCACTGTAACCGTAACTGTTAGAATTTAACTGTTGTTTTTCACGTGATTCTTGAGCGCATACCTCAAGATACTTTAGGCCAGAATTTCATTCAGTTTCTGTGAACGATATGACAGTTATGGGCTCATATATCGGGATAGTTTTTTTATAATCACCCTGTATTCAGCAACTAATACCCAGTGGGTTACGTAATATACTTTTTTATTATTATTCAACATGGAGAATTTCGAAGTTAAATATTTGAAGTTCGGACGTGAGGCAATTGATACAATTAAATGGGTGTCTGGAAGAAGGGCCTATGTTACAAGTTTAAAATTTCGAGAAATGAGGAAAAAACTATTAATATCATTGATCAGCGATATCCTGAGCACCCTTCTTTCGATTTTAAAAACCCAACACTTTTGTCGTCATCTTGAGCATTGACTAGTAATAAGAAACTAGTTAGGTGAGTAAGGAAAATAATAATATTATTTATAGTTTATTCTTTTTTTTTTTTTTAAAGTAAGTAAACTTTTATATTATGAAATTGCAATTTTTAACACTTGGTAATAATCCATCATTCTCCCATAGGTCCTTTTCCAACAACAACAACAAAAACACTTTCCAAAGTTTGTAACGTAGGTCTTACTTCCAGACGCTCATTCAATTATTTTAAAAAGGGAATAACATAAAATATATATAAAAAAACTTTTTCTAATGCTGGAACACTAAATTCACCTTCGTATAGAAATTAAAAATATGGAAACGTTTAAAATGAATCCCAATTTATTACTCATTATTAAAATAGGTGTAAAATGAAATAAAGGTTTTAAAACATTTAAACCTTTCTAAAGATGTTAAAATTTTCGTCGGAGTACCGAGCGCTTTCGACCAAAACCTGGCCACCATCAAGAGGGCGCCCTTTATTTCATTTTACACCTATTTTAGTAATGAATAATAAATTGGGATGACATATTCAAGCAACTGAACAACATATTTAAATTTCGTTAACATTTTATCCTTTTTATAAGGCAATATATATTTTTCGAATTTAGCGTTATATATAAAATTAAATCTGTTATAACTAATACCACTTGAGCATTATTATAATGATTACGTATTGTGACAAATTAGAATTTTTGAAGTTATCGATATGAATAATTATGTATATTGATAATTTAAAAAAAAATGCTGTACTTGAACAATTTATATTAAAAAAAAAATCGTAAAATACATTATTAGCTTGGGCGATTTATTTAAAAATAGTTGCATTGTGAGGTTTTCAGGGTAATCAGAGATAATAATATCTGCGACTTTTTTATCTGTTCCTGTAAAGACAATTTTATTTTACGAAGATTACTTTCAAAAGGGAAAATACTGCACTCCACTTTTATATTTTATCTACATTTCATGGTACATTGGATATTTTCTTCCGTAAATTAATACACAGATGAGCAGACAAACCGCCATAAGACCTTTATCAAGTTACGTGTTACCAAGAAAAAAAAAGTGATCAAAGAAGAAAAATAATGATTATAAAATATGTTATAAATGAAATAATAATGATTAAAATCTTTTGTAAATTAACATATTTGATGCAAAAGTTATGCACAAAGGTACATTTAAATCAGCATTTTTTTTTTCATCGGTCAAAAATCAGATATGCAGTATACATATATACAAATAAATAAATAAATAAAAGAAGAAGCACACGATGGAAAACAGAAAATGAAAAGAATATTCCGAAGTGGGCTATAAGACCAGTTTCAATTGATACAAGAAAAAAAAAAAATCGTTTTAGCCTGTACAAGGATATTTATAATTGTACGTGGTTTATTTTTCCCATAAGAAGAATTTATATATAAAACTGAATTTAACTTTTAAAGGTTCAATTAAATACAAAATTTCCTTACATACTTAAATTCAGCATGCCAAAAAATCCCGTGAAAATACCTTTTTAAAAAAAAATTAATTTTGAATGATTAATTAGTGAGATATAAATTGTTGAGAAATGGACCAATCGACATTAGCGAGCAATGTCTATTCTTTATGAATAAGTCGAAAAATTATTTATGTATTTCATCACTTTTTTTTTATAATGATATTCTGAAATCATAAGCATATTGCCCATTCATATTTTGGATTAAACCGCTTTTGAAATATTAATTATTAACTAATGAAGTTTCCTGCAAATCGATAAAAAATTGTAGTTTGGTTTAGGAAACACATACATACTGACACTGATTTTATATATTTATATAGATTACGTAATGTGTAAAAACCAATAACTATTGTTAACAAATAACTGTTATATCTGTATTTTGTTAGTTGCAACCGTAACTCTTTCGTGTGCGTACATTTATTCATTCTTCAATGTGCTTTTCTCACCAATAACACGATTCCCAAATACATTTTAATTCATAGTTATGTGTTTTTCAAAATAGAGTAGCGAATATTTCTTTTTAAGAAAAATGTAGCATGAAAATCGCATTAAAAAATGGAGTTTTAATTGAAAATTTCAATGGTTGAAAAGACATTTGGAGGGAGTTGCCTTTTAACTTGGTGAAACCTTTTAGCTTCTATGGCTATTGTCTCGAATGATCTCTATTTACATAATCTTACTAGGACTTCCCTCAAAGGGATTAGTCTGAGTGATATTGCTGAGAACATAAAGTTAACAATTACGATATAAAGAAGATATCAACAAGAATCTAAGTGAATATACAGCATATGATAGACAAGAGATAGATAAAGATACAACATATGAAAAATAGCAAATTAAATGATATAATTACAAAATATCATATATAAATTCATATACTGTTATGTTTTCATATGCATTTTTTAATAACATTTGGCAAATAATCTCATTTTCTTAAGCGGGAATTGCTCAAAACTTTAAAAAAAAAACCGCCGGATCTTTTAAAACGATATTTTTAAAGTCACATAATCAGATTTGCAGCCAATAGCGTATTTTAGCAAGCGTAGTTTAACGCAAATTTAATTTAATTTTTGCAACATTTTCTTTGTGACAAATATCTAAATAAAATATTAAAAAATAAAATATTAAATATTGAAATATTAAATCAAATATTTAATATTTGAATTAAAAAAATTTCCTTTGTTTATTTGTATAACTATTTATAGAAACTCGTATACTTCAAACCACATTGATAACATGCTTTGCTACAAACGTGTCTACCAGTCTAACTACTCGTATGTCTTAGCTGTGTCTCTCTCCGAACTCATCTGTCTACTGTCTCTCTACTCTTCTGTATACCCGTCTCAGTATCCGTCTGTCTTTCTACCCGACTCTTTAATCGTGTCTCTACCTGTCTCGCTTCCCGTTACACTACTCGTCTATCAACACGTCTGTCTGTCTATATACCCCTCTCTCTACCCGTCTGTCAAGTCGTCTCTGTACTCATCTCTCTATCCACCACGCTACCCGTCTCCCTACCCATCTCACTACCCCTCTGTCAACCCTTTTTTGCACCTGCCTCGCTACCCGTCTGTCTATTCGTTTCGCTACCCGTTAGCTTATCTCTGTCGCTATCCGTCTCTCTACCCGTTTGTTTACACGTCTATCTATCTCTCGCCAACTCTTCCCAATATTTAAACAATTTAGTAAACGGAAGCCGTTTATCTGTTATTAAATGCAAACAGGAGTAATTTATCTAAAGAGTGTAATCAGATGAAATTTTTTTAAATACATACATAAACCAGCATAATAATTCACCAGTTTTATTTTCATAGTAGTTTATGTCATTTGACAGTAAATCTCAACTTCTTCAACCCGAACTGCGTCAAGCTTTTTAAAAAAGCCCCAAGGTCCGTATAACTGGGAAGGGGAATTGTCCTCAGGGCTATTAGATACATGTTATTAAGTTAAGTGAAAGTTTCGTAATCGGGTTCGCAGCCAATTTCTTATGTCAGAAAGGGTGGCTTCACGCCATTTTAAATTCATTTCTGTAACTTTCTTTTTCTTTTTTTGGTGGGTGGTTGGGGGGGGGGGGGGGAGGGTTCCAAATATATACACTTAAATTCAAACTTTTGCCCCCATGTTAATATTAGTGTTGTTTGTATTATCAATTAATACTTTGTTGATCGAGCTTCATTCGAAACAAATGTAAAAGACTTCTACAGTTTTTTTTTCTAGGAGAAAGTTCCGTAATCGGGCCCTAAGCTAATCGGGGAATTTAATATCATTATTGTTTCTAACTCTTATAGAGTTAAAACAATATTGTTGCTAGCATTACTCTTGTTTGTGACCAACCTCTTCTGTGTATCTGAATAGGGAAAAGTTCCGTATCATGTACTGGTTGGTGCCAAAGGCAGTTGTAGAATCTTACAAATTTTTCTAGAGAGCGGAAAAACATTTTTTTTTAAATATTTACAAATATACGTTTATTAAATCATGTTTTTGAGCCATTTTAAAAAATTAAGTACGGTGCTAAAATAAAATTTTAATGCCATTTTCGATATTTTAATAAGAAATGAAAATACATAACAAACAAATTTAACAAAACTAAGCCATTTTTGGGTACTTCTCTATTATCCCGTCGACCACTTTTCATAACAAAAAACTATCGCCAAACTAAGATTAAACGCCAAAAATACAGTCCCATTTACTTGATGCCAGAAGCATTATACGTATTTGTTATGCCATCAAGTGGTTTTTAATTCGACATTTGCGTGTATTTTTCATTATGTTTTACTGATTTATTAGTTATTTCATTCATTAAAGTAACAATTGTGTCCTTAAATTCTTATATTTTATTTATTTTGATATTTCAATGGCAACGTTCTCCCGTTCATTTAGCGTTACAGTTTGGCGATAGTTTTTTGTTATGAAAAGTGGTCGACGGGATAATAGAGAAGTACCCATTTTTATGATAAATAATTGTTATTGCCAGGGGGGCAAATTGTAAACAATTAATAAGCGAACTAAAATAATTACCGGAAAAAACTTGTGGGAATCTCAAGAAAGAAATATCTGATATAAATAGCATTTAAAATCTTAAAATGGAGAAGTGGTCCGTATAAAAACGCAAAACATTATACACCTGATATAAGAATTTTTTAATTTTTTTATATTTCCGAAAGCACAGATAAAAGGGTAAAAATCCCGGCACAGATGCCATATACCCACCACGTTAGCGCGATTTTTCCCCCGCCCCTTTGGCGAAAACTGTTTGTTGTGTTTGTTTACTTTTATTTTTTATTTTAATTCTATAGATTATTTTTATATGTATATCAATATTAATTTAGGCACAGATGTCATATACGCGCCAGATTGGCGCGATTTTTCTCCCGTCAATTTGGCGAAAACTTCGTTTTTGAATATTAGTTACAAATACCATACAATAATAGCATGTAATTTTTTATTTCAATATAAAAATAAAATAACGTAATAAATGAAATAGCTCCTATTATTCAAAAATGGGAAATAAAAATAAATAAATGATAGTTTGATATAAATAAATATTGATATATATAATAAAAACAATTTATAGAATTAAAATAAAAAATAAAAGTTAATAAACAACAATTGAAACAAAATAACCGGGTTACCATGTGAGGCATAAAATTGCCATTTTGTTGCAATCGCGCCAATGTGGTGCGTATATGACATCCGCGCCTTTATTTATATCAAACTATTATTTATTTATTTTTATTTCCTTTTTTAAAATATTAGAAGCTGTTTCATTTATTACGTTATTTTATTTTTATATTGAAATAAAAAATCACGTGTACTATTTGTCACACTATTTGTAACTAATATTCAAAGTTTTCCCCAAGCTGGTGGAGGGAAAAATCGCGCCAACGTGGTGCGTATATGACATCTGTGCCTTGTTTCATTTCACATAGAGGTACTGCTCTATTATCCCGTCGACCACTTTTCCTAACAAAAAACTATCGCCAAACTGTTAGATTAAACGCCAAAAATGCAGTCCCATTTACTTGATATCAGAAGCATTATACGTGTTTGTTACGTCATCAAGTGGTTTTTAACGCGACATTTGCGTGTATTTTTCATTATGTTTTACTGATTTATTAGTTATTTCGGTACTTTTCGGTTAGCCGGGCGCCAGTGATATATATACATGTATATATACACATATCTATGTATATACACACATATGTCTGCATATACATATAATTACATACATATATTTATGTACATTTATGTATGTATATATATATATATAGGTATATACATATGTATTTATATATGTATATATATCACTGGCGCCCGGCTAACCGAAAAGTACCGTTATTTCATTCATTAAAATAACAATTGTGTCCTTAAATTCTTATATTTTATTTATTTATGTATTTTGATATTTCAATGACAACGTTCTCCCGTTTATTTGGCGATAGTTTTTTGTTATGAAAAGTGGTCAACGGGATAATAGAGAAGTACCCACATATGTATTGGTACTTTTATGTTAACTTGGCGCAGTTTATAAATCGCCAAATATTTTTCTCATAACATCTTCATATTGCATTCATTTCATTTAAATATAAATCTTTCACTGATTTCATTTGAAATACATACATTAAAAATACACGTCTTTCACTCATTTAATTTAAAATACACGCCTTTCACTAATTCCATTTAAAATACTAAAAAGGAAAAGAAAATAAGAAATAATGCCACAAATCGAAACCTTTTATTTAAACATCAAAGAATTGTTCCTAACATACACACACGAAATAAAAAAGCTGCTAATGGTGTGATTTACGCCAAATCTCTAATACTAATACTACTCTTACTAATCTCTAATACTTTTCAAACAGAAAAAATTACAGATTAACTTTCCATTTTTATTAAATTGAAATATATTTTATTGTGCTGAATATTAGTGCTTGCATATTTTTTTGCTCCATGTATTCCATGAACTTTTCAATTCCGATTGTCTACGAAAATCTCCCGCCGGTGAAAATGACGTACGCACAAAATTTAGTGACGTATGTACTTTAATTGGGCTTTTTTATCTATTTTTTTAATATAACTTCCAAACGGTTTGACACTTATTCTTGGTAATAAATAGACGACGTTGTCACCTTTATAGGTACCTGCTGTAAAAATTTGAACGAAATCCGTTAAATATTTTTTGAGTTATGCTTAACGAAAGGTTTTAATATCCATCGTAGCTATATATGGGGCAAAGTAATACTGCGCTGTGTATGAGTCTTCGTTGCACTCAGACAATAACACATACAAGTCTTGATACAAATTTCTACCTTTTATTTTACATCTTCTAATTCGTTTTTCCGAAATCCATACACAAGGTAAAAGCCTTGTTACAGATGATCCACAGGACGAGACGAATACAGCCGGAAATCACAATAGGTGTATGTAATGGTGTCATCCGGAGTTGAACACGGTACTGTCACCGTGAGAGATGACTGTCCTTACGCTCTTGTCCACGGGGAGCCCCTGAAAAGATAAAAACATGTAAACGATCTGACAAGAAAATTAAATTATAAAAGGAGTATAGAAAATCATAAACGAGAAAGTTTGGTGTAAATAACATTATCCCCCAGATAACAAGCAAGGTTCCGAAAACGGTCATTTTTCATTTTCGTTCCATTGTTCTGCAAAGGTGAGTTATCTTCACCATATAGCATGGGTGCAGGAATGTTTGCAATACTCCGTTTTGGAGATAAGCTTCAGGTAACCAATATTCTCAAATCAAACTTCACGCATCTGATTTTCGCGCATGCGCAACCAACTGTCGTAGCCGTGGTCGTAGCTTTGCCTGTTGCTTTCCAAAACAAAATGTCGCTTCGCTGATGCTGTCATTCTGATCATCTTGTCAAGTGTAAAAGATGTGTTCAATATTTACAGAAAATACGGTAAGTTTGTTACTAGTATATTGTTATTAGTTAAATCTTTTAATCTATGATAACTGAATAATGTATTTCTTTTAACAAGATTTAATCCTTATTCATAAAATAATGAAATTTTGCACACAGGGAAAAATATGATTAGAAGTTTTTTTTTTTAAATTATTATTACATAAACTTATGTAAACATGATTTACTTATGACCTTAGCGTTTCTTAATTATCACATTTTTTTAAAACGTGGTTTCAATTTCAGGAAATGGATAACAGGAGTGCTTCATATATGAACGAACTCCCATTATATATACTTTACTACGTATAAATATTAAAGTACATGGGCGAACGGTAAAACACGAAATCTTGAGACAAAAAAGAAATCAGGGATAGTGTTTAACATGTTTTATTGTCAACTAATAATAAACCTTTTCATTATGATCGAATTAAAAGCACTCTAACATTAATCATAATTTTGCTTTTAGTGATTAATTAACTTATGTCGGTAAATAAATATTATATATTTTGTTTCAAAATCGCCACCACCCCTGGTCGGCGTTTATGACCGATTTATAAATGAAAACATACTTTGAACTTCCACAAATTACATTCAAACAAACTCTCTTTTTAAAATATATCAGCATTATTAAAAGTAGCTATATTCAAAAGTTGTTTCCGTAATATATTCGTAGAAAAATGTACTTTAATTATTTAAAAAAAAATCATTTACTCCCCCCCCCCTCCTTCTCTTTCCTCAAAAACATATATGTTTTGTCACATAATAGTAAACAAGATAATGCTATGATTATAATAATGTTTCATTAGTTAAACATTATAAACATTAGTTAATTATATTTGATAATATCTCATCTATATCAACATTTGCCTATATTACATGAACTCCACCCTCCCCTTTCCTATACTAATAAAAGTAAAAAAATGTCTGCAAACACAAATAATTGCCCTACGGTTATTCTGAATTTTGTTTTTTAATCATATGCCTGTATTACATCTCAAAACATGAATAACTTTGTTTTATATATGTATTGGTGGATTAACAAATTACTTATTAAAAATAAAAAACAAATACATTCATTGCAGAAATTAATTTTGATGTGTCAAATTGCCAGTTGATTGAGAATTGGCAAAATGCTTAATATAATGATCGTGAGTCTTAAATGTTTGTCAATTAACTTATTAATTATGATTACCTACCAATACTTTTAGTTAGTACTGGTAAATGGAAAAAATGAAAGCAAAATAAAAATTATGGTACTTTTCGGTTAGCTGGGCGCCAGTTATATATATACAAATATATACATACACATATATATATACATATATGTATGAATATATATATACATACATATATATACATATATGTATGAATATATATATATACATACATATATATTCATATATCACTGGCGCCTGGCTAACCGAAAAGTACCATAATTATTTTAAATGTTTCTGAAAATTCACACAACATAAAAATTTTTGATTTTTTAAAAATTATTATTAAGTTAGTAAATATGAAATGTTCTTGTCCCCCCCCCCCCACCAGAATTATCTGTATTAGCATTACAAAATAGCCTTATAATAATCTGGCCATTAACCTGAAGTTTTAACATTTACTTGTATAAATTAAATCTGCCCCTTGAATAATTTTTTATATTATGTGGGATAATGCAACTTTTTTTGTGAATACATCAAAAATTATGTTTGTTTTTATTTTAAATTAAACTGGGGTTTGTGGGGCCCACAACAGCAAACAAACAAAAAAAAGTTTTAAATTAGTCTTGGGTCCTATTGTATTGAAAGAATTTACATGATTTACAGAGTATTGTTGAATTATATCAATACTCAACAAAATAAAACTAGGACTGATTTAAACTGTTTTGTTGTTGTTGTTGTCGGGGATCCAAATAACTAGAGTTTATCATACAGCAATGTTTTTTCTTGCTTTCATCTCAAAATGTTCTTTAAATTTGAGATGTGTGCAATATGATTTTTGGGTTTTTTTTATTTTGACTGTTCTCTGAACATATATGACCACTGGTCACTGCTTAAAATCATTAGATGCCATTTTCTGTTTAAATTTACAAAACCATGAAGAACACCATAAAACATTGTGAACAATGTAAAATATTAATAATAAATGTTAAATTTTAATTGAATAAAATTTATTTGAAATTTTTTTCTCAAATGAGGTATTTAAAATTACAGTGCACATAGTGACAAACATGACATTTGGAAAATAATATTTTTTTGCTTTTATGCTAAATGTTTAAATAGTATAAATTATTGTATCGAAATGAACATAAAATAATAAAACAAAAGAAAATGAATTTCTTTTATTAAAATATAATTATAATTAAAATAGCATGAAGTATGCATAATGCATAGACTTTTACTGTAATGTTAAAACCATTTATGACAGGAGATGTGTGTGATATAAGATGTGTACACAGTCCTTGATTTTAACTATTATTTCTATATCCGAATGGTAATTTTCATCTTATTTAATAAAACAGCATTAAATAAGGTCAATATTATTTGGAAATAATGGTGCAGGGAAGCTTGTCATGAAGGGTTTAAAGTTTATTTCTTGGTTGTCATTATTTTATTTTGCCTTTTGTAGTTACAAATTCCAATGACATCATCTGGTCAAGGTCCATGGTTGCCAGCATGTGATTTCTTGAACAGAAAAGCTGCTAAAAGAAGGAACTACAACAGAATTCCTCGAAAAGACATGTTTACAAGCTCATACTGGATTGGTGATTGTTTTTTAAGGTAAGAAAAATGATTTTAACACATATATAATAACAAATTTAATGTTATAAAATTTATTTTTAATAATTTCAGTTGACTATTTATTTCATTATTTTTTATTTTAAAATTGAATTTTTATAAATTTATTCAAATTGAAAGATAACATAAGAAACTGTATTGTGCATTCTATTTCTTGCATACATATCGAATTTTTATTTTTAAGATATCTTTGCTTTTTCCTTGTGATAAATTGATATGGTTATAACCGTTTCTGAACTCATTTAATTTTACTTTATAAATTCTATATTTACATAATAAATTAAATTTTTTTTTGTGTGTCTTTTTTCTCCGGGAGGGATTTTTGTGGCTCTGGAGGTACATTGCAAACTTCTGGGGAGGTGGACATTTCAATGCCCTCCCCCGAGCCACCCCTTGAATTCAACACTGGTGGGGGTGGGGTGAATCTGGAGTATGCCTCTGAGTTTGTTACTTTCATCAGCTTTCGAAAGAAAATTTTAAATATTTATATTGTTGCTCTCTCCGAAATATTGACTTGCTTTCATTATAGAGATATTTATTAGGATATTATTATTGTTATTATTTTGAGAGTGTGTGTGTGGGTAATGTTTTGGTATTATTAGATGCAGGGTTGTTTGATTTAAATCAAATGATTTTTTTTTTAAATCTTTGATTTAAATCAGTATTTTGAACATTGATATTTACAAGCTGAATAAGGATTAAATTAATCGTTCGTATTCAAATAAATGTCATCATTCATGTCCAGATTAAAAATTACCGTTTAATAATGTTAAAACTTTTATAAGTTGAAAATAATTATTTTATGAAATTAAATGCTACATTTAAAATAGTATTTGTCCTTAGTGCATCACAAAATAAATACTGATATAAATGCTCTTTCATTTTTAAACTTTTGTCGGTACTTTTCGGTTAGCCGGGCGCCAGTGAAATGTATATATCTATATATACATATATATGTATACATACACACATATATGTATGTGTATATATATATGTATATATACATACATGCATATATAAATGTGCGTATGTATAGATATATGTATATATATGTATACATAGATATATAAATTTCACTGGCGCCCGGCTAACCGAAAAGTACCCTTTTGTCTTTCCTAGATCACTTCATTTTTGCAAGTTAGATGTTGAAGTTTTAAAGTTAAATATATTCAATATAAAAGTATTTAATATGATAAGATTGTAATATAAATCACTGATTTTAATCTGTTAAAATTATGATTTAAACATTGAAATCATGTAATTAAAATAAAATCCTTAAAACCCTATTTTTAAATACTAGTAAATTTTGCCAGTGGCAAAAAGTATTTTTGCCAGGACAGTTTTTTCCACTTAGACAAAAATTGGCCAACCCTGATTGAAATACACGTATGTATTTAGCATTCTTTGCCGCATTTACTATGTGATTAGATATTATTGGAGTTATGCCTTAATGAAAAAATTAATAACTTAAATTAACTAAAGATAGATATTTATGCACACAACACACATACGTATATATTATCTATAACAATTTAATAGTAGAATAATATGATTTTAAGTTTTAAATAAATCTGAATTTGTTTGCAACATTTTTTTTTAATTTAAATTATTTTGAATTTTTATCTAGTAACTGTAATTAAATTAATAGAAATGTATGCAGAAAAAATAAATTCATGCACAGTACACAAATAATATTAATTAAAAAAAAATCATTTAAATCAAATAAATCTTTTTTTTTTTTAATCGTGATTTTTATCAACCTTGATTATATGAATGGTACGTACAGATGTCACTGACACACTGGAGTATATTTTTGGTGCCAAAAAGGCAATTTAATGCCTGGGCAATCCACCAATTTGGGTAAGATTTTTCTTCCTATGGCAGTCCGGTAGAGCAGATTGTGTGTGTTCTATATTAAATTAAACATTGTGTGTTTTATAATAAATTTATTTTTGTGTGTTTATAATAAAAATTATATGTGTTTTACAATTAAATTGTATGTTTTTAAGTACTTCCTCCATTATCCCATCGACCACTTTTCATAAGAAAAAAGCTATCGTCAAATTATAGGATTTAAGGCCAAAGATGCATTATTGTGGCGACACATTCACTTGACTCAGAAGTGTTGCATGTGTTTGCTATGTTATCAAGTGGCTATAATTTGACATTTACCTGTATTTTTCATTATGTTTTACTGATTTATTAGTTCTTTCGTTAATAAAAAAAGCAATTGTGTCCTTAAATGGCAGTACCATGGTATTAAAAGAGAAAAAGCATTGAAAAATATTGCGATGAATAGTTACATACAATAGATTAGTTTCAACTGATGTCAAAAACTTTTATTCACCAGCTGAGAGGGATAATTAGGAAAAATAATGTAAATGAATAAATATCAAAGTTTTTTTTTTTTTTTGCAAACTCTTTTATAAATATATTGTAAATTTTATTGCTCAAGCTTACTAAGTTGGCGCATTGAAGAGTGGGGTTTTTCAGAATTTCTTCGCATTTATTTAATTATTTATTTTGAGATTCCAGTGGCAGCATTCTTTCATTTGTTTATTTGGCGTTACAGTTTAGCACAGTTTATGAACAGTGGTCGACAGGATAATGGAGAAGTACCATTTTTTATAACAAATAAAAAAATTAGCAAAACTAAGCCTAACAGGTACACACATGCCTTTAAAAAATAATCATTATAATTATCCTTTTAGACCATATACATATAAGCTTTTTTTTGTCTAGGTGCTTATACATTGCATTAAATAATACAGGCTTAACCATTTGGCACATTTTTGTTGTTATATCAAACTTTAAAAAAATCTGCAACTGCAAGAACCCCACATCAAACACAATATAAAATAATGAAATTTTCTATTAAGACAGTGACAAAAACAAGATTGCTATATTTGATTAATGGATTCTAAAAATGCCTAGTTTAATAATATTTTAAAATATAAACAAAGAATCTACATCAGAAATCTATAAAGCACTTTGTCTCAAGCTATGCAGATTTTTAAGAGACTACTTCTCGCTAATGTTAATCCTATGGGGAGGGGGGGGGAGTTTGCCATATCTCATTCACATTTCAATATTTTTAAATTATTTTTTTTTGCATTGGATAACTGAGGTCAATCTCTATGCATGCTCCTTTGTATTTTTTCGATTTTGATTACGAGTTTTTTTTATTAAGATACTTTCACTTTCGGAAACGGTTTGGAATGTAAAAGTATCCTCAATAAAAAAAACTGCAACAAAAATCGAAAAGCAAAAAAAGGCCAGCATAGAGATTGACCTCAGCTATCCAATGCAAAAAAAATCATTTAAAAATATTGAAATGCGAATGAGATATCGTAAAATATTTCCCCCACAGGATTAACATTAGCGAGCGAGTTTTTTCGCCTGAGTGAAGTAGCCTATATAAAGTGCATGTCATACCATATTTTGACTATTGAATTCTGTACACCTATTGCACTAGCTTAGCAAAGGGGGCAAGTTTGGGGTTAAAATCCTTTCCAGAGTATTTAAAAAACTGAGAAGATGTATAGAAAACCACTTGTCTTAAGGTAAAGTAATGTTATGTAAAAAAAAAAGTAAAGAAAAGTATAAGCAAGCAGCATAAAATGTCATTCTCAACAGTTTCAATGCTTTGTAATAGGGGCCTCTATTTAAACACAAAATCAATGAAAGATTAGGTTAGGAGCAATAGCAGTAAAATAGCCCTATGTTACTGCATTCCTCTTTCTTTTTTCTCTGAAGTCTAAAGAAAATGTTCTTTTATGAAACCTTTAAGCACACAAATGTTAAGTTTATTACGGCTATTTGTGTTTTTCATTACTTTTTGTCACACAACATTTTTTTTTTTTTTTTTTTTAATGAGTAACAATCCCAGATGGGGATCCTGGCTGTGCTACTGCTTATTGTGTAGTTTATTTCCTTTTACTATACATATTTGATGCGTGTGTCTATATTTATTTATTTATTTATTTATCTTTTTATTTGCTAGAGAGAAAAGAAAGAATCAAGAAGAAAATAGACTTTACTCGAGCTGTTGATTATTATATTATTTTTTGTATGTAAATAAATAGAATTATTTAAACTGAATAATGTTTTATTTTTTTTAGAAAATATTGCCTGGATATTGAGAAATACTTTTGTTTGCTTCAGAGTAAGTTATTAAAAATTATTATAAAGAAAAAACAGTAATTTAAATGAGTTAAATTAGAAAGTAAAAGTAACAACATTACTTTGTGTTTGCTCTGTTGCATATAGGAAAGTATTTCTCTTGTAAAAAAAAAAAAAAAACAAGGTCACATAGAAATGGAGATCTTTTTTTAAATTAAAGTATTCTTAGCTTTTAACTAGAAAGGAATTATGGAATATTAGATTAGGAAATGCAAAGATTACAATATTAAAAAATATTATTAGTTAAAGTAATCTTTGGGTGTAGATTAAAAATTATATTTTTAATACTTGTCACATTGTAATCTGTAAAATTTATTTAATGAAGCTATTAAATGGGCAAGAAATTATTACTTTAGCATAAAAATGTTTTGAGAAGATTATCATTGAATATATAAAAAAGTTTCTTTTTGCATCATTAAAGAATTCATTTTAAGAGAAAGTTATTAAAAAATATTATAAAAGAAAAACAGTAATTTAAATGAGTTATATTAGAAAATAAAAGTAACAACATTAGTTTGTGTTTGCTCTGTCACATATAGGAAAGTATTTCTCTTGTAGACGAAATGAAAAAAAAAATCATAGCTACATAGAAAAACAGATTTTTTTTTTAATTAAAGTATTCTTAGCTTTCAACTAGAATACATATTGCAACAGTGTATAATGTACGGTATATTGAAATTCTACATATTTGGTGTGGTATTTGTGTTAGCACTGTGAGTAAACACAGGTTGTTTTTTTTTTCCTCATACAATGTATAATTAGCTGATCCTGTACCAGTGAACTGTATTCAAAAGGTAAGTAACTGAAAATATAATCACATTTACTATGTATGTAGGCGTAGAGTAGAGTTGTATATGCCCGAATCCAACCAATAATTAAAAAAATACTTCCCCTCCCCTCTAATATATATATTTTTAGAATTTCCTCTTTTTCTTTTGTTACAAAGATAAACAACATTAGAAAAAAATTTTCATCTTCCACTAATACCTAATTTTATTTATTTTTCATTTGAAATTTTGTAGCCAAAAACCCATATAAGAAGTAAAAATAGGAAAAGAATTCATATTCTGAAAAAATGTTATTCAAAGTCAATTTTCATTGTAATTTTATTATAAAAGATTTGTGAATGACAGCGAGTATATCATTTTATAAACTGGTTTGTACATTTGAATTTTTACATTGTCTTAATGTGATTTATTTATAAATATACAATTCTGTTTAATTTATTTAAAAGGTAGTTAAAAAAGCAACATTGAATCTGTAAGTAATGTCTTTTACACACACAAATGTGTGTGAAAAAAAAATTATGTTCAAGTTCACCGCCAATAATTTTCAAAACTACACCAATGTGCATAAGAATAATTTTAAATAATAAAATAAATTTTCCTAAAGAAAACTTCTTAACATAATTTAGGAACATTTGAATATGAAAATGTTATCTATTAATGTAGTGGATTGATTACATATTCAATATATATATATATTATACACGCATACATAGTAAGAAATATATTTGGACAGAATCGGTACAAATAGTGCTATCTCCCCCCAACTCCAAGGAATTTGATATTTCAAAATATGTCAGAATAATATATATATATATATTTTTTTTAAGAATTAGAAATTACATAAACTCTGAAATAACTTGTCTGATTTGAATAGAATAGAAACATTTGCATTAAATAAACAGTTTAAGCGCACAAATTATCCGTCCTATTGCAATATTCTCAATGTGAGACACATCATCAATGAGTACTTTGGTTAATTTTAAAAATATGAAGAAAAACTTATCAATTATTTCTAGGCTGTCCACAACAAGATTAAAAAAATAAACGCCCCCCCCCTCCCCTCTCGAAGAAAGTTCTGACATGGCACCCCTGAGTACAATGTTCAACACTCAATAAAACTTAAAAAATAAAATATATTTAAATTTTAGCAATTACAGGGCTCCCACTGGTCCGTTTTTTGAAAACCAGTATTTTTTTAGAAAGAAAATTTTGATAGGTATTTTTAACAATTGCAACTAAAACGCGCTTCAGAGCTAGTTTTTACAAAATTTATAAATAAGATTTTTCATAAAAAAAAAGTGGTGTTCAAAAAACGGACCGAGTGGGAGCCCTGCAATTACTTTAAAGGAAAAAAGCAATATATTAAAATATAAAAAATAAAATACATTCAAATTTTAGCAATTACTAAAAAAGAACGATATAATTATTAAAATATGTAACTTGCTAAATGTAATATGAATTCTTAATTTAATATAATATAGGCTAATAAAATCATTATTCTTTTTTTTTTTTTTAAGTACATAAATATTAGACTAAAATTTAATTTCCCACAGAAACAAGTGAAAAGCCCACTTAGTAAAATTTAAAAAATATATTCAAATTTTAGCAATTACTTTAAAGGAAAAAATATATATATATTTATTAAAATATGTAACTTGTTAAATGTAATATGACTTCTTAAAAATAATATGGGCTAATACAAATCATTATTTTTTTTTTCAGCATATAAATATTAAGCTAAAATTTAGTTTCCCACACAAACAAAAGAAACACTCAGTAAAACTTAAAAATTAAAATATATTCAAATTTTAGCAATTACTTTAAAAGAAAAAAAACAACACATTAATTAAAATATGTAACTTGCTAAATGTAATATGACTTCTTAAATATAATGTAGGCTAATAAATAGCATTATTTTCCTTTTTTTTTCAGTATATAAATATTAGGCTAAAATTTAGTTTCCCACAGAAACAAAGGCAAAATTCAATCAGTAGAACTTAAAAAATAAAATATATTAAAATTTTAGCAATTACTTAGAAATAATAAAAATTAATAGCAATAAAAAAATATAAATAAATATTTAAAAAAAAAATTAAAAATAAAAAAAAATAAATATTAATAATAATAATAAAAAAAATAGCAAATACATTAAAGGAAAAAAAACAATATATTAATTAAAATATGTAACTTGCTATGTAATATGACTTCTTAAATATAATAAGAGATAATAAAAAGCCTTTTTTTTCAGTATATAAATATTAGGCTAAAATTTAATTTCCCACAGAAACAAAAGAAAAATTCTAAGTCAAGTTATTTTAATGAAAATCTCATGCCTCTGTCAATTAAGATTTAAAACTAACAGATTAATCAAAACATTTTTAATTTCCTTTATAGAAGATGCTTATGATAAAAGCATTATTATCTACCTTTGATTGTAAATCTTGTTACAATGCTTAATATGAAATTCTGTAACTAGCCTTACGTTTCTACATTTTGGCATGCTTGTCCTAAAACACTTACAAAGTACCTCAGATTGTGTCAACTAGCAACCTTTTATAATGCTTTTTACAATGTTTGCAAACCTTTCAGACAAAGCCTTTAAAAAGCATCTAGTCATTTACATGTTAGGGTTATAAAAATGTTTTAAAATTCAAAAATTGTTATCTGGGCCTACGACTTTTAGAATTTAAATTAGCTACATTTGTTTTTTGACCCCTTTTATACTGTACCTATTTTATCAAACAACGCAATTAGAAATTTTTTGAATGGCTTTAAACATTAGGCTTAGTGTATGTCATTTTCATTTTTCCAACTAAAATTGAATAATAACTGAACGGATTTTGAAGATCTTAAGCAAGGAAGATGAGAATTATTGAGATAAAAGATGAGCTATATGAAAAGCACGGAAGTGTATTATTAACGGTTGAAACTAACAAATAAAATAAAAAAAAATATTTATATACAATTAAAAGCAGTATTTCTTATTCATAGTTTAACTTTTCTCAGACCCCAAATCATATAGCGTTTTTATTAATAATATAATGTTTTTATTACTATTATTATTATTATTATTTTGACATAATTATCACTTCAACGGAGGTGAGTCGTAATTTATATATATTTAATGAAAATTTCTATTTCTGAGTCCTTATCATATCCTTTTTAGAGTATTACAGCAATATACTTACTTGATGCATTAATATGAAAGTTTTTATCAATTTTAAGGAATAATGGCATCGAAAAAAAAAATCTAAGAATATATATCTACAATTGTCCTTTTATGAGAGATGTTAATTTAAGCATTTGTTTTAGATCCTCTTCAAGTAACCTCTGAAAAATACAGTAAAATAATCAAAATTGTAACAAATTAAATATTCTTTTCTCCCCTTTGAAAATTCCATTCCAAAATATTGGATAAGAGATCGAAAATCGACAAAAAATAAAAATTAAAAATCGGTTAAAGATCGAAACATCAGATCTGCATTGTTTTATTTGATTAAGGCGATCAGAAAGGTTTGAAATGACGAAAATTGACTGAAGTTTGATGGTGGATTAGAAAACCTGTAATTATATATTATTTATTTTTGCATTTATTTATTTATGTTTCATGGAAATAAAAAAATATATATTTGTTAAATTGTAAAGATCAATAACAAAAGTTTTAAAACTGGACGACAAAATCAATCTTACAAAATAATTTTGTCACGATTGTGAAGTCCAAGTTAATATTTTTGAGTCGTTTTTAGGTGCGTTTGTAATTATATAAATACGTAGCACCTATAGTCGTCGATTGGTCTATCTGTCCACATTTAACACCGCAAAAACTACCCAACCGACTGGTTTGAAATTTAATATATATAATCGTTGCAGAATTTTGTAGAGTCATTTCAAATTTTATGAAAATTGAATCAAAACTTAAAAAGATATTAATAAAGGTTTTCTTCGTTCTATTAAATCCTCAATCATACGTAATTAATTCAATGATATCCCATGATAGATAATGATTCTAGTTTGCCATGGTGATTACGTCATATTTAAGATGAAGTGACATTATTTCTGTATTACTGAATTTAAAAACTAAATTTGTAAACTAAAATTGCTTAATTATGGCAATCAAAACTACTGACAGTAAATACTACTGACAGTTTTTTGGATAGATGTTTGCGGAGAAATAGACATTAAATGGAAAAAGAGTCTAAATACGGATTTCAAGTTCTAAAAATTTCAAATCTAGGCTTACGTTTCCCATTGGAACTTTTAGTAAATGTCAACAAAAGGTAAAATGTTGCCAGCTTAAAATGTACTTATTTTATTACGGAAATTAAAGATATCATAATAACAGACGATGTAATTCGTTTTTCCAATGAAATAATAACGATGATTTTTTTTACATTGTCTTGTATGGGATATTTTCGCATAGTATAATTTTAATATAACTGTAATTAATTGTTTATAAAAGTGTATTGCAACTTAATTTCCTAAAATAAAATAAATATCTATAATATGATAATCTGCACATAAAATAAATTTTGTATTCATGCATTTTTGGATAAGAGTGCAACAGCTCAACAAGATCTTAATTGCACCAAGATTTGAATATTTATAAAACTAGTTATAGTACGAAAGCACCTCATTTGTCACGTTTGACGTACAATTTCCAACTTGTTTATTCTTTCTATTGCTTATTATGTTCGATTATACCTGAAACAACAACAACAAAATTTAAATAAAAATAAATAGAAAATAACATATATATATATATAATAGAAAATTTAACAGTTTTCCGTGTTGGATTGATAGTAAAAGTTCTAAAGTTATGGTCGTACGAGCCGTAAACGTTGAGCCGCAAACAGGCGATGCTTGCGAACAGTAAAACTTTCTCGATTATACCTGAAACAACAACTGCAGTTGTCTCGGAACACTGTTAAATTTTCTATTATATAATTTATTTTAATTTTTTATTTATTTTAATTTTAATTTCAATTTTTTTTGTTGTTGTTGTTTCAGGTATAATCGAGAAAGTTTTACTGTTCGCAAGTATTGCCGATTTGCGGCTCAACGTTTACGGCTCGTACGACAATAATTTTAAGTGTTTTTCTATCAATTCAACTATACTACATTCTATAACAGACATATTTTTAAAACAATCTCATAACATTTAATTTCCGTTCAGTAAAATGATCACACTTTTTTCAAACGTATAAGTAATGCTAATATAAAAATGCTTATGCACGTTATGTTTTAAGTAAATCAGAGGTCATTCAGGGGGTAGTACAGAGCGGGGCAGGGGTATTAACCTTTAGAACACCAAAATGCCCCCTCCCCCCGGACGGTTGGAGATTTTGTATTTGGTAATGGTTCCAAAATGCAATTTCCCCCTCGGAAATTCCATAATGTCCCTCCCGGAGAAAAATGTGGGATGTTCAACACTGTAAGTAATAATATTAAGGAGTCTAAAAATTTGGAATAATTTTTCTAGTTCCAGGATAAATTGGAACATATTATCTTAAGAATGAATTAAAAAAACCCAGCAGTCATAAACATTTAATAGATACGTAAAGAAAGAGAATCCGAGCTTGGGAAAGTTTTAAAATAAATTATATTATTCTCGAAGTTTTATGTGAAAAGAATAATCTACGAAAATGTCTCTTAAATGGTGTGTTGCTACATACAAATATGCTGTGAGAGTCAACAGGTGTATCGCGAGCAGTGTTGTCACGTGTCCTGATTTACGCGAGACGTCTCGATTTTCAGGAGTTTCAAGACCCGAAGCCAAAAGTCTCGATTTTTCGTAATGCACAAATTCGCTTAAATTCCTTTTAGTACTTTATTCCTTTTAATGTTATTCATTATTCTGCATCGATTGGAATTTAATACCGTAAAAAACCTGATTCCCGAAAGAAATACCGCTAAGACGGAAAATTCTTTCGGTTCCTAGCTTTTCTGGTTTTACAGTATTTTATACAGTGAAACCGTTGAACCTGTTTATAACAGAAACCTGTCTTAAAAGTAAAAATTTCATGGACCCTACTAAAGGACTACCTTACAATTATAACTGCTCACCCAGAAACCTCTCCAAAACAGAATTTTGTTTCGGTCCCTAGTGATTCCGCTTTCACAAATTTTTACAGAATATTGCGTTTATTTAGTACAGTAGAAACTACTAAGAGAGAATCGCAAAGTAGAAGTTCTTTGCCATAGTTCGCAGTTTCATGGCTTTCTGCGATCTTTATAGAGATCGCAGGAAGCCATGGCAGTTCGCACGAATTTCTCCTTAAAGGAGTTCTTGTAGTGCTGCCATCTGTTGTGCAACAAGACAAAAAAACAATTCTTTTGAAGATCTCAGTTTCCGATTGTATAGTTTTCCATCACTCCTCAAAACATTCAATACAAATAAACATTAAATTCTTTCATTAAAAATTGTAACGAATGTAGCGATGAAAATATTTAAAAAATAATAATAAAAGTAATTAATAATGAGCAAAATAAAATCCATTGACAACAATTAATGCCTAGTCGAAACCAAATGTCCCTATCGGAGTTTCAGCATTGAACGAAAACGAAAATGAAATTTACGCAGATGAAAATTTGAAATTATTAATGGGTGCAAACATGCAAAGATATTATTCATGATACTCACAAACGCGACGTCATAGTTGTTTCATGATAGTCACAAACGCACATATATGTCAACAAAGACACTCATCTCTTATACATGTACATTATTTTATTTTATTTTATTTTACTTTTTATTTATTTATTTATTTATTTTTTTTTTTTTTTTGCAATCGAAAAATATCATTCAATCGTTAATATGTAATTTTTAAACCAATCATCACAATAGTTTATTGATCATTAAATAAGATTATTAAATATGCAGTTACGCATAGCGTAAAAATTAATATTTAGATTTTAATTTACCCCTCTGGTAATTCTTTCTTGTTTCATGATAATTTTTGTGTGCAGTTGTGGGAGGGGGGGGGGTCTTCACATTTTCCACCGACAATCTGGAAATCACCCCATGAGGATGTTTCTTATGATGTATCTCATATTACTTAATTTTTCTTGTCGTCTTGTTGTTTCTTTTTTTTTTTTTTTTTTTTCATTTCTGTTCATGTTTTGGGTTGATCTTGGAATTATTATTATCTATATAATAAAACCGTAAGTCATGTGACTGTCATCAACAGTTCCGGGATGTCCGTTTCACTTTTTCATATGCCAGGCGGCCATTTTTATTCAAAATTATTTTTGCAAATAAAACTGCATAAAAGTTACATTTTTAGAAAGATCGTTCAAAATAAATTAATATTTGAGAGATGACTTACGTTCAATTATGTATACATTCTGCAATAACTTCAGTTTAAATTAGGTTCGCAGTTAAAATTCTCTATCTATGAAAGTAAACAAAGAAAAAAGATTCATTCGTTGTGAATGTTTAAAATATTAAACCATGAATTTTTGGATCGCTGCCTGGCGTAAAAAAAATAATCCGCACCAGTGAGACAGTCAAAGTTTACCTTAATTCTGTTCCATACAACTCAACTTCCGGATCTTTTTTTGACGTAAGTTGAACTCATGTAATAATATTTAATGGATCAAATTTCGAAAAGAATTGTCAGCTTTTATTTTTTGCGCGTGCAAATTAGAAACGATACTTTAATTTGAAATCAAATGTTTTGATTTATGATAATTATTATTTTTCTATTTTAAATGAAAAATGTGAACGTCATGTATTTTAAATTGGAACAGCTGTCACGGACGCACCGGGGTTGGCGCGATTTTTGTTTTGCGCCAAATATGTTTAAGAATCTCCGCATTAGCGAACATATTGCAAACGGACATGAAGCATAAATTCTTAAGTGGGTTAAGCGGTTTTTGTCAAGAAAGATGAAATACATAACAACAAAAAATAAGCGAAATGCTACCGCAATCGCAAAAGTTCTTGATTTGTCAATTAGATTTTTCCAATTATGCGAGGGATTAAGGAAAAAAATAAATTATGAATAAAAATAATTTGTTACAATGCTTAACATACATTTAAGGGCGAACAAACTGGTCGCCAGTGGCGGCTAGTTATTTATATAAATACTTAGAATTCATAAAATAAAAATTTCAAAAGGTTAATTAATTAATTTATTTTTATTTATTTATTTATTTATTTATTTATTTATTTATTTCAATTTTTACTGTATCTACATAGAATTTATGCTGATATTTATGTTTTGATGTCAAGCGATGTTCTGTTACCTAAAATTAACATTTTTGTTTTGCGATTTATTGCCACGTATAGTTACATTAAGCGTTATTTTCGCTTAATGTAATTTTAATTCATTAATAATAATAATAATAATAATAATGTAAATTATTTTATTTTAATTATTGTTATACTGCTTAACTTTACTTTAAAATGTTGCTTCTAAATTCACGAAAATTGTGACAGAATAGCAATAACTTAACAGAAAATATAAATAAAATCGAGATTTTAAAATTTAAGCCGCAAGAAAAAAAAAAGAAAAGAAAAGAAAAGAAAAAGATAGCATGTTAAATGCTGATGCACCTTGGTTTTTTTTTTCTTCCTTTCTTTTTTGTTTCTTCTTTTCTTTTTTTCTTCCTTTCTTTTTTGTTTCTTCTTTTCATTTGTTTTCTTCCTTTCTTTGTTTTATTCTTTATTATTTTTTCTTTTTCTTTGGTACAGTTTTACAGATAGGAAAAATGATTCATATTGAGGATTTTATTGTAATAGATAATTTGATTATCACAGATACTTATTTTTTCAAGCAATAAAATAAGTTGATAAGGATTTCAATTTTTTTTCCCTTGATTTTACTGAGGTGAAGTGCAAATTGCTTACTATAGAATACAGTGGGCATAGCATTCATCGTTCATTTACAGGGACACACAAATCAATTCGGTTACAGTACTGTCTGTTAACAATAATTGCTGGAACCTCGTTTTCAGTTGCGAGACACGGTTTTAAATTTAACTCATTTTTATCCTATTACTTGGTGTGTATAAATTATATAGTTCATATACAGGGCTGCACAAAAGAATTCGAATACATTTCCGTTTAATGACGGAAATTGCTGAAAGGGAATTTTCAACTGTGTTAAGTGTTTCCTAACTGAACTAAATTTTAGCATACTTTGTAGTATATACACAAATCGATAGATCATATATATAGAGATTAACAAAAGAATTTGAATTCTTTTCTCGACTATAGATGGTAATTGCTAAAATCGGGTTTTCAAATGTTTTATGCGGTTTCCAAATTGTTTACTTCGATATCATCTTCCACCTTATTAAACGTGAAGCTTTGTTACAGTATTCTGAATGTGTTGGAAAGTGTTTCATAATCGACGGATGATGTTTCTTTCTTGTTTTCTGCAGTGCTACTTTACGGGTTAAGAAAGTAGGTTGTACATTTGAGGTATTATTATGATAGATTATCATAGATTTTTATTTTTTAGAGAATTAAAATGTGCTGATAAGGTTTAGATTTCTGTTACTTCTTGTTATCAAAATACCTTTATTATTATTATTATTATTATTTTTTAAATGCTGTATGCCCTGTTATATGGTGCGTCATTATATCGTTCATTCGTATATATTACTCTTTTTTATGCCTTCCGAAAACATTATATTCTACATTAGTCATATTTTTAAAATAATATTTTACGTATCTGGATTATAATAAAAACAATTTCCTATCATTAAGTTTATTAAAAAGTTATAATATGCGTATAAATTGTCATTTTGGTGACAATTATAGGAAACATTTACTTGTAGGATATCATGTTGCTGAATTTTATTGTCCTCGGTTATAACGTGCCTTCAGATATATCGCACATTTTTTATTGTCTTCCGGCGTAATACGATATTACGAAGGGTTGCTGTATCTGTATATATTATTGCTGCGTCACTCCAGAAACTACCGTCTCTCATGATATTGCATTCATTCAACGCATGTGTTATGACATTTGAAAAGAAAATTAGATTAGTCGAAATTTTGATTGATTGCATTCAGTAAAAGGGCTTAATTGTAAAAACCAAAACTTAAACTGTAAATTAATCAACTTCTACTTTTAAAGCTACTTATTTTGACATTCATCGCTGTTTTACAACATCTGTAGTCGTACAATAAATAGTCCGCAAACTTAATTATTAATCTATTTTTACATAATTTTCTTTGAAACAAAGACAATTAAGCAATAACAAACTTGAATAATTGAGTTTTTTAAAATTGAATCCTTCAGAGAAATGATCGCACACTAAATGTTGATATTCCTCTTTTCTTATTGTGCAGTTTCACGGGTTATAGGAATAATGATAAATATTATCGATATTTGGAATATTATTGTAATAGAAAATTTAATTATTATAAATATTTATTATTCAAAGGAAGAAAATACGCAGACAAGCTTTAGATACCTGCTATTTCGCTTGTATTTAGCATATACTTAACTAATTCTTTAACCCAGATTTTTAAAGTTCAGTATCCTCTGGTTATATCAAGCTTTCGTATATCATTTATTCGATATATCGAATGTTCCCCCCCCCCCCCAAAAAAAAAGGTGTTCATTAACCATACTTCTGAAGTAATGTTTTATGTATGTGAATTTATAACAAACATAATTTTATAGCATTAATTTTATTATAATATGATTATTAAATTGACATTTTGTTGAAAAATATAAAACATTTCCTGGTATTTCATCATTTTTTAATACTTTCGACTCCACTATATCACGCCTTCAAATATATCGCTTTTTTTCTTGCCTTCCGAATTGCACGATATAATAAGGGGTAATTGTATATATTATTATACTTATAATTACTTTAAAAAAATGGACTAGTCATTGAACTTTTGATTGGTTACTCCAAGAAAAAAAAGAAAATGTCACTAATATAACCAAAAACTTAAACTGCAAATTAATCGACTTTACTTTTAAGGTTACTGATTTTGACATTCATTCCTGTTTTTTAACATCTGTAGTTGTACTATAGTCCGCAGACTTTCGGGATAACATCCACCTTTTCCGATTGCGTGTTTCATTTATAATCACGCAGATGACAGCATAAGAGCAAGGGGGGGAAAATCGATATTCAGTTATATCAGACAAAATAACACGTTAAATGGTTATTAAAATAAAAATTACATAATAGAGTAATATCTGTCCGAAATACAACCTTGAGCATCAGTTTTGATATTTTGTGATGACTTTGTTAGCGGTTTTTCTAAAACAATTTAGATGTTACTGAAAATAGGTCATATTTAGAATTAGATTCCTAACATTTTTGATTTAGGGGCTCTCTGAATTTAACTCGATTGCTCTGATGCATCATAATTATAAAAGTCCTTCCGGCCTGTACCGGGAGGAGAAGGTAGCTTTCCTATATCTTTGTTTTAAAATTTTAGCTAATGTTACACGAAAACAGCAAGTTAAAATGCAAAGAAAACGTTTACAAAAGATTCGTTAATACTGAATTTGAATAAGAAATTCGCCAAATTATTGAGCAATAGCCAAATTGGCTTCATTTATGAAGACTTATTTTGGTCGCCCAATTTGGCGATATTTCACCAAATGTCGCCAAGTTTGGCGAGAATTTGGCACTAACGGATATGAATATATAGTTTTATGCGTATGATTGGGAAAATTATTACAACAATGAAAATTTTTGTAATGTGCTGTCT
This sequence comes from Maratus michaelseni, assembly GCA_963931845.1. Lineage (NCBI taxonomy): Eukaryota > Metazoa > Arthropoda > Arachnida > Araneae > Salticidae > Maratus > Maratus michaelseni. The sequence goes on along the minus strand of OZ007589.1, from coordinate 144,374,309 downwards.
TGTTTCAAAATGTCAGCCACCCTAGAATTTCAAACTGCTCTATCTCAGCCATTTTTTAAGATAGAGGTGAACCAAAAAATGCTCTAGAATCATCGTATCAAGGCCTAACACTTAATTAAAAAATAAATTTGAATTTTTAATTTTTTTGTATATTTATTTTAGTTTTAAATTTATAAATCGCCGCCATGTTGAAACAAAATGGCGGACCAAGCTGGCCTACGAACTTGGTCCAGACATTGGTGAGCTTAATACACACAATTAGTTTCATCAAAATTGATTTATAAATACGAGTATATATATACTAGGGGGTCTACCCCCTGCGAGCTACGCTCACCAACCCCCGCTCAGACTTCGAGGCCTCTAAAAACATGACAGCGTGCTTTATTTTAAAAATATTGGTAAATCTGTAATTGGGTTGCCATGCTTTTAACGTTTTAATGGGGCATTTTTTGATTATCATGGCCTCATACACAGCTGTTGCGACAACTGACGACTGTTTTCAGGATTGATAAGTAAAATCAATTACAACTTGAAAACCAACTTGTATAAAATGGTTACGTTTAAATTGTGGCTACTTCTCGGACTTTTATAACAACGATCTGTATTCTATTCTTCCTTCGTGTTTAAGGATGAGAAAAATTCCATCTGCTTGTGAATAACATTAAGAACCACGGTATTGAAAAGTACTATGTTATAGACATTTTCAGTAACAGGTTATAATTTTCTCTCTATTTTAGTGCACCATCATGCATATTTTCATGTTATTTTAAATATGTTAATTATTTATTTTAATTAATATGTATATACGAATTTTCTAATAATTATTTATCATACAAAATTAATTAAATATTTTGTGCATGCATGCCTTCATTTATTCGGCATCAATTGATGAGATATTTAAACAAATTTGCTATCCGCGATAATTTTACACCATGTTATGTCACTTGAATATTGTCCATAAGAAAATCGGGTACTTTTCCAGTATAGGATCCTTTGCTTTTAGGTTTGGCGTAATTCGAGCTTCAAAAAGTGATAGATTCGTTAAAATACATAGATTTGTTGCCAAAAGTTATGAAAACAAACCCAATGATCTTTTGGTGCTTTTCTATTATAGGGGTCTTGACGCTTTTTTAAAAAGCTTGGCGGAAAAAACCAAGCAGGATAAAAAACCAAGCAGGATATTTTATTCTCCTTCCGTTCAGTTGGGCAATTATTATTTTATATATCCGTTTCAAATATCCAAATTAGTGATTTTATAAATTCGTTTAATTAAATTTTACAAAAAAATAACAAAATGATAGTAATAAATAATAATTACTATTAATTCCTTTTCCCCCCTTTCTTTTGCGTTTGCATAAATGACGTCATTTGGACGAATTTATTCAAAATATTTTCAGTTTATAAATTATATTAAATGCTGAGAGACGATTGAATCCTGACGATAGAAATGTGATTTTTTTTTTCAAATTTTCCTGAAAAATATAATTTAATCACAATCTTGTTTATCGATTGAAATAAAAGATAAATTCAATTTCAATTTGAAAATGACGAATAAAAAAAATCAATAATCCCTATCGGGATCCTTTTCAATTTTTTTCCCTTTTTTGTCACAAAAAAAAACTGAGTAATTAGTTGCCATCATTACAGAAATGTCATTAAAATTCGAAAAAAATTAATATCTCGAAAACTAATTCCAATTTCAAAATTCTATTACCAGTTTTGACATCCGCGGATTTTTATGGACAATTGGTATTAATTTCACCATCAAGCGTTTAATATTTTATTAAAAATAGCCCTGAAACATAATCAGTCGTTTAATCAGCCGTTTCATAAAATCGTTTCATAAATTCGTTTCATAAATTCGTTTCATAAAATCGTTTCACAAATTCGTTTCATTAGGATTTTATATATATAGGGTAGATATATATGGATATATCTATTATATATAAATCAACATTTGAACGAAGGGTGGTTTTGGGGTCTGGGGGGTCATGATCGGTGAAAATATATCGAAATTTTCCGGAACTGCTTTCCTCCGAATGGCTGCAATAGGTTGCTTTATACTTTTTTGTATTGAAAGCTACCTAAAAATTAAGATTACTATATTTCATATACAGCATCTACACAATTAATCACTGGATAAAATAAAAGTCATTGGAATTTAATTTTACGAAGCATGTAGGAAGGATTTATATTGATATATGTATTGATATATGCTCAAAGATATTATTGTCATGCGTCGCAACATCAGAAACTTGGTGAAGAATAGCAAAACGACAACATGGCAACATTGGGAAATGGTGACGCCGAATGTAAAAGCAATTTGCGTTCTTTAGTCCGCGGAAGCAAAAATTCCAAAAGTCCGTTCAGAGGCCATTCAGACGTCCATAAAGAATACTAGGTTGCACATATGCGTGATTTATTCAGTGAAAAATTCCCAGACAGGCTTGATAGATATGGATATCTATCTAAGCTCTCCTAATATCACACCGACAGAATTTGTTTTTGGAATATATTTGAACAACACACTTTACGCTGCAGAGGTTTACGCCTTGGGTTTATGATGTACCCAATTGCGCCGAATTGATGCCAATTGATCGAATACCACAGCAACAGCTTCTGTGATTTCGCAAGTTTGGTGCGAAATCGAGGACTGGCTTGATGTTCTCCGAGCAATTGGTGATGCTGTTATTGAAATTTATTGAACATTTTTCATGTTGTAAACCATTTGATTAAATAAAACATCTTTGAATTATTATACAATAAGAATATTTTTAACTCTATTTCTACCGATGTCAAATGACATCTTTTAAAATTTTGATTTATGTTAACTTTATTTGTAATTTTTAAAGCTAATAAGTATGAAAAACTGGCCTAAATGTATTTGAAAGGATTTGTGATTGTTTTAATCTAAAATTTACAAATAAAATAAACCCTAAATAGAATTTTTTAAAAAGTGTTATGTGTTAATGATAGAAATAGTGTTTATAACTTAATACACATTTTTTGTAAGAACTTATTATCTAGTGATTAATTTATGGACTCCTTGTATAGTTTTGTATATAAGTAATTAAAGATAAAAACTTTCTAATAAATCTCATGAGATGCGTTACCATAATCTGATATTTATGCCTCTTGTTCCTTACATGACTTCGAATTAGAGCCGAATTCTAGAGCGGGGGAATATTTAATCAGAACTAAAAGTTCTGGGAACTAATCATATTCTCAATTACGGAACATAGCAGCGCCACCTGTTAGTCTATATACATCAAAGCCTTATCAAGATTTATATGTGACAAGGTCTAACTTAATATGGAGTTTGATGAAATTCCATTCCATAGATGCCGAGATATAGCTATCAAGGAAATCGGGAAAATAGTGTATAGCAGCGCCACATGTTGAGCTATAGACACCCAAATCAAATCCGTGCCTGTTTTTGTCAAAATCTAACATAATATGAATTTTTATGAAATCTCGTGATTAGTTCTCGAGATAGAGCGCTAAACGAAATCACGTTTTGATTGAACATAATTGTTGTATCGACATAACATGAAAGTGAGTGATAAAACTATTTATTGGAAAAAAACAAGTAATATAATTTTTTTTAAAAGTCAATTCCTACTTTTTAATCATAAATATATAAAATAAACCCGTACAGCATTAATGTCCCACGTTATCTTTATTGAACATTATTTTATAATCATCGTTGCGGTATTTTATTTCTGTGGCATCACTAATTTGAGATAAATCTTTCATTTCATTTATGAAAACAATGGGAGGAATTTTTTTCTCTCATTTAAAACTAAAATTAATTAATTGAATTTAATGAATGAATTAATATTTGAAAAAACTGTGTTAACATAAAGTGTCATCCACTACAAGTTTAAAAAAAATTATTTGAACTTGAGTGGATGAATAGAAAATATTTTATTAACGATTGAAAATTTGAACAAGATATATATAGAGAGAGTGTGAGCTAATAGTAGGAATTTAATAAAGTAGAAAAAAAAATAGTTGAAAAAAATTGAAATATATCGAAAATAATATAATACATGAACTTCTATGGACTTTTTGGGCCACTGTATTTTGGGCCGTTTGAGTTGACGAATGTTTTTTATTAACAATCCCCGACAAGATCTTGGCACTATCGACTGCCAGTACAGTTTGGATGTCAATGCGAGTAATATTTTGGAAGCTAATCGTGTTGACAAAAGTGTAATTTTTAATGAGAAGCCGGAGATCTGCTCCGAAAACAAGAAAGAAATGTCATGTAATAATAATAATAATAATAATAATAATAATAATAATAATAATAATAACAAGTTGGAAATTGTACGTTATGCGTGACAAATGAGGTGCGTTCTTACAATACTAGTTTTACTATGTTTAAAAAAAAAAAAATCTTCGTTATTATTTCAATGAAATGAGCAAAATTAGCATGCCTTTCTATTCTCTTATTACGTATATTTACAGATGCGATTTTTTTTCGACACCAGGTAACCCTGCAAAATTTACCATGGAGATATTGCTTTGCGAAAGATTATTTCGATGGTTTAATATTTCTATGATTCACGATGAACGAATCTCTTGTGTTTATTTACTTTAATGGATACAGGGATAAATATTGGGCTGTTAACCGAATTCTAACTGAAGTTATCTCAGAATCGATACATTTTTTTTAATGTATCTCATCTCTCAAACAAACAATTTTTTTAACGATCTTTCTAAAAATGTAACTTTTATGCAAATTTATTCGAAAAAGTAATTTTGAATAAAAATGGCCGCTTGGCATATTTAAAAAGAAATGGCCAGCCCGTATTTGTTTTCCTCAGTCACATGACTTGCGCTTTTATTATATAGATTATGCATGATAGGAGTTAATAGAATGAAGAAAACTTTTATTAATATCTTTTTAAGTTTTGATTCGATTTTCATAAAATTTGAAATGACTCGACAAAATTCTGCAACGATTATATATATTAAGTTTTAAACCATTCGGTTGGGTAGTTTTTGCGCTGTTATATGCGGACAGACGGACGGACGTACCAGATGACAACAATAGATGCTACGTATTTATATAATCACGAACGCACCTATTAATAATAATAATAATAACAATAAATAATAATAATAACAATAAATAATAATAATAATAATAATAATAAATAATAATAATAACAATAAATAATAATAATAATAATAATAATATATAATAAATGATAATAATAATGTTGAGCGAATGATACATTGAATGAGAACAGATAGAGGAAAATACTAACAGCCAGTTTATATAGAATGGCGAAAAATTGTATTTTAGATAATTTTATTTCTTTAATCCTTTTTTCCTGGGCGAATTTATAATTCTGTTAAAGAAAATTTTATTTAATACGTTTATTAATACCAGCAGATTTTAGTTTTCGTTCAAATTAGTTTACCATATTTAGAAAATCAGTTTTACGAAGATAAATATTTTAAACTATTTACACATTTACATATTTACACTTCAAATACTTACACATAGGTAGCTTTTATGCTGTGTGGAAGATGTGCAGTAGAATTTTTTTTCACTCAAAAATATCAACAGATAAGACCACAATATACAGTTGCCCATCGTTATAGCGCGTCTCATTTACTTACTCATTGGTATATATCGCTCATTTTTCGTATAGCCCATCTAGAAGAAAAGTAAATAAAAACTCCTCTTTAAACGCATCATATGTAAACGACAATAAGTAAATGCAATTCCATGTTTTAAATTGATTGTGAACACTTTAATTTGCACATACATTTCTGTTTTGAAGATAAAAACAAAACATTTACATGTAAACTTTCATCTTCCTTAATTTCTTTAATGCCCTTGGTTATACCGTGCTTTTTTCTTGTGAATAAGCGCAATATAACAAGAGACTACTGTATTTATTTATTATTTTATTAGATTTGAGAAATTTCAAAAACCAATTTTATTTAATAATTAATCTAAGTATTTTATAAAATGGCCTATAATTGCCGATGTAATAAATCAGCTTTAATGAACGAATGATTTCAAAATTTTGTATTATTTTTATTATATAAGTCTTCTAATGTATGGATGTTCAGACATTCAAGGGGGAAACCATTGAAATGAAAATTTTCTGAATTCATAATTTAAGACAAAAGGGGTTAAATATTATAATTTCATTAAAAACTCATAAAAGTAGCTATTACATGGACAATATATGTCGGACGTAAGAAAAGAAACAGCAATAAAAGAAACCTTTCAAAAAAATTCCTTTTAATAAACATCTGTAAGAAAAATATTTCCGGTAATTATGTTATAACCAAAAAGTTCATTCAAAAGTTTGTTTTCTTAGCTTTTAGTAGTACCGTAGTGAATCTCAGCAATGTGTTAGCCATTCCTGCGTGATTTACGGTATTATTCAATGATTTCGGGATTGCGTGCACATTTACTGCGGATGGGGGAAAAAAAGAGCCAATTAGGGTGACGCCCCGCTCGGAGCACAACAATCGCCCATAAATGTCAGATGTAGGTGGGATCAGATTCGAATTGTTTAACATGCACAATAATGCAGATTTTTCAATTTCAGAGCCATTAACAAACGATAAATACGCTTGCTCTTCCGTAAAATTTATTTTTACATTCGTCCTTTTTAGTTTAAAAAGAAATCCTTGTTTAAAGACATGAATTGTATTTAATACTTTTTTTTAACTGAAAGGAAATTTAGCTTAGGAAATGAAATTTTTAAGGAAAGCCTTATAAACTCGCACCATCAAAAAGTGATTTTGTTTAAGCGACAGGATTGCTTATTGCTTTCAATCGCAGGAAAAACATCCTGTCATTTATGATGAAAGCACTCCGATAGTGGAAAGAAACTCTGGTTGTACCTTTGTTATATTGTGGAAGCGTACCTGTAACTGTTTCATTTCAAACAAAAATTAAATGCTACTGACTTTTTCATCAGCCTAATCGATTAGCAGAAATTACTATATTCAAATAGACCGATCAACTTTGACACTTCATATAACAACATTGGAAAATTAAGAGTGAATATACAGGGTGATCAGAAAATGATTATACATTTGAAAATTAATAATTCACGAAATAATGTAGGTAGAAAGGTAAAAATTGACACACATGCTTGGAATGACATGGGGTTTTATTGTATCCACAAAAAGTTCATAAAATGGCCGACAGACGCTTCGTGTGATAAGAAAAGCATTAATTAGCATAACAAATTATGACAAAGCAAAGACGATGTTCTTCAGAACGAATGCTCAATATGTCCACCGTCATCCCGCAACAATAGCTGTAGCTGAAGGACAATGTTGTGCACAGCACTGTGCAGCATATCTGTAGTTATGGTGAGAAATTGGCGTTGGATGTTGTCTTTTAGCATGCATATTGATGCCGGTCGATCGCGGCAGATTTCCCATTTTGATAGTAGAGCTTCACTAACATTGCCTTTTCTGGTAACGTCAATATGCTGCGATTGCTGGTGCATCGGATTCTCTCTCTCATTACAGCTCCTTTTATACAGGATTCTCAGACAGAGTCACTGACGTTTTGCTATTCAATGCCATCTGTCGGCCTTTTTTAACCTTTTTTTTGTGTGGTTACAATAAAACCCCATGTCATTCCAAGCATGTGTGTCAATTTTTACCTCTGTACCTACATTATTCCGTGAATTATTAATTTTTCAAATGTATACTCATTTTCTAATCAACCTGTATATACATATTTATAATCGAAAAAATATGAATTATAACCCATTTATTTTTTATCAGAAACCGATTTCTAAAAGCTTCAAATGCGCGAATCCACAATTGCAGCTCATTCCGCCAAGTAGTTTTTGAGTTCTGCTTAAAAAACTGTCCACGTTGCAATTTGTTTTGCAAAGATTAAAAATCAATTTAACATTGGAGTTCAAAACTTCACATCAGCATAATTCCTGAACTACTTCACCAAATGACTTCCCAATTTCGAATCCTAAGGTAAAATTTTACGAAAAATTCAAACATGATGTGAAAATTAGGTGTTCGCATTGAAAATTTCAAAGTTTGATACAATTTTAATATGTAAACAACCGTTTGAAATTTAAAAAAAAAAAAAAAAACGTAAATTGAAAGAAGACAAAATTCCCATCGAATGGTTATTGTAGTTTTTTTTTTTAGTTTTTCTCTGCGACAATTTGGCCATTAAAGTGATCGGTAGTGCTCTCTCTCTCTCTTTGTTTTTTTCGTACGTATCAAGATGATATTTCAAGTATGAGAATATACTTTAAGTCAGAAAGGTTGATAATTTAAAATGTAAAAAATGCTTTTTTAATCGTAGCCATTCTGGCGCTTAAATAAAGTCTGTTAATGAGGCATTTTTATCTTTGCTTGTCTTTTTAATGATCATAAAATTAAAAAAAAAGCTTTTCGTTTTATGTTTAACTTAAGATCTTTTAAGCTTTACTAAAGAACAATTTCTTTTGGCAGTGATTATTTAGTTGCTCTTTCCTTATAGAAAGAACTTTCGCTAACATTAGCGTAAAATAGGACTAATTAGAACTGTTATTGTGAAAATGTTGTATTAGGAATCATGTAAGAAAATATAGTCAAATAAATGAGGAATACTAAATACTAAATTACTGGAAACATATAAGTAATAAGTACTAACTAATATTAAAGACTGTAAATTTAAAACTAATATTATATAAATTAAAAAAAATGTTGTTTTATCTGAAACATGAAAGTTTCGTTCTTTTTTTTGCTCAGAAAAAAAACAGACTTTGAAAGTTAGCAGTGGAAGAATTTAGATTTAGATATAGATTCCTTTAATCCAGTGGTTCCTAAATTTTATTGTAGGTAAACCACCTACAATTTTTGATTTTTTTTTTTTTTTTTTTTTTTTTTTGCGACCTGACTAATAGGTAGGCCTTTTGTATAAACATAAGGAAAAGATGAACGCAAAACAATCACGCGAGAAAAACAATAAGTAATAATAATGTGAAAAAAGGATTTTATTAACGTTTCTTTCGCATAAAAAATTGTGAATTTATTAAGCAAAATTCAGTTTAAAAGTCAAAGAAGAATAAATCATAGAAAACTACAACAGTTATCTTATATTAAGTGTTGAAATAAACATTATTTAACCGTGAATAAATAGAAGTTTTCAGAAGAGAGAGAGAGATGATTTAGATGATGAATGTTAAAATTTTGAACACTAAGTAGTTAAGAAATAAATTATTACTCACTCTAACCCTGATCCTGGGGCAAAAACTGTTTCCAAAATTAAAGGTGCAACAGATATTGATAAGGAAACATCTGTGGGTATTAAAACCCTAAATCTCTAGGATAATGCTGAAAACTTAGTCTTCAGGAAAGTGTGGGAATGATGAAATAGGATATTGGAGACCTGTAATATGAGTAATAATGTTCAGATTACCAACAAATGGAGATAGTACGGGTTAAAACTCTGGTGGCTGTAGATTATGTGATTTGTTATGCTGGTAATATTCAAAACTTTTGGCTAATCAATATCTTTCAGACTTCAAGGACTTTTTATATGCTCAACATGACTGTTATAGGACGAACAATTGACACAGGGTGCTTCTCGATCACAATCGGTCCTCTCGTCATGATTCACACCACAATTAACACAGCCTCCCCCCCCCCCCCCCCCCCAGACAACATTTTCCTGATTGATCTAACGATTGGCACTTTTTGTAACGTTTAACTATCGTGTGGAGCTTAAGGTGGCACCGTTTTAGCCCAATTTAAATTGGAACTTCTTGGATTCATCTCGGATTATCGTCCGATAATATATTTTATACATTATAATATATTTAATAAATTTAATATATCCATAATATATTTTTGTAATGAAGGTAGCAGGAGAAAAATCCAGTTATTAAGTCCCTCTATACGTGAAGGTTGTTTCCTTAAAAACTTAAATTCGTTGTCGGAAGAGCAATATTTATTTGCGATGGAAGCTTTAATATAATTCGAGCCAATGAGATCAAACATGCCAAGAAGAATATCCTTTGCATAGTAGCCGATTTTATAGTGAAAGAAAAGTTTTATTTTCAAGAACCGGAACACTCTGGAGTTCTTGTTTGAGAATGTAAGCTTTAACAGGTGAGGAACACGAACTTTCAACTGTGGAACCTAATGGAGTAATGCTCAAAACCATAGAAATGGCTATAGTTTAATTGACGATGAGCCTGTTGATATCTTTACCCGATACCCAGTTGTTATTTATGTGTCTGGCAATTACAATACTTTTGTTGACATAATTGATCTGGTTGCAGTGGGTTTGCTGAGCTCTAGTAGAAGCTACGGAACTATTGAATGTTACCATATCACTAATTACTTTTTGGCTGGAATGTACGATTGATACACTATTAGATTATTTAACTTTCGTGTTTATTGCGGCTGTCGCTACCATAGATTCTTGTATTCTAACTGTAATTGTTTGGGGTAAGTTAGTCATATTCATATAATTGGTTCATATAAGTAGTTCATATAATTGGACAGTGTAATTGTGCAAAGCATCGGCAATAGATTGAATATCTCTAGAAGATGGAATAAGTTCAGCAGTCCTACATAATGATCTTCCTCACATTTTAGCAGGTGAAGTTACATATCACCCATGCTGCGTTAAAGGGTCTGTACCGAGAACTGAGAATGTTTCCTATTAAGAGAGTCAGACAGGAGAATGTCCAAGACAACCGAGTGCAGACTTTTAAATTTAATTTTGGCCTGATTGATGACGTGAGAGTTACAGCCCTTGAGAATTCGGGATAAATACAATTTGGCCTTGTCAACTAGTATTGGTACAGGATTTTGTGACTTTGTTTTTTAAATGTCATACCTTAAAGAGCCTCAATATTAATTTTACATCTATGCTATCACTCTGAGATTCGAGGAGCTCTGAGTAGCTACTCTCAGATCCATAGCCAGAGGCCTCAAAATATTATCCCGAATAGAGACTCGAGTCTTCAAAGCAGACGGAACGCTTAAGAGATTTTGGAGAAGCTACTTCATCTGCAGTAATTGTTGATATTTTTGAAGACTTGGTGATGCATAAGGGAGATTTCTCTGAAAAAACGAGTGATTCAATTGTGTAAGTTGAATAGTCTGTATACGAACAATCATAATGGGTGCTAATGGGAGACAACGAAGAAAAGTCTGAAAGATCTGATGTTTCCGAAGAATCTGGAAGGTGCGGTAGCAAGATAGGTGGGGCTAGCTCTTTAAAATCGAAATATGAATTATAGTTAAAGTTCATAAAAGATTAAGCTAATTTAAATATGATGTCTGCGGATGATTTTGTAACGTTAATTTGAAATTAGACAATGATTCGGCTAGCTCTAACTTAGCAACAACCTTGCTGAAGAAAATATATTTGAGAGGACTATAATTTATTAGAAATAATCAGCAAACGAGGCAATCCGAGGCTCGAGAAGTCAGTCCACATATCTCAAAGAAAGAAAGAGTGGAAAAGAATTCTAGGGAACAGTTAATAGATAAAAAAAATAAGCCAAACTTCCTAAAATGGCTAACAAAAAATATAGAAAGTCAAAAGGGGTTACGAAGTTTTAATTAATTTATAATATAAATATAATTTTAAGTAAGAATTATAAATATTATACATTTATTGCATTTTAATTACGTACTTTTAGTATAGAGAGCGGTAGTAGTAAAAAATGTTTTTAAAATGTATCAAAATACTCCCTATATCTTAATAGATTTGAAATAACGTATTGTATCGTTTAATGAAAAAATATATCTTTATAATAATTTTAATTTAACTATTTATTATTATAATTATCATTAGTTTTTACACAAATTTATTAATATTATTACCAATATCTTTAGTTTTTAAATACAATATTATTATTCAATTTGTTAAAATCGTTGATCTATTTATTTTTTTAAAACTGTAACTTTCAACTGGTACAGTAGATACATGTGCAATTAAAAAAGTTTTGTTAACACGTTGAAAAATGTTATTGAAAGGGTACGTTTTGTTCCTTTATATTTCATTTTGTTTCATAATGTTTCAATGAATCTCTTCTTGTATATTCATAATGCTACATTACACCTATTATCTTTAGATATTTAATATCTGTTCATTTTTATTCAATTTTCTTTAATTGTTTGATCGTAATCTATCGGTCAGTTTGAATGAATAAAATTTGGCTCAGGCTTATTCATTCAAACAGAAATCAATGACGTTTCACTTATATTTGTCGAATATTGGCCTTGATACAGTGTTCCACGATGTAAATTTCAATTTGCTTCTTGTCATTTTTTCACCATATGCACATTGGATTTTTTCTTCTTATAACTTTATTTTTCTATTTATTTCATTTTGAGAATCTCACATTTTTGGATATATTGCTTTGTATTTTATTATAATTATCGGTTCTTATATTGTCGATTAATTATGTGATTTGATGGTTATTATTCAAAAAAGTTTTATTATATATATATATATATATATATATATATATATATATGGAGATTTAAGTAGAATGATAATAGAACTTGATATGTTTTTTTAAATTCATAGATATTATAATTATATATATATATATTCTTGCATCAAATCTAACCTAATCTATTTAAAGATAGGTAATCATAAAGTGTATACAGAATACAATTAAGTTGCTACACACACACACACACATATATGTGTGTGTGTATATGTGTGTATATGTGTGTGTATATACATTTATATGTATATATGTATATCCCCCCACAGGTCGTATGATGTTTCTGTGATGTTTTAATGGTTATATATATATATCCGCAAAAACAAAATCAGCATATGTAATCTTCTACTCAGCCCACAAAAGAATTATCACATTATTTTCATATACAAATAAGACTACACCTGAAGTAATTATCTAATTGCACAGGTAATTTCGTTTCAGGTGTTTTACAATTAATTTGATATACATCTTCAAGTGATGATTCAACTCAAATATTTAAAAGATGTTCTGAATTGTCATTTCCAAAATATACAAGCCATACTTTCAGAAAAACTGACCTTCACATTCATAAATTTGCTAGCCGTCACATTCAGAAAATTTACTCACTTTCACATTCATGAACACTCATCATCACATTCATGGACATACTCATCATCACATTCATGGACATACTCATCATCACATTCATGGACATACTCATTTTCACATTCATGAACTTACACACTTTTACTTTCAGGAACATAAAAACCTACACTCATAAATTATAATCCAAGAAAGGGGCACCTTCATCTTCATGTTGATTAACAAGAACTTAAGCTATGATGGAGAAAAGTACATCTTCACATTCATGTGCTAGAGTGTGGTACGGAGTGGCTTTAAAAAGTAATATGACTGAACATGAAACATAAAATCAGTTTATTCATTAAATGTTCGCAAAACAGAAGGGGAAGGGCATCTGCACATTACTGAAGTCAAGGAGTGGGAGGGGGAAGGAGCAACAAAGAGGTATAACTGAATTCTAGACATTAGTTTATTCATTAACAATGTAGACAGAACAAGAGTAAAAGGCTTTTTCATGCTCATGTATTAAGCCAGGAGAGGTCGTCAAAGGGTTAAATAGTAGAAAAACTATATGTTGGACATTAGATTTTTCTTTTTTATATTTTTGCAGCAGATAAATTAATTATAATATTTTGATGATCTGATTGATCGTTCTGCGACCCATTAAAACATCGCCCATAGTTTGAGGACCGCTGATCTAATTAATGATTTCATTAAAAAACGATAATTACAAGATTATTAGGATACAGAAAAGTTTGGAAAACAGAACGAAGAAAAAAACGAGAAAAAATTAAATTTCCAGGCGAGCAGTTGCAGATAGACCCCCCCCCCCCCCACCTTCCCAACAATATTTAGATGACCAAAGTGTAAAATAAGAAATAAAGAAAGGAAAAGAACCATCCTCCAAAATCTAATGATCGCGCAGAATTTATAAGTTGAAGACAAAAACACTTTTTAAATACACATATGTAACTTATTATACTCAATGAATGTAACAAGTACTCGCACTAATAAAATCATTACAAAAAAGTGTGATCCAATGCCATCTGCTCTGTGACAAATGTGTCTTTATAAAAAATGATTCGAAAATTTCATACAGATTTATTTCATTGTCTGACAAAAGTCAATATTTGGAATATATTGATATTCTAATAGAGCAGAGGTTCTCAAACTGTTTCAGTCACGGTAATTGGAAATTCAACGCAGAGCACTAAATTTTATCTCGCAGCTATATACTGTATTTAGTATATAAAAAAACAAAATGGCATTGACGATACAAGGTAGTTTCGTCATTTAAGCTTGGAAGACAATAGATTTTATAGTTTCATTCTTTTCTTCACTAATTTCCAGAAAACACACACATGAAAAAAGTTTATAATAATAACATTTGAAAATAAATTCAGGGCAAATATTGCAGATCACAATTTGTTATTTTATTAATTTGACATTATTATATTTGTTACACATTTTTACTTGGTTTCGTGAAACAGAAATTTAATGAGCAGCATGATGCTGTTTTGATTTGTACAATGAGATTATATCTGGCTGAATTTCGGGTTGTTGCAAATGAATACCTTGCTCAGCATTGAGACGTGATCTGTATTTTGTTTTAGTAGCGGTGTATGCGGAGAATCCTGTTTCGCATAAATAAGTGCTTGCGAAGGGCAGGAGAATAAGGTTCGCTTTATCTGATAGGATTTTAAATTCATTTTTTAGCGTACATCAAAAATCGGAGATTGATTTCTCAGTTTTAAACTTTGATCTTATCGCTGTATCTGATGTCAAATCAAGCAAGCATTCATATTCCTGTGATGTCAGAGAGGACGGTGTTTTGGATATATAGAGTATGGCGTTACAACCCAAACGTTTTCTTTTATGTTTTTATGCGATCCTTTTGGAAAATAAGAGTTCAAAGTATCAATCAAACGCAAGAGATGAACTTCAAACTCGTTTACGATATCCACAGGAATGCCTGATTCGAGTTCTGCAAATCCTTTTGTTAGTGGAAAACAATCCAGGCTTTTGTTTTTGATTCTCTACCCAATATTTCAGTTTCTTTTTAATCTTTCTACTTTATCAGTAGCAACAAAAACAGTTACTGCTTTTCCTTAAAGTGAGAGACATAAATCGTTTGCTTTTGTAAAAATATCTGCCAAATACACCAATTTCATTAGCCAACGATCATCACACAACGTCTCTCCCAAAGCAAAATGATTGTCACTCATGAAGATTCTGATTTCATTCCTTAGTTTAAAGAGGCACATTAAACTTTTGCCACCGGAGAGCCACCTTATTTCTGTGTGAAGAAGCAAACACGTATGAAGACTTCCCATGTCATCACATAAGATTTTAAACAACCTGGTATTCTTAGATCTGTAACGCTCGAACTATACACACTCCATCATATTTTCTCTCCTTTTCTTTTTTTTTCTTTCAAAAGAACTGAGAGGCTGAGTAAATTAGACTTTACCAGCAGAGAAGAATGTTTACAGATTTTGTTGCCGACAAGGCATCTGAGCTAAGCCGTAATGTTAAATTAACTGAGTTATTTTGTAAATAGTAACATGTAAATACGTTGTAAATATTAAATTTATTAGTCAATGAAGAAGTTGTCAAGTTTTAATTTGTAACTAAAATAGTTTCCACCCCGGATTCTAAATAATATGTCACAAGAAGTGGCTCCCTAACGTCGGGCCCGAATAGAAGCAAGATATGAAGATAAGTATTATTTTTAAAATGTGTTAAACTGTTTTAATAAGAAAATTTAGATACTGAAGTACAAAAAGTATTTCCTTTGATTCATCCGGAATCTGAGGATTTTTGAAAATTGTATTTGATTCGTCCAGAATCGAAATATTTTGGAATTATTCTATTCAACCTGAATGATATTTTCCTTGGAATTGAAATACGAAAAATCGTCTGCAGCTTCAAGTATTTTAGTATCTGAATTAAATGAAGATATTCATAAGAGAAATATATCTAATATTATTATTGAAGTTATTATTATAAACTAGCCGCCACTGGCGACCAGTTTGGTCTCCCTTAAATGTATGTTAAACATTGCAACACGTTACATTTATTCATAATTTAATTTTCCCTTAATCCTTCGCCAAATCGGAAGATTCTAATAGACAAATCATGAACTTTTGCGATCATGGTAGCATTTCGCATATTTTTTGGGCACAAATGTCACATACGCACGTTGGCGCGATTCCCCCCCCCCTCCCCCGCCAATTTGGCGAAAACTTTGTTATGGAAATTGTTGTTTATTTACTTTTATTTTTTATTTTAATTCTATAAATTATTTTTGATATGTATATCAATATTTATTTACAACAAACTATCATTTATTTATTTTTATTCTTTTTTTTAATTATGAGTATTTTTGTTAGCCGGGAGCAGATGATAATTCGCCAAATATCGTTCCCATCACCGTCATTCATACTACAATTAATTTAATTTTAAATTATAAACCTGTCACTCATTTCATTTAAAATACTTAACTTTAATCTAAAATGCTTATATTACATAAATTTAAAATACTTCACACTTTTCATTTAAAAGAGAAAATAAATAAATAAATAAGAAATAATATCATAAATCAAAACATTTGATTTCAAAATCAAAGTATCATTTCTAATTTGTACACGCGATAAATAAAAGCTGTATTAGCGATTTTAAAAATGCTAAAAATCTGATTCATTAAATATTATTACATGAGTTCAATTTACGTCAAGAAAAGGTCCGAAAGTTGAGTTGTATAGCACATAATTATGGTAAACTTTGATTGTCTCACTGGTGCGAATTATCTTTTTGACGCGAGGCAGCGGTCCAAAAATTCATTCGCGGAGAACTTGCTTTGCGAATGATTACCTCCATGATTTAATATTTTAAATGTTCACGACGAATCAATCTTTTTTTTGTTTACTTTTATGAATAGAGAATTTGAACTGCGAATCTTTCGACTGAAGTTATTGCAGAATATATACATAATTGAACGCAAGTCATCTCTCAAATATTAATTTATTTTGAACGATCTTTCTTAAAATGTAACTTTTATGCAGTTTATTCGAAAAAATAATTTTGAATAAAAATGGCCGCTTGGCATATGAAAAAGCGATGCGGCATCCCGGAACTGTTGAGGACAGTTACATGACTTACAGTTTTATTATTATAAATGAGTGCTTGGCATTATTTTATTTATTATATGAAGAATTGATTTAAATTATTTGCAAATAATGTTTGATATTATTGTGTAGAAAAAAAAAGGCAAATAGTTGGTGTCATTATATTGAGTTTTGAAAGATATTGTATGATATTTATGTTCCATATATGTTATGAAAAATTACATAAAAGTAAATTATTTTGCTAAGAGTTATTCGTAACACAAATTAAGTTTGAAGTTAGCTAAAACATAATTAATTCAAATGATGGCGTTTCTTTCTAAGGGTAAGAAAATTGATTTAATCACTTTGGTTTCAGAGTTAAAAGTACAAATAAGTAGCGATGATAAAGTCATCGAATTACGTGATAAAATTGTAAATAATGAGGCATTTAAAAATAACATAGATTTTTTACAGGGAATTTTAGAAAATATCGCAGAAGAATGAAAAACTCTTGAGGAAGAGAAGCGTTTAGCCGAAGAAAGAGAATTTGAGCTACAGAAGCTCAGGTTAGAAGCAGGAACAAGAGATGTTGTTGCAAATACAAGCAACCCTCTAGAAACTTCTTCAATCCGCGTTGACTTGAAAAAGGTTTTACCTGATTTCAATCCTGAAAAGGATAATATGAATTTATTTTTAATAACTTTTGAGAGGCAAATGAAACTTTTAAAGGTTTCTAAAGAACTGTGGATTACGTATTTAATTGGAGTCCTTCCAAATGAAATCGGTAAATTATTAGCGCGTGAACCGGAAGAAAATTTTGAGGATTACTCTTATATTAAAGATATATTGTTGAAGAGGTTCAAGTTAACTGCTGAAAGGTTTAGAGTTTTATTTAATCGATATCCAAAGCGAACCGATATTAGCTGGAAAGAATATTACTTTGAAATTAGAAGCTATTTTGAGGGATGGCTATCCGAATTAAATATAAATTCCTTTGAAAAACTATCGGAATTAATTATTGCTGATCAATTAAAGAAAAATGTTTCATCTGTTTGCAAAGAACATTATTTAGACCACTGGGAGAATTTAACAGATCATGTTAAATTAGCTGAAAAGTTAGATTTATATGATAATTTGAGGTCACACAAAGTAGAAATAAAGAGAACAAATAAAATCAGTGAGGTCGGGAATTCTAATCGCTTTGAAAAAACGCCTTTAGATTTTAAAAGAAATGAGTTTGGTAAATATGGCAATCAAAATGAGTCCAAGAGAAATAAAATTAATTATCCTTCAAATTTAAATCGACCAATGTTAAGTTGCTATGGATGTGGAAACCAGGGAGTTATTAAATCCAAGTGTCCAACTTGTTCTCCGAAAAATGTATCGGCGCACTTTCAATCTCTAGAATTTCGTACATGTAATATGCAAACATCACCAACATTATTGGTAAAAATAAGTATAAATGGTCTCTCTGGCACAGCTTGTGCTGACACTGGCGCAACAAATTGCGTTGCGGGTGAAGTTTTGTATTCTTTATTAAAAGACCAAGGTGTGAAGTTTGAAAAAACTCAAATGATCGTAGTCTTAACGGATGGGCTGCAAAACACTACCGAAGTTTATAAAACAGAAGTTCATGTTAAAATTGAAGGTCGCGATGTTAAAACAACACTTTATGCTCTGCCGAATGCCAAAAATAATTGTACAATTTTGAGAATCGATTTTTTACGCAAAGCAAAAGTTGTTTTGGATGTAGTAAATCAAGAATGGTTCTTTGCTGATAGATACAGGTGGAAGTATAGATTCGCCGAAGATACATATAGACCTCCCAGTGAATTAGCAATAAAAACCGTTGAATTAGACACTGTTTTTCTTAGAGAAGATGAAGGTAGACATCTCATTTCAGAGCAACGAGTTAGGTTGAATGAACTGCTTGGAAAATTTACAAGTAGCTTCCAACTAAAGGAAGTGGCTACACCTAAAGTTAAACATTATATTGATACTGGATCACATCCTCCTGTAGCAGTACCCCCTTACCGCATGTCACCTGCAAAAAAGGAAATTTTGCGTAAAGAATTAGATGAATTACTCTCTAAAGGTATAATAGAAGAGTGCGAATCTCCTTATGCCTCGCCTGTAGTATTGCTCCTAAAACCAAATGGAAAAATTCGCCTTTGCGTCGATTATCGAAAATTAAATGCCATCACAAAGACGGATAATTATCCATTACCGCGGGTAGATGATTTGCTCCATGAAGCTAAACATACACCTTATATGACCACTATTGACCTGAAGTCTGGATACCACCAAATTGAAGTAAATGATGCTGATAGAGACAAAACTGCATTTATTTGTCCATTCGGAACTTTTCGGTACATTAGAATGCCTTTCGGATTGAAAAATGCCCCAGCAACCTTTCAGAAACTAATAGATAACTTTCGAAAGTCCCACAAAGACATCTTTGTATTGTCTTATTTAGATGATATTATAATTTTGTCGGAAAGTTTTGAGAAACATTTGTCTGACTTAGAAGCAGTTTTTAATAAACTATCGGAATTCAAATTGTATGCTAATCGTGAAAAATGCAATTTTGCTTTCTGGAATCGAAGTTGATTCTGGAAAAACCGCTGCAATTCAACAAATGCCTGCTCCTAAGACTGTTAAACAAGTTCAATCTTTTTTGCAGTCCTGCTCCTGGTACAGACGTTTTATTCCCAAATTTTCAGATATAGCTAGACCTCTAAGTAATCTTACGAAGAAAAATGCAACTTGGAAGTGGGAAGAAGCAGAACAAAGCGCTTTCGAAACATTGAAAAGTTCATTAATCAATCCTCCAGTACTGAAACAAAATGATCCGACCAAGCCCTATCTTCTTCGTACAGATGCCAGTGGATATGCTCTAGGTGCTGTCCTCCTCCAGGGTCAGGGGGAAGAAGAGCATCCAATAGAATATGCAAATCGTTTGTTAACTGCACCAGAACGAAACTATTCTACCACCGAGCGCGATGCACTTGCTGCTATTTGGGCTTTAAATAAATTCCGTGGCTACATTGAAGGACATGAAGTAACAGTTGCCTCCGATCATCAGCCCCTAAAATGGCTGATGAGTTTAAAATCACCGTCAGGCAGACTAGCCCAATGGGCTTTGCAGTTACAATCTTTCAACCTGAAGATTGAATATATTCCTGGAAAAGCAAACGTTGTTGCTGATATGTTGTCTCGCCTTATTTGCAGTCATGAAGAACCCTCTTGTGAAATTTGCACAATTTCGATTGAAATACCTATTAGATCTCCTAAAGATATCCGAGAAGAGCAATTAAAGGATGAAGATTTGAAGAAAATCATTGAAGCATTTGAATCTAAAGAAAATAATACAGATTTTGCTAATTGGACTGAACGTGGTTACCTCTTAAACCAAGGAGTCCTATATCGTTACTCTCCAGAATCAGATTCAGAAGAAGCCCAATTGGTTGTTCCTGTTCAAGAACGGAAAGAAGTCTTGAAGAATTACCATGATTCACCGACCGCAGGCCATTATGGAGCCGAGGGAATCTATTACAGAGTATCCCAAAGATATTACTGGACTGGAATGAGAAAAGATATCGCAGATTATGTTAAAAATTGTGTAGACTGTATTCGTTATAAAGCCAAAAACCTGCTGGCTTTTACAAACACCTGTCCATAGTCAAAGATTTGAGACCCTCTCAATAGACTTATTTGGACCCTTGCCAGAAACAGCATCCCATTAACCAAAGGAAAAATAACAAAACAACTAAATTCATGCCCCGTCGCGATGGCCCCTATGTTATTTTAAAACAAAGATCTCCTGCTTCTTATACCATTGCTACTAAAGAAAACCCTTTTTCTCCCTTAGGAAATTATCATATATCAGCTTTGTGTCCTTACAAGCAAGATGATGGTGGATGTTCTAAAGGCTTCATTCGTCCAAGAGGCAGACCTGGGAAACGTCAGACGCCCAGCCAGCAAATATTTACGAAATGTTAAAAAAACACGAGAACAATAGAGGTATTTAGTCACCAGAAAGCATCCCGAAAGAATCCACCCAGGAAATGCACACTGCATCTGAGGGACCAGTAATGCAGTGTGAGGGGAAGAGTGTAACGCTCGAACTATACGCACTCCATCATATTTTCTCTCCTTTTCTTTTTTTTCTTTCAAAAGAACTGACAAGCTGAGTAAATTAGACTTTACCAGTAGAGAAGAATGTTTACAGAGTTTGTTGCCGACAAGGCATCTGAGCTAAGCCGTAATGTTAAATTAACTGAGTTATTTTGTAAATAGTAACATGTAAATACGTTGTAAATATTAAATTTATTAGTCAATGAAGAAGTTGTCAAGTTTTAATTTGTAACTAAAATAGTTTCCACTCCGGATTCTAAATAATATGTCACAGATCGTGATTTTATAAAATTTATTATTTAAAAAGTTTCATCCACCTTTTCTTTTGTGTATTCTTTTTAGGTGGCATTTCCTTCATTGCAAGTGCATGTTGGTGAAGTACACAGTCGCTATTGCTGCACCCTTGGCTCTTTATTTTATTTTTGCGATTGCACCAGACATCTTACGAGTCATAATTTTTGCTCCATCTGTGTACACTTCAACACAGTTATCCCGTAGGATGCTATTCTCCGCGAACAATCCATCTAATAATTTAAATATTTCAGTGTCACTTGTAGTCGGTAATGGCTTGCAGAGAAGTAAATCCTCTTAAAAATAGTCCACATATGGCTAGCGCACAAATACCATTAATATTGTCAAACCAGCAACATCGGTTGATTCATGCATTTGAAGAGAAAATTTATTGGATATTATACGAAAAATTAAAGTAGCTTTCACATTCTCTTCTAAGTCCCCGATTCGTCACGAGAATGTGTCATTTCACAAAGAAATTATGTTTATCACTTTTTCAGACTCTTCGTCAAACATGCATTCGATAATATCTTTTACGCAAAGCTTGATAAGGTTTTCAGAAACAGTATGGACTTCACCATCTTGAATAATTATGTAACTGACTAAGGAAGATGCCATCAAAGCATTTTCGTTGACAGTTTTTGAATGATACGATATACATTTCAGGGCTTTCTGGAGTTCTTTATACTTCCTTCTGAAAAAATCAGTTGGTTTATCCTTGCATTCTGGATCGACCTCCTCAAATAGCGACACATTTTTGTTAGAAACATTGAACTTTTCGGCAAGACTTTGCCACAAATTACGCACTGAGGTTTATTATTAGCGAACACAATATCCTAATAAGAATAATGATACCTTTTTAAAGTTTTTTTAATTGTGAAACATGTATCTGAGGAAGTAGATCTATGCAACTTGTTCGATAGTTCAAGAAATTCGGTTGCATCCGCAGTCAACGATTCATCCGAAAAACCAGCTTTTACAGCAGCAGTGACACCTCTAACTTCTTCTCGCTGCAATTAGAAAGTAATATGAATATTAGCTGTATATAGCAACACCTTAAATCAGTAACAAGTTTAAATAAGATATTGCATCTAAAAAGATTCATTGAGACAAAATAAATTTTTACTTTTTTAAGATTACTTAATTTAAATATATATATATTTTCTTTATTTATTATAAAAAATAAAAAAATAATAAAACTGAAGTGCAAATAAATAATAAAATTTTTTGTTTATTTCTCTTATTTTCTCGATTATGGAATGTTAGCTTTAGTCCGCAGCCATGCCATGACTATATATATATTTTAATTAAATACGTTTCACTTAAAAAAAAACCTAAATATTTTAGTATATTTGGGGTGATGTGTCCCCTCAAACATCGAATAAAATCAAAACGAGTACATACCTCTTAAATGTTGATGCTTCCAATTTACTTGGCAGAAGTTTTGATGTTTTTTACGGACCCTGTCTCTAGCCAGCAATTCATTGAAAGAAAATCTACGTTATTCCCTGTATCACTAATTTAGTATTTGAAGAAACCTTCACAAGAGAGATATTTTGAGATTAAAACGAAAAATCTGAGAAGCTACAGAAAATCGAGTTTTAAAAATAATAAATTACATATAATGAACTTTATAATTTGTCGGTTCTGGACTGAATGTTGACTAAAATGCAAGTGATTTGAGAAGTGAGTATACAACCTGTTCTATATGCAATAAAAAAATTTCGGATAATTCTGGAAAGGTATCGAGGTTTCTAATTGTTTCTACAAATACGGAGACAGTGAGTCCAGCCTCTGTCTGGCTCCGTGTTATCTGGTTCTGTGTTGTTTGGTTTTTCTTTTTGACGTAAATTTGTTTTGCCGACTGACTTAAATTTGTTTTGAGAAACTGACACATAATGCCGACTAAATTTCATATAGTCAATGTTTCACCTGATTGGTGATAAATGATTTATACTCGTTTTTTTTGTTACGCACCGAGAGAGTAAAAGGCCATAATATTCAAATATTGTTATCCAATTTTTTTTTTTCGAAAAAAAATATTTTTATTTTGAATTTTAAAATATGTTTAATAAAAATATTTTTCATTTTAAACATGTTTCACCTTTTTGCGGAGCACTGGGAATTGTTTTGCAGAACACAGTTTGAGAAGTAAATGTAGTAGAGGATTGTGCTATTAAATAGCTGAAAATTTTCAATTATTTTTATTGTAACAGTGTGTTTAAAAAATGAATTAAATTAATAAGTCGATGTTGAAAATTATCTTCTGTTCGTCAGAATTATGAGGCAGAAAAGTTAATACTTTTATACAAGTTTTCCACCGTCAGACGAGTTTTACGAGAGGCAAAAAAGAACGCAAAGATGAATTATTGGTAATTATGCCATTTAAATTGAAACACTGGCAACAATTTGCTGCGCTCTCAGGTCGTCACTCTTGTTTTAAAGTTTGAATTTTTTTTCGCGACCTACCTTTTGCTACCTTATACCTTTTGCATAACCCATCTTCACCCTACACACCTCCTTTTCAATAGTGATTGAGCCATAGTAAGCGGTAATAACATATAAAAATTATAGGGCAATCCGATTATATTTACGAAGGTTATAGCACGGACAGACGGACCGATAAACCGAAGTCATAAACAAAGTGCTAAAAAGTTTATTAATGAATATATTAGAAAAGATACAGTTACAAAATCAATGCGATTTGTGCCATTAATTTGTCATGACATAATCTGTATCAGACATAGAAATATAAGGCATAGTTAGAGATAAGACAAGATCAAGATAGATAAGACATAGTCTGTATCAGATTTAAAACTTTTAAAACTTTAGTCTTAAGACGCTCTGTGCACAAAATTTAATAAAACACTGTTTTTTCACTAAGTTATTAATCTATATCCTTTCACAGTAATCCATATATTTAAAGCTGTTTGGTAATTCTGTCAAATCTATTCCATCGAAATTCGATCGAATACGCATGCGTCAAAAAATCACCGGCCAATGAGGTGAGGGTCTATGACTGTCTCTACAAACGTGTTTGGGATCGTATCATCTGTTGTTTTTTTCTGTTGTCACGTTGCGTTAAACCTAGGAAGATATTTATCTAGAACTCACTGTGGAGTGTTTAGAAGGTATTTATTTTATTTATTTATTTTATTTATTGTAATTTGTATGAATACTTAGATGTCCATTTCGGATTTACTGTTTAAAAATGAATTTAGGCTCATAAGTTGGCGAAATCCCGATGGAAATTTTTTTTTTAGATCTCTATCATTTTGTTTATATAGTACAGAAAATAATTATTCAAACGTGTAGAACACGTAATACAAAATTGGACCACTTATGGTCTGTTTATTATCGGGAATGAATCTTATGGTGTTCCGATTGATAATGAATTCGATTATGTAAATATAATGTCAAAAGACAGTACGCACGGTAGTAATATTTTTATTATTATGTGTTCGAAAAAAGCAGAATCTGAGCATCTGAATATAAGTTATAAAATAAACAGAAATATATTATCTCTATTCGATTTAAAAGTTTTGTCATTACATAAGTGGGCTATTTTATTTGTAAAGAGTATGTATGCATTATATTGTTTGTATGTATACAAATCTTTATAATGTTTTGATTTGCAAACTCTTAATATTTGAATAATGTTTACATTATATTTGTTTGTATGTATACAAACAATATATGTATACAAAGAAGTATATATACAAACAATGTATAATGTATCATGTAACAATATTAATATTTACATTGTATTGTTTGTATGTATACAAATCTTGAATGTTTTAAATGGGCAAATTTGTAATGTTTTTTCTGTTATTTTTTTTAAATGTCAAAAAAAGATAAATTTTCAAACTTGGTATAAATAACTTAGGTACTTTTCTCTATTATCCCATTGACCACTTTTCATAACAAAACAGAAATATATTATCTCTATTCGATTTAAAAGTTTTGTCATTATATAAGTGGGCTATTTTATTTGTAAAGAGTATGTATGCATTATATTGTTTGTATGTATACAAATCTTTAGAATGTTTTGATTTGCAAACTCTTAATATTTGAATAATGTTTACATTATATTTGTTTGTATGTATACAAACAATATATGTATACAAAGAAGTATATATGCAAACAATGTATATAATGTATCATGTAACAATATTAATATTTACATTGTATTGTTTGTATATATACAAATCTTGAATGTTTTAAATGGGCAAATTTGTAATGTTTTTTTATGTTATTTTTTTTAAATGTCAAAAAAAGATAAATTTTCAAACTTGGTATAAAAAACTTGAGTACTTCTCTATTATCCCATCGACCACTTTTCATAACAAAATACTATCGCCAAACTGTATGATTAAATGCCAAAATTGCAGTCCCATTTACTTGATGTCGAAAACATTATACGTGTTTTTTATGTCATCAAGTTGTTTTTAATTCAACATTTGCGTGTATTTTTCATTATGTTTATTTGATTTATTAGTTATTTCATTAATTAAAATAACAATTGTATCCTTAAATTCTTATATTTTATTTATTTATTTTGATATTCCAATGACAACGTTCTCCCATTTATTTGGCGATAGTTTTTTTTTAATGAAAAGTGGTCGATGAGATAATAGAGAAGTACCAAAACTTAATTACGTATATGAGTATATTCTTTGACAGTATTAATCATTACTCGATATTTTAAAACTGCATCATATTTGTAGAATTATATTAATTTAAACAATGCTTCTATTGAAGTGTTAAGAACCATATACCTCTATGAAGAACCATATATTTACATAATTGTCTTCATTAGCAATCGGAACACCATAAGATTCATCCCCGATAATAAACGGACTATAAGTGGTCCAATTTTGTATTACGTGTTCTACGATATTTTTACATACATTTAAATAATCATTTTCTGTACTATATAAACAAAATGATAGAGATCTAAAAAGACAATTTCCATCGGGATTGATTTCGCGAACGTTAAAAGAGCCTAAATTCATTTTTAAACAGTAAATCCGAAATGGACACCTAAGTATTCATACAAATTATAATAAATGAAATAAATAAATACCTTCTAAACACTCCACAGTGAGTTCTATATAAATACCTTCCTAGGTTTAACGCAAAGTGCAAGAAAAAAACAACAGGAGATGATCCCAAACACGTTTCTAGAGACCGTAATAGACCTTCACCTCATTGGCCGGTCCTACCGGAAGATTTTTTTTATGCATGCGTATTGGGTCGAATATTGTTGAAACATTTGACAAAATAAGCAAACTGTTTCCACCTAGGTATTTATACACAATACAACAAATAAAATAAATGCCTTCAAAACCCTTTTGATCATCACATCAGCGTGCAAGACAATTTTTTTACCGGAAACCGTTTGATGAATTTCATTATTTTTCCGTTATCGATTGACAAATTTTACGATTTTACCGCTAACGATTGCTGAATTTCACAATTTATCGACTATTGATTAACGAATTTCATGATTTTTTCCATGAACATTTGTCGAATTGCACAAAAAAAATTAAGAATATCGTCAAATTGTCTTGGGTAAAAAAATTTTGAATATTGTCAAATGCCATCGAGAAAAAAGTCTCTTTGTCAAATGATTTTGAAGAAAAAATCGGGAAATTCACAAAATGGTTTCGGAAAAAACTTCACCAAATGGTTTCAAAATTCTTTGAGTGACAGCGGGAAAAAAAATTTCATTTTACATTCAATCATCGCAATTGGCGAGTGTGACTAAGTTTAGCCAGTGGTGGCAATAACATCAATCACCAATTTCCAGTATTACTCGCCGATTGGTGAATGTTAATTTTGTCTTATATCACAAACTGTATTTACATATACTACTAGATATAATGATTATGAACCATGATTTTTCTGTTATTGGGCGAGATTCATGTTTTTTCAGCAATTCTTTGACGAAATTAGTGTTTTTTCAGCGATCCTTTGAAGAATTTCGCATTTTTCTCACGATCCTTAACGAAATTCGCATTTTCCAGCAATTCTTTCATAAAATACATTTTATTCCGCAATTTTTAGACGAAATTTAGTAAAAAAGCGTGATCTTTTGGTGAAATTTCCTTTTTTGCGATTCTTTGACAAAATTTGCTTATCTTTCGCGATCCTTTTGCATAATTACGTTTTTTCTGTGGTCTTTTAACAAAAGTCATGTTTTCCCATTATCCTTTGATAAAGTAGTGTTTTTTCCTCAATCATTTGACAAAATCTGTTATTTTCCCCCCGCGAAGATTGGTTAGATGTTTTTAGTCTGCAGGTGCCCTTAAAAAGTCTGTGACGCCCGTTGCTGCATCGCACACATTCTTCCATGGGGCATTGAACGAAGTAAATTCAACCTAAAGAATCATTGTTTCATTCCTGACATTTCTCGAAAGAAACAACGTTCAACTCATTGACTGAATTGTAAAGGGCGAAATGTGTCAATTAGCAGAAAGTGCGCAATTTGTTCGTTCATGGAAAAAATCGTGAAATTCGTTAACCGATAGTCGATAAAATTCGAAATTCGTCAATCGATAGCGGAAGAAGTGCAAAATTCATTAATCTACACAGTGGAAAAATCGCAAAATTCATCAACTGGTTTCGGGAGAAAAATTTTTCGAATATCGTCGAATTTCTTCGAGAAAAAAATTCACAATCTGCCAATTTCGGGGATGAAATTTACCAAATGGTTTCAAAATTTGTCGCGCGACAGCAGAGAAAAAAAATCTTTTTCCATTCAATCATCGCAATTGGTGAGTGTGACTATTATGTTTGACCAGTGGTGGCAATAAAGTCCATTGCCAAATTTTCAGTATTACTCGCTGTTTGGCAAGTGCTAATTTTGTCCTATACTTCAAAACCCTTTTTATCATCACATCACTGTGCAGAACAATTTTTTTTACGGGAGACCATTTGATGAATTTCGTGATTTTTCCGTTATCGATTGACCAATTTTACTGCTATCGATTGTTGAATTTTATAATTTATCAACTATTGATTAGCGAATTTCCTGATTTTTTCCATGAACGTTTGACGAATTACGCAAAAAAAAATAAGAATATCGTTAAATTGTCTTGGGTAAAAAAAAATTTAATATTGTCAAATGCCTTCGAGAAAAAGGTTGCAAGTTGAAATGGCTGTGACTTCTTTTTCATGTTATGCATCTCCGGTGTCCATCCCCCCCCCCCCAAGTGGGACACTTTTCTAAATTTTGCACATACCCCTCATGTGATATATCGGTGGAAAAGTCTTTGACCACTTATTCATGTTATGCATCTCCGGGGTCCATCCCGCCCCCCCCCTAAGGGGGGCACTTTTCAAAATTTTGTTGACACCCCTCATGTCATACATTGTTGGAAAGGTCTGTGACTGCTTAATCATATTATGCATCTCCGGTGTCCATCTCCTCACTTTGCCCCCCCCCCAAAGGGTACTTTCTAAATTTTGCACATTACCCTCATGTTATATATCATTGGAAAGGTCTGTGACCACTTAATCATTTTATGCATCTCCAATGTCCATCTCCCCACTTTGCCCCCCCACCACCCTAAGGGATACTTTTCTAAATTTTGTTGACACCCCTCATGTCATATATCATTGGAAAGGTCTGTGACCACTTAATCATATTATGCATCTCCGATGCCCATCTCCCCACTTTCCCCCCCCCCCCCAAGGGATACTTTTCTAAATTTTGTTGACACCCCTCATGTCATATATTGTTGGAAAGGTCTGTAACTGCTTAATCATATTATGCATCTCCGATGTCCATCTCCACACTTTGCCCCCCCCCAAAGGGTACTTTCTAAATTTTGCCCATTACCCTCATGTTATATATCATTGGAAAGGTCTGTGACCACTTAATCATATTATGCATCTCCGATGTCCATCTCCCCACTTTGCCCCCCTCCCTCCCCCAAAGGGTACTTTCTAAATTTTGCACACAACCCTCATGTTATATATCATTGGAAAGGTCTGTGACCACTTAATCATATTATGCATCTCCAATGTCCATCTCCCCACTTTGCCCCCCCCACCCCCCTAAGGGATACTTTTCTAAATTTTGTTGACACCCCTCATGTCATACATTGTTGGAAAGGTCTGTGATTGCTTAATCATATTATGCATCTCCGGTGTCCATCTCCTCACTTTGCCCCCCCCCCAAAGGGTACTTTCTAAATTTTGCACATTACCCTCATGTTATATATCATTGGAAAGGTCTGTGACCACTTAATCATTTTATGCATCTCCAATGTCCATCTCCCACTTTGCCCCCCCCACCCCCCTAAGGGATACTTTTCTAAATTTTGTTGACACCCCTCATGTCATATATCATTGGAAAGGTCTGTGACCACTTAATCATATTATGCATCTCCGATGCCCATCTCCCCACTTTCCCCCCCCCCCCAAGGGATACTTTTCTAAATTTTGTTGACACCCCTCATGTCATATATTGTTGGAAAGGTCTGTAACTGCTTAATCATATTATGCATCTCCGATGTCCATCTCCCCACTTTGCCCCCCCCCCCCCCAAAGGGTACTTTCTAAATTTTGCCCATTACCCTCATGTTATATATCATTGGAAAGGTCTGTGACCACTTAATCATATTATGCATCTCCGATGTCCATCTCCCCACTTTGCCCCCCTCCCTCCCCCAAAGGGTACTTTCTAAATATTGCACACAACCCTCATGTTATATATCATTGGAAAGGTCTGTGACCACTTAATCATATTATGCATCTCCAATGTGAATTTCCCCACTTTGCCCCCCCACCCCCCTAAGGGATACTTTTCTAAATTTTGTTGACACCCCTCATGTCATATATCATTGAAAGGTCTGTGACCACTTAATCATATTATGCATCTCCAATGTCCATCTCCCCACTTTGCCCCCCCCCCCCCAAGAGATACTTTTCTAAATTTTGTTGACACCCCTCATGTCATATATTGTTGGAAAGGTCTGTAACTGCTTAATCATATTATGCATCTCCGATGTACATCTCCCCACTTTGCTCCCCCCAAAAGGGTACTTTCTAAATTTTGCACATTACCCTCATGTTATATATCATTGGAAAGGTCTGTAACTGCTTTATCATATTATGCATCTCCGATGTCCATCTCCCCACTTTGCCCCCACCAAAGGGTACTTTCTAAATTTTGCACATTACCCTCATGTTATATATCATTAGAAAGGTCTTTGACCCCTTAATCATATTATGCATCTCCGATGTCCATCTCCCCACTTTGCCCCCCCCCCCGTACTTTCTAAATTTTGCACACAACCCTCATGTTATATATCATTGGAAAGGTCTGTGACCACTTAATCATATTATGCATCTCCGGTGTCCATCTCCTCACTTTGCCCCCCCCCCCCCCCAAGGGGTACTTTCTAAATTTTGCACACAACCTCATGTTATATATCATTGGAAAGGTCTGTCACCACTTAATCATATTATGCATCTCCCATGTCCATCCCCCCACTTTGACCCCCCAAGGGTGTACTTTTCTAAATTTTGCATACACCCCTCATGTGATTTATCGATGGAAAAGTCTGTGACCACTTAATCATATTATGCTCCCCACTATGAAATTTGTCAAGTTAAAGCAACTATAAATTTTACTTTTATGGTATTATCAAGTTGTTTGCCGTCAAATTTTGACGGGTTCCATCTAGTTTACTTTAAAATTGTAACATAGGGTTTTTGTTATATTATGGCAAAAGATAAAATTAATTTTACATTTTTGATGATATGAGCGATCATTCCTCGAGCCACCAGTGCAAGGATCGCAGCGTCCTATATTTTTTATACATTTGCCACCACTATTTCCAAACAACTATCTGCGTAGTAGATTTATTTAACATGATTATGGAAAATCCACCATTTCATGATTTTTACACTTCGTGAAAGCGCGAACTTGTGAATTTATTTAAAAGAATTTATCATTTTTGTTGTTTCTTAAGGTATGACAACAGGAAACAAAAAACAAGCATCATTAAAACTACCGATTCGGGATTTGTAAATTGTTTTCTCAACATATAATTAAAATTTAATTAATATTAAACTGTGAATTGATAAAAGTATATGTTTTTCAAATGATTACATTCTCATTATTTATTTGTTCATTCATAATTTTTAGTGTTTAAAATATTGCATTGTTGTAGTTTTACAGCCAGTTGGCTTTTTTTTTTTTTGGGGGGGGGGGGGTTAAGCGTGGTTTGACGCATAATTAAATTCATTGTTGTTGTAACTCGTATACAATCGCAACCCTAAAGAATATTTGGCGATTTATCACATGCGGCAAGCTAACGGAAAATTGCGTTAGAATTAAGTTAATGAAATATAATTAAGTTCTAAGAATATTAAAATGTTGTATTTTGTTATCGGAAACACACCTTCGTATATAATTTTTATATTTCTAGCATATCAGGAAGCGAGTTAAAAATCGATTGCAAAATAGCCATCTTTACAGACAAAAACAAAGTTTAGTTAAACAAGAGTCTACAAACAACGGCTGCTTTAAAGAATTATATTACGAATGAAAACATAGAAAGATGCTGTTTTCACAGAAAGACTTTGAAACTTGTGGGATTTTTAATTATAAAAAATAAATAAAGGATGTAATAGTTACATTTTTAACCAACAGGTGGCGCTGCTGCTGAGAAAATACTTTTGTAGTACTTTTGTAGTACAGTTCATTCTGAAGAAATAATCAGTGTCTGAATGTTCTAACTTTTCAATGTGAAGCCCATCACTTATAAATACCGCCGTCAGACGATGCATACCATGCACAACAACCTCTTTGTCACAGCTTTCATTTTTGTAAGAGTTATCGGCACCATATCCACTTTTAATAACACGCACTGTTTGATAGGAACGCAATGCTAAACTTGCCGATTGTGTTTTTTTGTAAAACAGTTTAACTAATAAAGTTTTATAACGCAAAGATAACGTGTCTAAAGAAACATAGCAGTTACAGATCAAATTGTATCGAAATTTCTTTAAATTGCCATTTATTTAATCTTCGTAAAAACTTTTGAACGTTCTTCACAGCGAAATTTCAGCAACATCCTTGTTCCGGACGTTGTGCTTAGAACACATCTGTTTTTATATAACGCATAGTATCGATACTTTCGGCATTGTAAAATAGCGCCACATGTTCCTCTAAAATGTAAAATTGTAGATTTTTGTTGTTATTATTATCATAAAAAAATTCCTGCATGTTTTTAATCACATTTGTAAAAAATGCATCTTTTTACTCTACACATAGTTTACTAATTAATTAAGTTAAACGTCTTGAGAGTTCTGAATCATCCACTTTTCGTACACTAATTGCAAATTTTGAAATTATCATAATAGTTTTCATACAGTAATGTATGCAGAAAACAATAAATACTAATGTATAGCAAACATGTTATTTCAAAAGAAAATTAACTTCCGCCCATATCCCAGACGAACAAAGCTTTTAGAATTTGAGTTCTCACTGACCCATTCCATTATCATACATACTAGTCACTATCTAAAGTCAAAAATTTTGTGCAATTCCAATTCTTTTCCTCATCCAACTCTGTTCGTTGAATGGTAAGAATCAAAGTGTGTCACGAGACACTAAAACGTCGATCCAAGATTGGCAGATAGCGTGCCAAAAACAAATTACCGGTAAAGGTGACTCCCTGTCCACTACATCTTCCTGAAGATGTGGAGATGCGGCGAAAAGGAGAATTATGCATTGAAAGTAGAAGAACCAACGCGAGAGAATGTTTGATTTCTGTCGTGGAACTCGGATAGTTATAGAATACAGGATGTCTCCAAAAACTTGAAATTCGCTTTTATTTCTTGTCTTTTGCCGATATGTAGGCAATGTAAATTAAAAAAGTGTTCAAAATAAAGTAGAGATTAATGTTATGTTAATGAAATAATCCTGCCATTAATTGAACTAAAAATACGCATTTTAAATTTTTATACGACCTCAGGGTTCTATAAGTTGTATTTACAAAACTTTTCTCCATACTGTAACAAGTAAAAAGGTGTAAAAATTTCATTCTTCTATGAATAAAAACGCAGTGAGTTATGGTGCTTTAAAGTTTATGCAATTTCGAGCTTTTCGGCACAAAAATTGCGTTTTTCTGGTTTTAGTGTCGGAAAGTTCCGAAATTTCATTAAATGCTAAGTATCAAACTCAGTGAGTTTTTTTTTTTTTTTTTTTTTTTTTTTTGTTTTTTGTACATAGTTTGTAGAGAATTTAATTTTCGTTAGTTAAGAAAAAGAACAACATATAAATCCATTAACTTGTTCAAAGATTATTGTGGCAAAATCGTTGAAAAACAGTGTTTCGAGATAATTCAGTTTAAAGTTTTAGGTATTATTCATACTTAAACGTCATTTATCGTATTTAAATCTAGTCCGACCATAATTTTAGGCATTTTCCTACCGGACCAACTGCCCGTCATTGTTAAACGTCCAGAAATTATATATATACTATGTTGCGAAAAAATATATGCACTCAGAAAAAATTTGGCCACGACCGTGAAATGTTCATAGCGTTTGTGTAGATGAACAAATGATTACGGATTCAGAACAAAAAACATTTTACTGACTAGTAGCAACAAAAATAATATCAATTTCTAGGTTGTAAAGCCACTCTCGGCAGCTATACCAGCCGATACTCGGTTGGTATGGAGTCGATTAAGTTACCGTTGTCCCTCTGTGGTAGATTCTGCCATAAGTATTGCAACAGATCAACTAGTTCGGTGGTATTCCAAGACGGCTGAAGTCGCCTTCCCAATATGTCCCAAACATGCTCTATTGGAGCAAGATCTGGTGACATAGCAGGCCATGCAAGACATTATATCCTTATAGACATTCTTGTAAGGGTCGCGCAATATGTGGCCGAGAGTAGTCTTGCTGATAAATGGCACCTGGGCGACTTGTTAAAATGCGCAGTACCTCCGGCTGCAAAATGTCGTCAACATCCCTGCCAGCCGTCAGAGTACGTTGCAGCACGACGAAAGATGATCCGTTGTCCTAGCAGATCACTCCCCAGACTATCACACCATGTGTTATGACAATGGGTCACTCGGTAACAAATGCAGGATTAGATCGCTGACCTCTTTGCCTCAACACACGTATGCTGTGGTAATCAGCGCTGAGAGAAAAGTAAGATTCGTCGCTGAAGACCACAATCCCCCCCAATCCGCCTTCTCCAGACACTGTCCAACTGCCCGAGATCGACACCAATCCAGACGACACTGCCTATGTTAAGGGATTAGTGGCAACTGCCTTAATGGACGTCGAGACCTGAGCGCAGAGTCGGCAAGTCGTCTACGGATGGTATATCTTGATACCACTGGATCCATGCCAACTGCCAAATGGCGTCGAATAGATGATAGCGACACTGTTGGTGTAGACTTGGCTGCTCTTCTGATTGCTAGATCCTCTCGTGTATTTGTGGCCCGGGGGCGGCCTGAGCGAGTGCGGCGGCAGAGTGTGCCTTCTCTGATCCACTGCTGCCAGTACCGAGCAACTACCATATCGTTTCGACTATCATGTTGGCTGATACGTTTCTGCGACCAACCCGCCTCTCCGAGTTCTATGATGTGACCCATTTAAAGTCGGACAAATTTTCGTAGCGCCATCGAGTACGTCTTAAAAGCATCTTTCTTTTAAATCCCGTAAATCAACAGTAATAATCCAGTTCTAATTACCCGTAGATTCGAGTACCAGCTCTTTTAAATACTACCTGCTGCGCAATTTAAACACGCGTTGCACAAGTCCTCATTAATCATTCGCGCTGAAATGTTAATCATTCACATAACTCATCAAATCACATCAGCACACTAAAAGTTCCGTAGTTCTGGCTCCATTTTTTCAAAGCGCATACATTTTTTGCAACACTGTGTATATATAACAATAATAAATACATTGTTTCGTCAGTTCAAGCCTTTTTGGCCCCTTTAAAAAAATAACAAATCACAGAAAATTTTATATTCATGGAGAAGTGTTTTGCTGTAAAAAATCATTAATAGAGCAGTTGGAAGACTATTTAAAGTGAATGAAACACTAAATTCTTTTATTCAAACCTTTTAAAATCCTTCTCGTATTCTTACCCTAACGGAGAGGAGCTTATTTTTTTCTTTTATAGAATATTTCCGAAATCGAAAAAGGTTTATCTTCTCCGTGTTCAGAAACTATCTATGAACTGCCGAAACTGTGATACAATTTCTTTTCATCTTAATGATTCGTTCATTAAAATGTTACTCTCACCTAATCGCCATTTCCGTTTTTAGCCTAAATTTTCCATCGAGTAAAATGAATACTATAGTAAAACCACAGACAGTTTTCGCACCCCCCCCCCCTACTTTAGCGCTAAAGAAATGACAATAGAAGTACTAAAAATAAACGAATAAATACATTACTTATATCCAAACTATTCCTTCTAACGATTAGAAATAACTCAAATAGAAATAATTCAAACAGAAATAAAGAAAAATCCTTTAGAAATAATTGAAAAATATTCAAAATAAGGTGCATCAATAAACTCTTGCAGACCACAAATTACAATAATTAATTACAAAAGTATTCAATCGATTCAAAATACATTTTTATTTTGCTGTTGGATCAATGTGATTTAATTAATGCTGCTTTATAAAATAAATTTATGCATAATTCGAAATTGAATTAAATGTAAGAGGAAATCGACTTCTTTTAAAATATGAAAGATGAAAATTAGGAAGATAATTTAATGCATAAATATTAATTTTCCATTATGTTTACTATGAAAACTAAGCAACAAATACTATCTTTTTTATGTAAATAGATAAATTAAAACGATATGTATAATCTATAGATAGATATGTACTGACTACTATATATTAAAATTACAAACAGGGGAGACTGGTGGTAATGAAGCATATTTTACATTTCGTACTATAGAAAGTGTAATCTATAAATTTTCCAGATTTTTATTTATTTATTTATTTATTTGACAGACAGTTACTTTAAACAGTTTTATTAATAGATAAAAAATGTTAGTCATAGCTTAATTATTGAAAGAGAAATAGTCTTAATTTGTGAAATGAAATTTTGCTCCATTAGACCCTGACTCCGGAGTCTAATGGGCCTTACCATGGGTCTTTAATTAAACACAAATGTTTCCTAAATAAAGGAATTCGAGAGTTATATCAGCATTATCATAAATTTAATAAACAAAATCCTACTTTTAAAATTAAATTTTCTTTCGAATTTTGTAAAACTTACTAAAGGAAAATTTGTTGGTGTCTTTATTACCTTGTCATGCTTTTATTGAAAGTTGATTTGGCAAAATGGTATTAATTTTAACAGATATAAAAGATTTAGGCACATTACACTTTTTTGTACACCAAATATACCACTTAACATAAATTTTAGATACAATGCTTATACATATCACTTTGGGAATCCCACAATGTGTCATCTCTCATTCGTACTCATACTATTTTGAATTACATTAAGAATTACTGTAAATTAACTATTTAACACAATACAAAGATTGAAAATTAATATCACTGATTAAAACCTTCATAATCATCTGTAATAAACAGAGTTAATACTTTATCAAAACACAAATTTATTAAAAAAAAAAAAAATCCCTCACAGTTAGACTTAGGAATGTTTTGCATACCAGCAACCAGCTAATGGTATTATATATATATATATATATATATATATATACATGTGCTTGTGTAATGCTGTTATTGCTATCTACTGACAATAGCATTTAACTGGTTTATTTTATGAGAAAATACACTTGTTCCGTTAACCCCAGTGTCCCTTCAGCCCCCAGTCCCCCCTTATACTAACAATGCATTTCAAACATTCAATGTACTAAAATTGTATTGCATAAGTAAGAATGTTTCTTTATAAAAAGAACTTTTTAATATCTTGAACCTGCTGTATATCATATATGAAAGCTTTTGTACTTTTCGCTTGTCTATTGATTAGAGATTTTGTCACTAGTGCAAGAAAACTGGTTCAAATCATGATCTATGCTCGAGTATTTGTAATGTTTCAGACCCCACTTTAAGTTATAGGTCTTGATCTGTTATACAAAGTCTTATGTGTAGGTTCCGATCATGATAATCAAAGGGTTTGACAAAAAAGAGACTTTGAAGGCCTATCCTCCCAACACAAGTATCACCAATGTTCAAATATACAGCGTGTCCGAAAAGTCTGGAAACGGTTGAATAACTCGAGAAAATCTATTTAGGGATATCAAAGTTGTCATTTTTCTAAAATATTTAACATTTATTTTTCCGTTTTTAAATCCGATGTATATTTCTCGAGTTATTCAACCTTCGAGTTTTTCAGACTTTTCAATGGAACCGATTATCACTGCATTTTACTCTATTACAGCGCCATCTACGATTTTCCGAAGAAAATGTTAAATACAAAAGTTACGTATTTTTTCCGGTAGAATCCCAATTTGCCATAAAAAAGGTGGGGTTATCATTTAAAAATTCATAGCTGACCCCCCAATTTCCCGTAGGGGGCAGAGTTGGGGGGGGATTTTCAAAAATATTGAACACATATTTTCCGTTTTCCATCCAATGTATATTTTTCGAGTTATTCGACCATTTCCATACTTTTTGGACACACTGTATATTTAAGAAGATAAATTGAGATGGGTCTCACGAATCTTTGGTGGCATTGGGGAAATCTCCACACTTCAACTATGCAGTACTATGCCCCTGTCGTCTTAATATTCTTGGGACCAAGACAGATCGTACCTGAAATGACTTTTAATTATCCCTCACATTTCCAACTATAAGTTAAAAGTCTAACATGGAAGTCTTGGATAAGCACCTGGTTTGCTCCTACATAAGAGGGTTCAGTCCTAAAATTCTGGGAAGCAGGCCAGACCTTGCAGTAAAAATAAATTATGTGTGGCCGAAGGGGGCAGGTTGAATTCTATAAAATTGAACTGACCGAATTTGAAGTTTCAGGTTCACACAAGCCTCTACGTTCAAAAATATTGAACACATATTTTCCGTTTTCCATCCGATGTATATTTTTCGAGTTATTCGACCATTTCCAGACTTTTTGGATACCCTGTATATTTAAGAAGATAAATTGAGATGGGTCTCACAAATCTTTGGTGGCATTGGGGAAATCTCCACACTTCAACTATGCAGTACTATGCCCCTGTCATCTTAATATTCTGGGGACCGAGACAGATCGTACCTGAAATGACTTTTAATTATACCTCACATTTCCAACTTTAAGTTAAAAGTCTAACATGGAAGTCTTGGATAAGCACCTGGTTTGCTCCTACATAACAGTGTTCAGTCCTAAAATTCTGGGAAGCAGGCCAGACCTTGCAGTAAAAATAAATTATGTGTGGCCGAAGGGGACAGGTTGAATTCTATAAAATTGAACTGACCGAATTTGAAGTGTCAGGTTCAC
This sequence comes from Maratus michaelseni, assembly GCA_963931845.1. NCBI lineage: Eukaryota > Metazoa > Arthropoda > Arachnida > Araneae > Salticidae > Maratus > Maratus michaelseni. The sequence goes on along the minus strand of OZ007589.1, from coordinate 144,335,269 downwards.
ACAAGCCTCTACGTTCAAAATATTGAACACATATTTTCCGTTTTCCATCCAATGTATATTTTTCGAGTTATTCGACCATTTCCAGACTTTTTGGATACCCTGTATATTTAAGAAGATAAATTGAGATGGGTCTCACGAATCTTTGGTGGCATTGGGGAAATCTCCACATTTCAACTATGCAGTACTATGCCCCTGTCGTCTTAATATTCTGGGTACCAAGACAGATCGTACCTGAAATGACTTTTAATTATCCCTTACATTTCCAACTATAAGTTAAAAGTCTAACATGGAAGTCTTGGATAAGCACCTGGTTTGCTCCTACATAACAGGGTTCAGTCCTAAAATTCTGGGAAGCAGGCCAGACCTTGCAGTAAAAATAAATTATGTGTGGCCGACGGGGGCAGGTTGAATTCTATAAAATTGAACTGACCGAATTTGAAGTGTCAGGTTCACACAAGCCTCTACGTTCAAAATATTGAACACATATTTTCCGTTTTCCATCCGATGTATATTTTTCGAGTTATTCGACCATTTCCAGACTTTTTGGATACCCTGTATATGTAAGAAGATAAATTGAGATGGGTCTCACGAATTTTTGGTGGCATTGGGGAAATCTCCACACTTCAACTATGCAGTACTATGCCCCTGTCGTCTTAATATTCTGGGGACCAAGACAGATCGTACCTGAAATGACTTTTAATTATCCCTCACATTTCCCACTATAAGTTAAAAGTCTAACATGGAAGTCTTGGATAAGCACCTGGTTTGCTCCTACATAACAGTGCTCAGTCCTAAAATTCTGGGAAGCAGGCCAGACCTTGCAGTAAAAATAAATTATGTGTGGCCGAAGGGGGCAGGTTGAATTCTATAAAATTGAACTGACCGAATTTGAAGTTTCAGGTTCACACAAGCCTCTACGTTGGAAAATATTTTGCTCAACAATTCACCAAAACATGATAATCAAGCTGCCGTCATGGAACGGCGATACTTTACAGAAACTTGAGTATATTGAACCATGAACTGGTAAAATTTTGAAACATGAACTGGTAAAATTTTGAACCATGGTCTTGCAAAATGTAGAACAGAAATGTGTTGAACAATAAACTGGTAAAATTTGTTGAACTATAAACTGGTGTAATTCGATGAACAATAAACTTGTGAAATTAGTCAAACAATAAACTGGCGAATTGTTGAACCATAAAGTGACTGCTAGCAAATTAGACCAGAATTAGGCCGTGCAAATTAGACTAGTTATATTTTACAAACAAAGGCTAATTAGACCAATTTCTCTGTTTGAAGTATAATCCGACACACTACGGACATCCAAGCCTAAAGTTGAATTGGAACCTGATACTTCTTGACTTATTAGGCAATATTCTAACAATTAGACAAGCAGGCTAATATCATTGCGCTTTAAAGCAGATTATGGAAGGCACATATGGAACTATTTTTCAAAATATGGAAGGCATATGGAACTATTTTTTCTGATTGCCTGCTACATATCACGACAGGATAGTAAAGTTGAGCTATCGTTGATGTTTCACCATAACCAGGCGTTTTGCAAAATCAAGTTAACCATATGTTTTGGCGCTTTTGCCTTTTTTGCACCATAAAAGGGTTCCAAAGCTGAAAGGAAAATTTTACAGTGTACTTTACACATCGATTACTGGAAAAATACAATTCCCATGTTTCATGCATAACACAGTTTCACGAGTACGAACCACATAAGTTCCATGTCTTAAACTAATTGAATTTAGCTTTTAACTTTTCTTGGACGGATATTCCGTGATTTGGTTTTCTTCCATTCCGGGCGACCTAGGAGAGCCCGCGATTCCACCTGTTCCGCGAATAACGGCGGCCGACCCCACCGACCTGCCCCTGAACGCCAAAATATGTTAACCATATGTTTTGGGGCTTCGGCCTTTTTTGCATTATCAAATGGTTCCAAAACTAAATGGAAATTTTTTGCAGTGTATTTTACACATCGATGACTAGGAAGATACGCTTCCTAAGTTTCATGCACAACGGAGGTTCACGTGCACGAACCACATCAGGTTAACGATCCTTGAGATACACATATCGAAGAAACCGTGCAACAAGGAGGTCATGACTACTAGTTTTCCGCGTCTAGTGTGAAAAATATAAGAAATTGAATATATTTTTTAATATGACAGGGTTCTTTTGTGAGGAAGAAATATTTACAGCCCCGTCACGTGATATAGGTGTGGTCCACCCCCACTAAGCAGGCACGCGATTGCTTATGTTAGTAAACCTAGGCCGCACCCACTAGTCGATGGCAGCAATTATCAAATCCAGAAGAATTTCGCTGGATTTTTCTTCTTTTTTTCCATACCCTTTCACAGATGTACAGTCATGTGTTGAGGAATGAAGTAAAGGGAACCGTAATCTTTTTAGCGGGGCGATTAGTTAACGACTGAAAACGCCCAGGGGAGGCGCGGGAACGGAGGGTGGATTCCTGACTTTGATGAGTAGACTAATTTCGGAATATGGTGACCTAGCTTTTAAAGCAAAAGCTTTTCCGCACAGAGAAATAGCAATTTAACCTTTAGGAGATATCACTAGATTTTTATTTTTACTCTTTTTGCATTCTATTTTTAGAAACGCATAGTGATGTAATTGTTTTATATTTTAACATCTAAATATAAGTCGCTTGAATATGTATATCTTTTATAATTAGAGGAAGAGTAAAAATATAAGGAGACGACAATATCATATGGTGCATATTGTTAGAAATCATTCTAACTTTTTAAGCAGGTGTAGAATTCTGTATATTTCTATTAAATGCCTAGTTTGAACGATTCATCTTTTAGCTTCAACAAAGTTGTAATAACATGTTAATGTGGATTATATTTTTATCATCTGTTTGTTATAAGTTCGATTTTCCGGACGGGCAGTGATCTAAGTATATAAAAGAATACAAAAAAAATGTATTAAAAAAGAAAAGAAAAGGGATTCCATTCTTATTTTTAATTAACAGAGATATTAAAAACAAAAAGAAAATATCTGTGCAGCAATATTATTTTTATGCTGGGCATTATGGAAATACATTGTATTTTAATAAACAAACAAACAAAAAAAGTTTAAGAATGGAGTGAATTAACTTATCACAACCGCTTTAGTTGCTTTTGAAATATGAATCCTTTTATTTTACATCAGTATCAAAGGAAAAAGTTTTAGAATATTTAATGCTACGTCGATTTCTGTAATTTATCGATATCAAATTTCAAACGGAAAATTTTAAGTCTATATAAAGCAGGAGCATGTTCATTGGCAAGTAAGGCACCATTGATCATTTGAAACTCGATAAGTATTATAATAAGCTAAAGTAGATTTTAAAAGTTGATAAAATTCAGTGATCACATGAAGTAGGTTGCTCAAAGCTATTCGTTTCTATTCTAAGTATTCATACAGAGGAGAAGTAATTCGATGTAATTCTTTATTTATATTTTTCTTATCAACAATGTTGATGCAGCACAGAATGAGGTAAATAGTGCTTTGAATTTGATGAATTAGTTAATTGTTTGAGATAAAATTAATTAACTTAATATTAATTGTTCAAGAGCCACAAAAAAATAATGCGATGCATTGAACGGTTTTTAGCTATGAGAAATGAAAAAAAAGGGGTTATGCGAAACATTTTGTCGGATGTCTATCAAAAACTATTAAAAACTCGTAAAAAACGAAAGTAAACTACGGATCCATGATATTTCTCGTCTTTTGAACAAATTTTTCATCTTGACAAGACTGCCTCATAATTTATACAGAAATTCAAATCGTCTTCTGTCTTTCTATAGATAAGAGTTTTCTGTTAAATACATATTATTCTATCTGAAATCTAACTTAAATTTTAGCAAAAATGCAGAGGGGTACATGATTTACAGTTAGCTGTCGCAACTTTCTTTACAAGCACAAAATATTTTTTGATATTTATTTTTTCTTTATTTTCTTTATTATTTTTTTTAATGGCTCACCACTTAAGTAATTCTGATAGGTTGTTCAAATGTAAGTTGTCGTATTTTTAGTTGAAACATGAGAATTTGTCCTAAAATAGTTTTGAAGTGAAAACTTCTTTAGGCGCGTTGGGCATTTTTTGAGATGGGAAAAAAACATTGAATTCCAGACACCGTTACCGTTACTGTTACCGACACCAAATTAAATTATGTTGCCAATTCATACAATGAAGCGAAAGTATCAAAAGGAAATAGTTCACGTGCAGAAAACGAAATGATTGGTGTTATGAATAAAAATAATTCAGAAAATTATTTCAAGATAAATTTAGCACGCGCGGTGAAAACAGATAAAAGTGACTCAACTCGCGAGACCAAATCAAAAGATGAAAATGAAATAACAAAACACGGAAAATATTATAATTTAACTAGCACGAGAAAAGAAATAGACGGAAGTAATATAAAAAGTAAAAATTAAAAGAAGGAAATATTTCACGAAAGTTTTAAGAAACGTGGTTACTGATACGGAAATGAAGTGAAATCATTTTATAGAAAAGAAAAGTTTGTTGATAGAAATTATAGATACCAATCAATACGCGCAGTATGAAGATAGAAAAAAAGCATAATGTTCACGAATACCGTAAACAAGACAGGCAACAAAGAAGTCATAACTTTTGGAGTGATAGGAAGCGGGAACCCTATTTTGCAGATAAATGTTATTACAAAAGATATGAAACTACATCTCATGGAAGAAATGATGAATGTATTGAGAGTTGTTAAAATTGTAGATGAAAATTCATAAGTTTCATTGGTATTCATTTCAAAGAATACCAATTAATTAAATTTCATATTTTATGTATTTGTAAATTTACGTTTTAAGCAATAGATTGCAATTTTCGTATGTAAAATAATATGCATTATTTTTCATGTACAATAGTGCATTAAATGAAAATTGTAATATAATTTTTGTAGTAGTAGTTTATAATAATGAATAAAAAAACACTTCATTTAAAAGTATTTCCTGCACAATAAAACATTTCCTGACGATTCAAAAAATACACACGTAATTGTTCAACTTTTCACTTCTGTCGGCATTCCCGGAGTGCCATTTTTCTTTTTTTTTACGCTATTATTTTATGACTGTTTTTAACAATATAATTAATTCCTAACATAAAGGTAAAAATATTCGTGGGTTTATACTTAGTGCTCCAACTATCTGGTTCTTCAAAAATTATTGTATTGTTCTTTAAATACCAATCTGAGAAAAAAATATTAACAAATGAGAAAAAAAAAGATGGATACTATCTTTTACAGTTCATTACCTTCAACGTTCTTTTCTAATATAGCAATAGGAAATAATTAAACTCGGTACTTTGTATAACCATACAGAATCCCTTCTGACAACAGAATACTATACTTTGTCTTGAAACTCATCAAAACCCATGTGAACAGTTTTCTTTATTGAACGCAATCAACCTCATAATGTCTCAAAATTGTTTTTCCGATTCTATTTTAGCACTCTAAACACTAGATTTGCAAATTAAAGATTTGTTGCAAATAAAATTGGTATATTTTGGATGTATGAAATAAAGCAAAAGAAAAAAAATAGGATCTCGTGTAATACAGAGACGTTGTTATTTCAATTTCTTCAACGATCTATATATTTAAAACGCTAAGCGATTTCTTTCGACAATCCGTGAGAACAAACTACTGCATCAAATTACATCATTATTTTTTTAAATGAAAGATATTTGGACACAGATTTGTTATCGTGCATTCTTTTGTTCGAAAATTTAATTAATTAACCGTAATTTTCAATTAAACTTTTACTTCTGCTAATGACGTCATAATCGGATAACGCCTACTGTTGCGAAGCACAGAGTTTATTCTCTAAACTCTGTGGTTGAATAAAAGAGAAATAATAAATATTAAAAGCACGCGGTTTTAAGGCTAAATTTGTTAATTTGCAAGTTAAATTTCGGTAAAAATACTTATCCGCGTGTTTTATAAGCGAATAAACATTCATATTTATTGTGACGTCACGGGAATATTGTCCATTGGGTTTATTTTATCATTATGCATTATAACTTTGTTGATGCGATTTTTTCTTTACAATTAAATACAAAATATATTTATATTTATATGCATGGTGTTTAAGCATTAATGTAAGGTATATGAAGTACGCGTGAAAAGTTTGCGCCGGTGAAAATGACGTTATGCTTAGCTTGAAGTGCATTTTAACATTGATAAAACTAAAGAGAAAAATGTATATGATTGTGTTAACATGACATAATTTTACTGATTTTTGCATTCATAATTATAAAGATTAGAATTGGACCCGTCATTGATTTCTTCATCTTGATTGCATACCTTCATTACATGTTATCAATTGCTTTTTTTTAAATTATAGGATAAAAGATTTCCTTTTTTAATAAAAAAAAATCACAAAAGTAAAGGATTTCAGGAAATTTAAAGTTATTAAAAATAGTGTTATAGTAGAAAAAAATCTTGAAATAATGATTGTATTTTTAGCTAGAATAAATAATATTTCATAGGAATTATTTTGGTAGATTTATTATAAGTTCATTTAATAGTTCCTTATTAGCGCAAAGTCCTATTTCTTTCACTGTGAATTTCTCTTTCGATGTCAAAAAATGTTTTTCTACTTTTGGACGCCAGCCAAAATACAGTGGCAATTTTTAGAAATGTACAACAATTGTGACAACAAAGGCGCTATCGCTTTAGCTTTAATCGCGCTTACATCAATTCCAAATACTACAAATTTCTATTTTTTACTACATTTTACAATTTCAATTCTTACATCATCAAATAGAAAAAAAATTAGCTTTCGATTGAAATTTATTTGAAAACTGCCGCGTAATTTAACGACCTTTTAAATAATTTTCAAGCATGAAAAGTTTTTCAATTCTATCTTATCAATGACCACCAGTTTGCTTCAATAATGTAAAATAGCCCCTGGGAAAGTTGCCACAGTTGAAAATAGATTTCCGTAACCATCATAAAAAGTGAATAATAATTTTTTAAAAAAAGTGATAAATCATAAGATCAGATTATCCATAAGATAGAACATTTTGGCGCTAAACAAAAATCTGTCAGGAAAAAAAAAAAAAAAAAAGAAAAAAAAGAGAGAAAAAAAAAAAAAAAGACTATTTTTAGTTTATGTTGAACATAAAATTGATATGTTGAATTCGTTGATGAATATGTTCCATCAGATATTAGGATATGCTAGGAATTGTATTTTTTTAATTTTTTTACATTTTCCAACTGTATAAGAGGGAAAATATCCCCGACTGTGATGGAAAAGGGATAATCATCCTGATTATGTCAAGGAACCGAAGAAACCATACAAATAAATTACACTTGAAAACATTAAAAATCTCCCTCATCTGCAGATATATTTATTACTGCAAAAAAACTTCTTAATCTTTGCATAAAAATTGATTAGCTTAAAACAATGGATGCGTTTTAGAAGATATGGATTTGAAACGAACAATGATTAAAAAGGACATTTTAAAACTTTTAATTTAATAATTTTAAAACTTTTTTAACGTCGAATTTTGACGGTGCTTTTGGGCAGATGCAATGCACATGCGCATAGGAGCTCATTCGGTTGCATTATCACAGGGGGGGGGGGGAGATGTGTGCTTTATTTACTACGTTCTGTTATTTACTGAATATGATATGAACGTAGGAATATACTATTTGTATATACTTCATAGGTCCATGAATTTTTTTTCTTGCCGTGGGGAATATGGTGGTAATGTCAAATTGATTTGCATTACACAGTTATTTACGGATTGTTTGTTTGGAGCTTGCATCGGAAATAGTACTGTATTTGACTGGGGAAAAAAAAATATTTGAAAGACTGTTTTATACGCACCCCTTCATAAATAATAAAGAAGCTTATTTTACTGATATTGTTATAGTATTTTTTTTTTTTTTTTTGCGTCAAGTTTTGACGGGTTCCATCTAGTTTTTTTTTTAAATGCTCTGCCCTCAAAAATGTGATGCAAGTACAGTCTCAGTTCTCAAGTACAGTCAGTAATAAAGAAAAACAAAAAAGAAAAAGAAAGAAAAAGTGATACGCCACACACATAAAGTTTAATTGCCAAATTATTGCAGAGAAAAACAAAAATAGCCATTCAATTAAGAATTATATCATTTTTTATTTATTTTTTTTGTTGTTGTTATCTTGATACTGAAATTGTACAAAACCATTAAAATTTTCAAAACGAACACCCAATTTTGACAGTATACTTGGCTTTTTTGGTAAATTTTACTTTAGGATACCAAACGGTAAGTCGTTTTGTTAAACAGTTTAGAAATTGTGAATCTTAAAGTTTAGAACCCGTAATGTTAATTTTTTTTCTAATTGTTTCAAAACAGATTGCAATGCGGGTAGTTTTTAAAAGTATAGCTCAAAAACTACTTCTCAAAATAACGTGCAATTTTGGATTCGCATATTTGAAGCTTCAAGAAATCTATTTATATTTTATAATTCATTGTATATACTATATTTAATTATTTTCGAAAGTTTGGAATGGATTGTAACCTATGAATTTTTTAACAGAAATTGTTTTTCTAGCAGCTTTAAATATGCGAATCAAAATTAGAGCTTTTTCTGGCTAGTAGTTTATGAATCATACTTTAAAAACTAACTGTATTACAAAAAAAAAAAAAAAAAAAACTATTTTCTAATGAGTTTAAGAAATGAAATAATATGAGAAATAAAATGAGTTTAAGGGGATCTCCATATTACAACTTTAACAAACTTTAACTTTTTCAGTTCCTAATTTTAACACTAGAAAACAAATTTAGACTCTCAAATTAGCCTAAATATACATTTTCACGAAGTTCCTACGAATAATTTCGGGGTTATTTAATATTCAAAATTGAGCTGATTCTGTGTTTTCATTCAAAAATCAAATGAGTCACTGTTAGGTTTAGATTTAATGCAAATTTTATCAATACTATTGAATAGAAAATATTCTTAGTAATATAAAATAAAAACGTTAAATGGATAATTCGAATATTCCATCAAATAACTAGGATCGTTGCTGTTTTCATTAATAGATTTTATGAAATTAGAACTTTTTCCCCAAACTATATGGTTTTTCAAACTAGGTGATAATGATTTTATAAGTAGGGAAGAGTGGGGTACCTTGGGATATAGGGATATGGAGACACTTAATGTTTCAGAAATTGTGGTGCGAATAAACATAGAAGACCCCGTTCTTTATCGAATGGTACCATCAGCATCTCTCTGAGACATTTTTGTAATTAATTAGTATTATATACAATATTAATTTCAATATATATATATATATTTACTTTTTCTTTCATTTTTTAATTAAATAGTTTTGTAATTAAATAGCATTATGTAATACTAAAAAAAAAAAAAAAAAAAAAAAAAAAAAAAAATATGTAGAAATATAATAAACTCTGTGCACTCAGTCACTATTTGTGTGCCTATTGTAAATGACACATTGCTACGTAACGGCAACGACTGACTAACCAATTCTCGCACTGTCTGACTTCTTATCCGGCATGAAACTACTAAACTAAAGGAACAAGAACAAAAACATTTCCACTGTTATAATTTTTCCGTTTCAATCTAAGTCAGGGCATGAAATTTCAGTTGAAAAGGTACTAGCCAGAATAAAATGCTTGCTCGCCACTATTTTACATTTTTTCAGACAGCAACGTCGGCCACCGCACCTGCCCAAAAAATGAACTATTTATGACAAACTGAATTTAAATTTACCATTGTTAGAAGGAGCTGTCTGTTACATCCTGAATATTTTACATTCATGAAAAATATGAACAATTTTTAAAATGTTAAAAATTTTAGAGAAAGCGAATAATTTTTACCATGTTTCAAGAAGCTACGCTTAGGTGGCAAAACCCGATCCACTTCGCGCAGGAGTGAAGAGCGATCAGATTCGGCCTCGGAAGCGAAAAAACCAGCCTTGGCGCTTGTGCGGTGCGAAAGCGGAGGGACAAATGCAGATGGTGGGCGGGGGTCCGTTCCTCCGGAGGAAAGAACTGGAAGTGGGTGACGCCGCATTTTTTTCTTATTTTGGAAGATAAATGCCGTCGCTTGATTTTAAACACTCCCGCGTGCGCTGGATTAAGACACGATATTCAGAGCATATAGAGTTTGATTTGAAGCACAACATTTCAAAAGACGAAACTTGCTCGCCAACCTTAAATATTCGCTCGCCAATGGCGAGCTGGCGAGCGGAAATTTCGTGCCCTAATCTAAGTATTAATTAATTATCATTTGCAAATCAAATACAGTGTGTAACATCTTTATTATTATTAACTTTATTTTCGTGAGATGAGAATTTACTTTTAAATTCGTTTTGATTGACATTTCTAATTTAAACTTTATCAATCACCATTTTGTTGACTTAAACGTTTCCTAAATACATGTTATACTGAACTAACAATTGATATCGGAGAAATTACAAGATTTGAATCCCAACAAATCTACGAGTAAAGTATTTATTTCATTATCGACATTATAGTATAAGGAATGAATAATATTTTATCCAAGATACAATATTATTCAGGTCTAAAGTACGTTTTCAACCTGCAAAATTCATGTTTGTACAAGAATTTCTTTATTTTATAAAAATATGCATGTTAAAATTGTGCATTCAATCACTTTAGACATAATATGAATGGTGATTTATGAAGTAAGAAAATAGAAAAAGCAAAGCAAGTTCCAATTGTGCATGAGTTTAGCTGGCTAACTTTAACTTGAATAATGTCACATCAATCTAACTGTTTATTTGCACGAAAGAATTAACAAAAAAAATTTCCAATTTCATATCTTTTCATTTCAACTTCGTGCTAATTATCATCTACGAGCAGGAAAATTGATGTCTGATTAAAACAACTTACCATCGAAATAAAAAAAATCTATATTAATAACATACATTTCTTTGTGTGTCTGTGTGTGCGCGATGACTAGGGAAATCTATCGCACGTAAAGATCTGCTCATTTGGTTCATCAAAATAACAAAAAATATTAATAAAACAATACAAAATCTGAGGCTCGGGATGATTTTTTTTGTTTTATTATTTTTTTTTGTTATTTTTTTATTGAACGTAAAAAATGAGCATATTTCCCGATTTTCCAACTTTACCGATAATTTTTAGCCACTCATAAAAGCAATCCAAATTTAATCTTTTACCCTTTTTTTATTTCCATTTAATCCTTTTTAATATAGTAAATTTTGTCCTCTATTCAATAAAACTTATTCGGAATTAATACAGCAATTTTTGAATTTTACGCGATTTTTTAAAGTCCCCATTTCACCGAAAATGAGGACTTTGATATATTTTTTTTCGGCTGATCAACTGATTCTGTTTGATACCTTAGCTATGCAACGTTATATTTTATATCCCGTATGGAGAAAACCTTTGGTTATCGTTTAAGAAAAAAATCAATAAATAACAATCCTAAATTTAGAATTAAAATAAACATCCTAAATTTTGATTTGAAATAAGAAAATATTGTAAGTTTGTAAGTTGTAAATAAAGTTTTCTGTTAAACCAGACTTTTTAATACAGTTAATAAAATAAAATATAAAAGCATTTAAATTACAATATATAATAGACGTTTCGTATCGCATTGCGACACCTCATCAGTACAAACATCTGATGTCGAACGGCACTGGAAAAGACTCGGAAAACCACCATAAACAGTTACAAAAAACAGTTAAGCATTTAGTAAAATAGTGTATTCACCAGGTATATTACAAGATTCGTTTAGTGCGAAATCCTCTATGCGTGAAAACGAACCGTGAGTTATATATTGTAACTTAATGTTTTTATATTTTATATTATCAACTGTATTAAAAAAATATGATTAAAAAAATTCTTTATTCTAAATTTATGCAAATATTTAAAGAGATTAAAAGAACTTAAAATTTTTTATGATTCTAACAAAGATCCAAAGGGAAATTTCCCGCGTTCGGTTTACTAGAATAACCCTTTTATTTGCTAAACCCTATTGCTATGAAAGAGAACTTCATTGAGAAAGAGAACGCAAAAGGAAAAATAAAGTTCATCTCTTTCCATCATCTGAGTTTTTATTTTCGAATTTTTTTTTTAATCTCATGTTTTTATTGATTGTGTATTTTAATGAAATGTGCGGTTTTTAGCGAAAAACTTTATACCTATGATAAAGTTGGATATCTTTAGTTTAACGATTTATCGGGGGCGACCTATGTTTTTAGGTTAGTTTTCTATCTTTTCGTGCTTTTTTTCTTTCTTTCTTTTCTTTTCTTTTCTTTTTTTGTTGCGATTGATAAATTGTCTGCACTGCCCGATTTTCTTTCATTAGATTGGGGCCTGACTGGGCAATGATGGACCGGGTCTAAAATTATATTATAAAAGACAGAAATTCGGAAACTTTTAAAAATATAACCAAGCATATTTTGACTGTTATCTGAAGTATCAAAATTTTAGGTCATTTCGTGTATAATCGGTCAATGGTCATAAAAAAGAAAAAAGGGTGCGGGGAGGGACGCAATACTGTTTTATCTCCAAATAGATGCAAAGAAAAACAAAAATCGCCATTCAATCAGGAATTATGTCTTTTTAATTGTATGTTAAAAAAAAAAAAAAGAAGAAGAAGAAGAAGCTTAAAGTGTATTCATAATAAAATTATAACAAATTTTGAAATTTTCTATGCGAACACCTAATTTTGAGATCATATTCGGATTTTTCTGCAAATTATATCTTCAGATACCATAGGGGAAGTCAGTCAGTGAAGGAGTTTAGGAATTATAAAGGTTTTGAAACTCATGCACTGCAAAATAAATAAATAAATAAATAAATAATAAAAATAAATAAATAAATAAATAAAAAATTGTTGATTTTACGATATAATACCGACACCACAGCTGCCAGTATTATACCGTAAAATTAAATGTAATAAACAATAAAATAAGCAATAATAGGCTACCACGCATGTGCGATAGTGTATACTGTTTATTTTACTGTTTATTAGAGTTAATTTTACGGTATAATACTGGCACCCTAGTTGCCAGTATTTTACCGTAAAATCAACAATTTTTTTTTTTTCAGAACGCATGTCTGTTTATTTTTAACCGACTTCCAGCGAAAGAGGTTATACAATTTGTTTGTATGCTTTTTAGGTAGATTTCGTAAGAAATACTACCTACATTCTCCCCTATGTTGGAATTTCTGGAAAATTTTTGCAGATCTACACCGATCATGACTCCCAGGACCCAAAACCACCCTCAGTTCTAAACTTTATATATCTATCTATCTATCTATCTATCTATATCATTTTTTTATGGGGACGATAACTTCAAAAATTCTGCACAAATCTATTCCAAATTGATACATAAAATCAAGAGACATAAAATCTCGGTCAAGTTCGTTAATGGGCAAAATCGAACCAGGGGGGGGGGGGGGGATGGGGGGAGGTTTTTTGTGAAAACAGAAAAATACCCATAATTTCTTAATTATGATACTTATCGAATCCGTTTAAGGTTATTATTGCTTCTAGGAAAAGGACCGAAAATTTATGTATGACAGATTTTTGATATTATTAAAAATGGCCGCAAGGGGGGGGGGTAATAGGGGTTTCAGAAGAAAAAAAAACATAACTTTGTCAATTCACAAGATATTAAATCCGCTTGAATTTATTATAAATCCTCTTAATATTATCTACAACTTTTATATTGACAAGTTTTTTATAGGACCAACCCTTACAACAAAAATAAATTAAAAACAAAAAAAATTTGCCGGCTCCGCTTACTTGACACAGGTAGATTTCGAAGTGGACGGTTCCAACTGCCGCATCATGGCGAAAAGGTCATTTCTTCTGCAATTCCCAATAAACAGACGCCTCACGGTCTGCGTCTTCGATATCTACCTGTGCTTCTAGGCCGAGCCGTCAGGGATTTTTTTTTCTTTGAAAGGTCTCGGTCTGCTGGTGCAACAGTTTCAATTTCATAGGACATAAAAATTAAATGTTTGTCTGTCTCTTTTCCTTATTTTTATTTCTTTACTTTATGGGCTTTCATTTTCGTAAAAATTAAATGTCACGAATTTTGAGCATGCTTTTAAGATACACAGTACAGTTTTACAATTTTAAAATAGTCGTCGTATCGTGCATAATTTTTATGATAGAGACACATAAAAATTTTAATATACCATCGTCTACTGCGCATCAAAATGGGCGATACTGGCGACAATGGGATTTATAATGAGTCTGGAGGGGTTGGGTAACCCGATTTCTTTTGAATCAGACCCGACCCGGAATTAGGGTTCGTTTAGGGTTCTGATCGGGCCGAATTAACTCTAATTGTTTCGGGTTTGGATCTGCTTTCGGGTTGGGTTTTGATTCTTGCGGGCTGAGTTTGGTATTTTTTTTTTCAATGCGAAGTTTATTATTTCAGGTGTAAAAGCTATATACTATATTTGAATATAAATGAGTATATATATATATATATATATATATATATATATATATATATATATATATATATATATATATATATATATATATATATGAACACACACACACATATATATATATATATATATAATATACAATAAGCAGTAATACGCTACCGCGCATGCACGACAGCATATTACTTCTTATTTTACTGTTTATTACTGTTAATTTTAAGGTATAAATGGGATGCTGGAATTATACCGTAAAATCAACATTTTTTTTTGCAGTGTATATATATATACACTGCAAAAGAAAAATGTTGATTTTACGATAATTCTGGCATCCCAGCTGCCAGTATTATACCTTAAAATTAACAGTAATAAACAGTAAAATAAGAAGTAATATGCTGTCGTGCATGCGCGGTAGCGTATTTTGCTTATTGTATATTATATACATATATATATGTGTGTGTGTGTGTGTGTGTGTGTTCATTTTTCTACATAAAAGATAAAATTGATTCTAAAGCTAAAAGAGTAACTTTACTTAATTTGTTTAAAATATGGTTAACTTTCTTTCATTTCGGGATTCGGATTGATGTACAACGGATTCGGGTCGGATTATCTTTAATTAGAATTTTCGGGTTGGGGTCTGTTATAACCCGGTACGTGCAGGACTCTAACGTGGATAACATCATACAAAAACACGACGGTAAGAAACAATTCCTTAAAGTGAGGTTTTTTTCTTTCTTTAAAAGTACTTGTTGCTTCAGTAATGCATGACAAGTCTGAATTCTTATTTTGGTTGAAATTATTAAACAAATTAAAATATTTCCACTGCTATAATTTTTTCTTTTCACTCTCCTATTGTATTAATTATCAATTATTTTAAAAATAAAATAGAGATGTATTACGAAATTTTCCTATTAATTCTAAACTCATTTCGAAAGAGATCACTTATTTAACTCTTCTCCACCATCATTATGCTGACTTAAACATTCTCTAAATACATTCGATACTTAACTAACAACTGATACTGGATAGAAAATACACGGTTGGAGTCTCTCTGTAGCTAGAGCTATACGAGAAACGCATATAGTTCTTTTTCAATGTATAATATCAGGATGTCTTCCAGCGCTCCCCGAGATAAAATGTTATTCTAGTCTCAGGCACGTTTTCTTCCCGCGACATTCTTTTAATGTTCTGTGTTAAAAGACTTTAAATAAATCGATATCTGTTCTATTCCGAAAATAGAATTGTCCGCGAGCCACTCCTACGGTCGAAGTACCGATTGTACATCCTCAGATTAAAAAGAATTTCCTCTCGTCACCCGCTCTTATCATTATCTACGAGACATTGGTCTTCCCATTTCTTTTCCGCAATTCGCATGGATCACCACAGATTGTATTGGCCCTCCCACCCCCCTCCTTGCTTCCGTGACAAATATTTTCGACATTTGAACAAACAATTTGCAGAAATTACTTTTGTTGTTTTCGTATATGTTGGAGTTTTCTTAATTTAGCCTCAGCTGTATTACTAATTTATATTTCGAATAGGGCCTGTGGCTCTGAACTCGAAATAAGTTTGTGTAGATACATTCGGTGTTAAATATCATCTAGATAATCTCAATATTAGTAATTTCCAGGAACAAAATATACAGTTAGAATACGTGTGTTCCTATGCAATTTTACTAATTAACAATTAACTTATTTGTTGGTGATACGTTTTGGAAATATTAAGAAAATAATTTAAATTTTATAATAAATTTAAAAAAATAAACATTTTAAAAAAAATATGCTCATTTACTTTTACCAGTTGAATAATTAACAAAATTTAACAATGTAATAAATTATAACACCTTGTAATAATATATTTCTTTTAAATACTAAAAGGTGTAAATTAACAACATAATAAATTAAAACAAAATTTTGTTTTTGAAAAGGGCTCGGAGTGAGGTGAAACTTGTCAAACAACCTAATAAAAGTTATTTTACTATGTATTTATTATGTTGTTAATTTACACCTTTTAGCATTTAAAAGAAATATAACAAAATTTATTTGAAAGAATCAATAAATAACAATATTTCTCTCACGAAAGGTAATGGAGTATGTTAGGTCGAAACAAATATAACTTGAAAAATAATTTTCTGTAAATTTATGCATCATTTTAATTCTTGGATTTTCATTCAAGGATTTTAACTTTTAACTGTTGATAGGAGTCTGACAAACCACTGCTTTTTTTCCACAGTTTAATTTGCAATTTTCAGTTGTATTCTAGATTCTAGAGAAATTTTGTTTAGTAATCTCTAGTAATATCGCCAGAGGCTTCTGATCTTCTGAATAGGTTAACTTTAATTATAATAATCTTGTACATAAAGTATAGTGCAGAAACAGTATCATATGAGTTATTCATCTTTCGATCAAACAGTTTCAGAGACCACTCACAGTAGCGACAATTTCTGTGACAGCAGTTAAGGGTTAATAATTAGTTATTTTCCCCCTTGACAGACGAGTGAATAATTCTTTTTCTGAAACTCAGTTGATTTAGCTCTATTTTCTTTCATAGATATGTAAGAAAGTTTAATATTATTATAATTCTTTAATACTAAGAAATTTTATCAAATGAAATAATAAAATAACTTAAATCGTACTTTATAAGTAGGACAAGACATTAGTCTTCCCATTTCTTTCTCGCAATTAGTTTGGATTCCCACAGATTGTATCGCGCTCGTCTCCCCCCACTCCTCGCCCCACCAATGGCTGAGAGGTTTTGCTCTCAAAGCTGGTAGACGGGAGATGCTGTGTTCAAACCCCTGTCGCGCTCGTCGACCTAACCGTTCAGAGTTTTCCGTGGTCTTCTTCGAACGTTGCCATAAATACTGGTTAGGATCCCTTAAAAAGACCCCCACGGAGGGCACTCTTCCCAGGGCCTATGTCCCTCGTGTAGATAATCGGCCATCATAAAATCAACCAACCAACCAACACCCACCCCTCACATTCTATGATAAATATTTTCGACATCTGAGCAAGCAATTTATAGAAATTACCTTTTTTTCTGTGTTCGTACATGTTGTTGAAGATCTTAATTTAATTTTAGCTGTATTAATTTAAGTGTATTTCGTATATACCTTATGGCTCTTAACCTTTAACTGCTGTTGCAGAAATGATCGCATAGCTGCTGTGAGCGGTCTCTGATACCACTTGATCGAAAGATGACTAAAAGGCTCGATTAGCTCATAGGATACTCTTTCTGTTCTAAAATTTATATACAGGGTACAGGGCAATTATAATTAAAAATCCCTACTCAGAAGTCTAGCGATGGCAGTAGGACTCCAAACAAAACAAAATATAACTAGTATCTATTGTTAAACTAAAAATTACAAGTTAAACTTTGAAAATTGGTAAAAGCAGCAGTCCATGAGACCGTTAACAGCAGTTAAGGGTTAATTTAAAATAAGTTTGTATTGATAAGTTCTTTCTTAGTCTGAATATTGCATTATTCCAGGAACAAAATATACAGTTAGAATGCAAAATTTCTCCTGTAATTTTACAAATTTACAATTAAATTAGCTGCAAATTGCACTTTTTAGAAACATAAAAAAATAAACACGATTGTACAAGATGATAAAATTTTAAAATTTAAATATACATTTTTAAAGAATGCTATAATTTATTTCTATAAAATTTATTTCAATAAAATTTATTTATTAAAACGTCATTTAATCAATACCGTTTTATTTAAATTCATCTGTGAATCTCAAGATTCCTTTGTACAGAAAGTAATGCATTGTGTTAAATCTACAACGTTAAATTTCGAAGCAAGTCTATTTGACAAATGATTTTATTCCAAATTTATGCATCAATTTTATTCTTTTCTTGTTATACTTACATATTAAGGAATTTTCTTAGTTGTAATAACAAAAGAAATTAAATTCTAATTTAGAAGCTGATCAGGGCTGCTTTGCTTTGAAGATTTGCTATTGGTTTCCCCACTTTTTTTCCCCAATTCACATGCATTGTTACAAATTATATCCCCCCCCCCCCCCCCCCGCCTCCCTTTCACTCTCTCTCCTCTCGCATCCCGTGATAAATATTTTCGACATTTGAACAAACAATTCACCGAAATTAATTTTGTTGTGTTCGTAGATGTTGTTGGGGGTTCTTAAATGTAGTCTTTCTGAGATGTATTAATTTATTTGAGTGTATTTCGAATGTAGCCAGCAGTCCTTAACTCAAAATAAGCATTTGTGTATAATGTCGGTGCTAGATCCTTCTAGATCTGGATAATCTGGATGTCGTTTTATTCCAAAAACAAAAAAGATAGCGAATGTCCCTATGTATATTTGTTAATTAACAGTTAAATTACACTGCAAAAAAAGTGTTGATTTTACAGTATTATACCGTAAAATTAACAGTAATAAACAGTGAAATAAGCAGTAATACGCTGCCGCACATTCGCGGTAGCGTATTACTGCTTATTTTACTGTTAATTTTGCGGTATAATACTGGCAGCTGGGGTGCCAGTATTATACTGTAAAATCAACACTTTTTTTTTTTTTTTTTTTTTTTTTTTTTTTTTTTTTTTTTTTTGCAGTGTACCTGCTATTGATACGTTTTCGAAAAAAAAAAAAAAAAAAAAAAAAAAAAAACTAATGCAAATTTTATAATATGATAAAATTCAAAAAACGAACTATACATTTTTAAAGAAAGATAATTCTCATTTAGCCAGTTCAATAAATAATAAAATTTATTTAAAACCCTCTGACTGTCCAGCAAAAGGGCAAAATTGTAATGTTGCTTTCTCTCTATTTTATTTTTAATACTAAAAAAAGATGATTATTCCAACATTATATAAAAAACTTAATTATATATTTGAATGTAATCTTTGAGAGTATTAATCATTACTCAATGTACTAAAACAGCACTATACCGGTAGAATTATATTAATTTAAATAATCCTTGTATTGCAGTGAAACCTGGAAATTAGTGAACGTATTAACGCGGACGTGTCAGTGATAGGGTTAAATCCATCTATGAATGAGTGTTTGACACCTCGAAACATATGCATTAGAAAAATGATTTTATTTCAATTTATGCATTATTTTAATTGTTTATCTTTTGTTTAGAACTTTTTTTTTTACTATCTATTGAGAAAGACTTGTGAATGATGCTCTTTCTAAATTTTTTTCATAATTGATTAGCTCTATATTACTTTTAAATGCTAAAGGTGTAAAATTAACAACTATAATATAAATTAAAATAACTTTTATTAGTTGTTTTACATGTTTCGACTCTTCTGAGTCATTTTCAAAAACAAAATGAGAATATTCTAAAGCTGCACGGGCTTTGAAGTTATTGTTTACATGTACTTTTTAGAAAATTACGCACGTTATCTATTATTTTTTACTTGATTGTTTATTTTCATATCTTTGAGCATGGAGTAATTCTAGCCACAGTTTCGGTAAATTAAAAGATGTCGCATCGTTACATATTGTATTTTTGCGCGTGAGTATCTCTATGGTTTCTCTTATTATGGATGGATAGTGCAGACTGGAGGGAAATATTATTTTACTTTCATTGAAAATAAACAATCAAGTAAAAAATAATAGATAACGTGCGTAATTTTCTAAAAAGTACATGTACACAATAACTTCAAAGCCCGTGCAGCTTTAGAATATTCTCATTTTGTTTTTGAAAATGACTCAGAAGAGTCGAAACATGTAAAACAACTAATAAAAGTTATTTTAATTTATATTATAGTTGTTAATTTTACACCTTTAGCATTTAAAAGTAATATACTATTACAAGGTGTTATATTTTATTATATTGATTAGCTCTATTTTCCTTCATAGATTTGTAAAAAATTTAAAAAGTATATACATTCCTTAATACGGAGATATTAAGAAATTTCATCAATTGAAATAATAAAATAAATTAAATTCTAATTTAAAAGTCGGGGAAAACATTGATCTTCTCCCTTCTCTTCCGCAACTCGCATGGATTGCCACAGATTATGTACGCATGCGCGGTAGCGTATTACTGCTTGCACGGCAGCGTATTACTGCTTATTTTACTGTTTAATACTGTTAATTTTACGGTATAATACTGGCAGCTGGGTGCCAGTTTTATACTGTAAAATCAACAATTATTTTTTGCAGTGTATATTTCGAAAGTAACCCATGGCTCATAATTCAAAATAAGTTTATGTAGATAATATCGATATCAGTGTTATCTATCTAGATAATCACTAAAATAATTTGGGTTAAGTATAATTCTTGGAACAATGTATATCGTTGGAATGCAGGTGTCTCAAAATCCAAAATAATTTTACTAATTCAGAGTTGTCTCACCTGCTACGTTTTCAAAATAGTAAGAAATTTTTTTTAATTTGGATTTTATAATATGATAAAATTAAAAAAATAATAATTAAAAGCTAGTTAGACATTTTTAAAGAACGCTAATGCATTATAGTTTTTCCAAATCACCTATGCAATAAAGTTTCTTGAAGTTCATCTGTGAATCTCCCAGTTATCAATTTCCCCTCACAGAAAGGTAATTTAATTAATAGGTTAAAGCTAGAAGTAAGTATTTTTGATATAGTAATTGGATGTACAGATATTTTATTTTTGCATTTCAACTTTTCATTAATTTGTAAAGCATTACTTATCATATATATTATTTATGTTGTCAATATCCCCTTTTCTATGCATTTACAAAACGTACAACAATGAATGAGGTATCATTCGAAAGGTATTTGAACCGGCTTCTGACATAGTACACTCACATTTCATTAAAACATGTGTTTTTTAATTAAAAATTAAATCAGCATCGTTTTCATAAATGACATGAAAGGTTTTTCTGAAACCAATGTTGCCCCAAAAATAAAATAAAACATTACATCAGCAATGATTATAAAAAAAAATTAATAATACAAAAGAGATAAAGTGTGATTTCCCCGCACGGGTATATTTTATATTTATAATTAAAAAGCAAATTCAAACGTTTAGAAGAAAAAGACATCATCGATCGATCGAAGCAGTGTTTTTTCACATCTACCCTAAAATGTACGCTTTTTTATATTAAATTAAATTGTATTTTATATGTATTCAATTTATTTTCCTTTGTCCTGTGTTTTTCCCGAAGCGGATGACGTCATCCTCTAATGCAGTTAAAATACAACTGTTATGTTTGATTTCTCGCACGCGTGCCTTTTGCTATCTTTGATCAGTTTTTACTCTAAATTTGATGGAATAAATGAGATGATATTCTGGCTTGACTAATGTTGTTTGCAGATATTTTTATCCTTAATTTTTAATTAGAAGCTTAAACCTGCATCTAAAAAATTATAGGTATTGTTAAAAAATATTAGACTGCAGTGCGAAATCCTCGCACGGAACCACGAGTTATATTAATAATTAATATAACAATTATTAATATAATAAAGTATATTACTTATAAATATATATCTAAGAAGAGTTTCACGGATAGTTTTAACTTAACATCTATATACATATCATCTATAACATCTATTAATAACAAAAACATCTTCTATACTTCTTCAAAGATAACATTGTAAGTGTAAAAGGATTTTTAAACAAAGTAATAAATTTGAATTTTAAATGTTTGATCAAGTCTCTGCGTCGTTAATTACCGCTTAAGCCAGTATTATGAAGATGTTCTAACAAAAACTGTTTAGAGAAAAAATGGCCACAATTTTGTATACGCATACAAATCAAATGCAAATGCATATTTATACAAAGAAGCATGAATCAAATACAATTGCGTTTTCATTGGTTGTAGTTCATAATATTTTTCTTTTAATTTTTGAACTCATACTTCATACTGTAAAATTCTGTAAATATGGAAATTGGAGTATTTACACTAAGCAACAAACACAAAATGTTAATTTCTGAATATGTGAATACTCAAAAGGAAATTCTATAAACAGCAAATGTAGAAAATAGGCACTAACCTAACATCACAGACAGTCGATGTGAAGTCTTCTTGACATCACAAATGGTCACAATTGTCACAGTTACTACAATGAACAGAAATGTGATAGCTTTCATTCGTCTTATTTTTACTCTCATTTGGTCACTCCACTGAACAGTCACCACGACTGCTGCTTTTTGATGAGTCACCAAGTGACTTTATGATGAAGTCATCTTGTGACTCTCATGTGACTGTCATTTTGACACTCCATTGTAAAGTCATCATGATAGATGTTCTGTGACGAGTTCCCAAGTGGCAGAAAATGAAATCATCTGGTGACTTTTCACAAAGGAGTGCAATGATGACTTCACAATAGAGTGTCGATCACCGGAAAGTCACCATGCGACTTCATTGTGACATTATTTGGCGACTCATCACAATGCAATGCTCACAATGACTTCAAAGGTCAGTCTTCAACTGACAGTGACTTGAGAATCACAAGGTGACTTCATTGTAATGTCACCTGGTGACCCATCACAAAGCGACAGTCACAGTGACTTTTCAGTGTTAACAATCATTTGACAGTAATAATGAGACAGTGAAATATCCCATATTTTGATTCACCGTAGCGATTGTGACACTTCTAACCATGTGTGACGTCAAGCGGACTTCACATCGACTGGCCGTGCTGTTAGGGTAGTAGCTCTTTATAGAATTTCCTTCTGAGTACTCACGTGTTCAGAAATTAGCATTTTGTGTTTGTTGCTTAAGTTTTGCACACCAGTGTATTATTATTATTATTTTTTTTTTTTCATAGTGGAATGTAATACAAAAAGTCTGTATCTAACAGGTATAATTAAAAAGTTTAAACAAAATATGTAAAAGTAATTTAATATACAAAGGATGTAAATTATCTCTTTACTACACCGCGTAACAACCAACAGAGTGTCACAGAGTAATAATTTGTCTCATGCATGCCACTGAAGTTGTACTCATGATTAACGTTCCATCTTGTGCTGCAGAAGCTCTAGCCTTACCGTATAAGAGTGAGAGAATGCTAGACTGGATGTCGTTTCGGTTTCTTAAGGGGCTACTTCACTCAGACGAAAACACCCGCTCGCTAATGTTAATCCTATGGAGGAAATTTTTGATGATATCTCGTTCGCATTTCAATATTTTTAAATGATTTTTTTTTTGCATTGGATAGCTGAGGTCAATCTCTATGCACGCTCCTTTCTACTTTATCGATTTTGATTATGAGTTTTTTTTTATTAAGATACTTTCACTTTCGAAACCGGTTTTGAAAGTGAAAGTATCCTCAATAAAAAAAACTGCAACAAAAATTGAAAAAGTAGAAAGAAGCGTGCATAGAGATTGACCTCAGCTATCGAATGCAAAAAAAATCATTTAAAAATATTGAAATGCGAACGAGGTATCTTCAAAAATTTCCTCCATAGGATTAACATTAGGGAGCGGGTGTTTTCGTCTGAGTGAAGTAGCCCCTTAAATGGTAAAGCACTTGGTGTGCTGTATCAAGGTATCCGGGTTCGATTCCCGGTCTGAACATTTTTTCACTCTGTTTGTTGTACGCTGTGTAGAAAAGTGATAATTCACACCCTTCGTATTCATTCATTTCCAGAGTAATTTCAGCTCTGCTGAAAATTTAATTAGATATATGTAATTTAATATTTCAAAGTCAAAATTCGAAATATTTGTGATTTCAAATAATATTGTCCAAATACTTATAAATTTGTTACCTGAGCGTAACTTTAACAGCTGATTAAAAATGTTTTGTTAAAAGTTAGTATTTAGCATTGCAAATTAAAAAAAAAAAAAAAAAAAAAAAAAAAAAAAAAAAAAAAAAAAATCCTCCAAATTTCAAGTTTCAAAATGTCTTTGATGAAAAATTTGCTTCCATCATCTTATAATATTCCTTTTCCGCAGTGGATTGTTACCAGCAACTTTTACACCCCGTTATTATTTGGGAAAAAATTATTAGCGAGTGGCTTGCTTATTTTTATAGGATTGTACCATTTATACCAGTGAACAAAATAGATATAAAATAATATTACATAAGTATTTCTGTTGATGGTATTTCTATCTAAAATATATATAAAAAAGAATTACCAATGTTTAAAATTTATTTTAAAATTATCGTACCTTATTTTTATGACGTAATTGGAAACGAAGTAAACGTAATTGGAAATTTACATTAATATATTTAGTTATCGCTTTTTAATTACATAAAACGTTTGGATATGTAATAGGTGACTGATTAATTAAATTACTCTAAAAGTTATTTTCATCAATTATGATTTATAGGCTAAAACAAGACAGTGTCAGTATCCATAATTTAACCTAAGAAACAACTTTATCGTTATTAATAACAAGAAGATCGCAATGCCTCTTCAAAAAATATTTTTTATGTGTGTTTTCTACATATGGGTTAAAAGAAATGGTATATTAGTATATACTCTACATATTTTTCTCTGTTTAATCCAGTGTACAGAATATAATGTTACATCAACTAAAAATTTGCGTAAGTAGACGTTTAGTTTATTATTGAACAGAATATTTTTAATATTGTAATATTTTACTTTTTTGCACTACTTATTGTCTACTTTTATTGATTGAACTACATTTAGAAAAAGAAAAAGAAAAAAAATCCAAGAATTTAGCCAAATATTTAAATGATATCACAATTGTTGTTTTTATTCTGAAGGGATTCATATTTGCTCAAACTGAAATCAAAGGAAGTGCATTTTCTGAATTATTTAGAGATCTTTAACAAAACTAATTTACTCTCCGTAAACCAAAGCTACTTTTAAATCTATTTACAGCTATTTTTTAAAAGCATATTCAAAGCTCAGTTTCGATTTAAAATATTTTACTTTAAGGGGTTACACATGTTCTCAACTTTCAAAAAATAGATTTTTTTTTTCAGACGGAAATTAAATTTTTATAGTGTGTAGAATTATGGGCAAAAAGATTTAAAGTGATATGTCAATTATTAAGAAAGATATGAAGTAAAATATGAGGGCGCGCACGATTGATAAAACTGACCTTGCCGAAAAGATTCTACTAAAGATTCTACTCCCTTTTAAATGAGCAGATTAAGGCACAGAAGGTTCCACAGTATGGTTCAGGAATAGCAAATTAGGTGTAAGTTTAAAAAATATATATCAGTATATTTTTTTCTTCAAAAACTTTAAACACGAATTTCTGGAAACTACATATTTCAACATGGGCAGCATGATAACTTGAACAATTTTTTAAATTTTTGGATAAAATTTGCTCTTATCTACGCATAATTAAATTGACTAATAGCCATCGAGCCATGTTTTGAAATTTCTAATTTCTAATTTTTTTTTTTTTCGATATGTTTAAAGGTCAAAATTTTAGATGAAAAATGAAATATTTTTTAAAAATAGCGCAATTTTTTTGTTTTTCAAATATAAAAAAATTTGATTTCCGATGACCGTTAGCTACAACATTATTTTACAAGAAGAAACTTAGATTTTAATAACTTTTTGTTTCTACAGGAAGTTAGGAGGCTCCCATCGAGCCCGGATATTTTGGTACAGCACAACGCGGCTGCAGGTTTTCAACTTAATATGTAACCAAATTTTAACAAAACAAATATTTTTAAATACATGAAGGACTAAAAAAAACAACGTGGAATTATTTGGTTTTCAAATAATTTTACTCCCTTCCTAAAAAGAAAAAAAATCCAAAATATGTCAATTTTTCGCCGCCTAGAACGTATGTAACCCCTTAATATATTATCTTTTATTCGCCAGTAAGCATTTTTAATCACCTTTTTCGCCATACCCATTCATTTTGAAAGCATGTGAAGACTAAATTGTTCACTTTAGTAAATGTGGTTTCTAGAAATCTGTAGAGACTCGCATCTAAATGAACAATCCATTTAACTGATGACAGCTATTTGTTCCGCTTTCAAGAGAGTAGTAATTTAGAAAACATTTACTCTTATTAAATAACCCTTTTTGTTTTACTGCCCGAGAAGGACTGTTGGATCCAAGTCTGAAACCTCTTTTTGTTTACTTTTATTTATTTTTTTATTTTTTTATTTTTTTTTTTTGGCAAAATTTTTACGCGCGTTTTTAAAGATTCTTCTTGTTTAAATGATGTCTTCTGAATAGACACAGTTTTAGCACAATATTTTAATTTAACTTTTCACCTTTTTTTAATCGTAGAAAAATGTTACAAACACTAAGATTAAATGAAGTGATTGCAAAGTCTGCGATTGAAATATTAAATAGAAATTTTCTAAATAGACACAGTTTTAGCACAATATTTTAATTTAACTTTTCACCTTTTTTCAATCGTAGAAAAATGTTACAAACACTAAGATTAAATGAAGTGATTGCAAAGTCTGCGATTGAAATATTAAATAGAAATTTTCTAAATAGACACAGTTTTAGCACAATATTTTAATTTAACTTTTCACCTTTTTTCAATCGTAGAAAAATGTTACAAACACTAAGATTAAATGAAGTGATTGCAAAGTCTGCGATTGAAATATTAAATAGAAATTTTCTAAATAGACACAGTTTTAGCACAATATTTTAATTTAACTTTTCACCTTTTTTTAATCGTAGAAAAATGTTACAAACACTAAGATTAAATGAAGTGATTGCAAAGTCTGCGATTGAAATATTAAATAGAAATTTTCTAAATAAACACAGTTTTAGCACAATGTTTTAATTTAACATTTCACCTTTTTTTAATCGTAGAAAAATGTTACAAACACTAAGATTAAATGAAGTGATTGCAAAGTCTGCGATTGAAATATTAAATAGAAATTTTCTAAATAGACACAGTTTTAGCACAATATTTTAATTTAACTTTTCACCTTTTTTTAATCGTAGAAAAATGTTACAAACACTAAGATTAAATGAAGTGATTGCAAAGTCTGCGATTGAAATATTAAATAGAAATTTTCTAAATAGACACAGTTTTAGCACAATATTTTAATTTAACATTTCACCTTTTTTCAATCGTAGAAAAATGTTACAAACACTAAGATTAAATGAAGTGATTGCAAAGTCTGCGATTGAAATATTAAATAGAAATTTTCTAAATAGACACAGTTTTAGCACAATATTTTAATTTAACATTTCACCTTTTTTCAATCGTAGAAAAATGTTACAAACACTAAGATTAAATGAAGTGATTGCAAAGTCTGCGATTGAAATATTAAATAGAAATTTTCTAAATAGACACAGTTTTAGCACAATATTTTAATTTAACTTTTCACCTTTTTTTAATCGTAGAAAAATGTTACAAACACTAAGATTAAATGAAGTGATTGCAAAGTCTGCGATTGAAATATTAAATAGAAATTTTCTAATTCGAAATAATGATGTCAGACTCCTTGAAAATTCCTAGGAGTGTACGCACCTTGTGTTCTGCGTGTATTTTATTCGAATTAAATTCTTACAAATCCCAAGAAAAAGGATATATAGTTTTTATTCTAAAACACAAACATTTCATTATAAAAGTTTGGAGCCAGCATATTGTGCAGCTATTAGACAATATTTTGTGGGAAATTAAACCTTGATTCATCGTAATCAGTTTTTCTGCATTAACATTTTACAACTAATGTTCTCGCTTGAGAACATTGAATTGAAAAATCATTAGAAAAACAAATTTTCTACTTCTAGAGTATAGGGGCCTTGGCGAAATAGAGAAAATAGCCTTGGCGAGAAAAGAAAATTTGGATGTATATTGTCCGGCAACCTATTCACTGTTTCCTATACACAAGCAATTTTTTCAATATTTATACAATTTGGTGAATATAAAGAAGCCAGTTATCTATTTCTTTATACAAACAGAAGTAAATTGCATATAAATAAACAATAGTAATAATATATATAAATAAAATGTTTATATATATATATATATATATATATATATATATATATATATACGCATATAAATAGTCATCAAAGTTCATTAGGTTTGTTTCCATAGCTTTTTATATCATTTGGCAACAAATTTCACTTTTTAAAGCCCAAATTGCGCCAAGCTTAAAAAAAAAAAAAAATCCAAGGCCCCTACAATGGAAAAGTACCCAAATTTTATTTATATTGGCTTGAAGCAATTAGCAGTTATAACTAAAAGATAGCTTGACCTTTTTGGGATAATTGATACACAGCGTATTTAAACGAATTCAAAAAATAAATATGTGCAATTTATATCATATTACAATCACTATCTTTTTACTCATTCAATCAAACCTACTTTATAAAGCAGGATATGTTTTCTGAGAAACTACAAGTTTAATATAATACTCTTATCAAAAATAGAGAAAAACAACTCTATTTTTCAACAATATTTTTATCAGAAAAATTAATTCAATTTCAAACTTTATTAAAAATAAATCATCACCGTAAAAAGTATTTCATTAAACGTTGCATTCATCCTAATTTGGGATCAATAAAATAATATGTAATATAGAAATTTAATAGAAAAGTTGAACAAAATTACAAGAGGTGTGCAAAAAAAACTGCACAAAGAGTAAAATTATAAAACATTAAAAAAATTATGTTGAGGACAAAAAAAGAAAAAAGGAAAATACCTTACACTTTCTTAAAGTATGTTTCTCATACAATATACAGATGTCACATTATTCAGGCTACATTTCAGAGCAAGTGGAGAAGCATTCTGTGGACGTTCTTTGATACTTACACGTATGAAAAAACGTGAAGACGTGTATTAAAATTTCTTCCAGGAAATTTCTCCTTTATGACGCCTTCCAAAAATTGACGGCTTCTGAAAATATTTATATTTATAAGCCTGTAAAAAAGCAAAAAAAAAACTGCACAAAGAGTAAAATTATAAAACATTAAAAAAATTATGTTGAGGACAAAAAAAGAAAAAAGGAAAATACCTTACACTTTCTTAAAGTATGTTTCTCATACAATATACAGATGTCACATTATTCAGGCTACATTTCAGAGCAAGTGGAGAAGCATTCTGTGGACGTTCTTTGATACTTACACGTATGAAAAAACGTGAAGACGTGTATTAAAATTTCTTCCAGGAAATTTCTCTTTTATGGCGCCTTCCAAAAATTGACGGCTTCTGAAAATATTTATATTTATAAGCCTGTTTTTCAAAATTAATAATTTCTGGAGTACTTTTCCCAAACAATAACTTTGTGGAAGAAAGTTCAGTACCACTGATCACACTGTAGAGTTCAGAAAAGCAGTTCCCACAAAGGGTGTCACCATTTACTCTGAAATGTAGATGAATGAACTATTTCACATCACCTAAATGAAAATATTTTGAAATGTATGAGGTTATTATTATTATTATTATTATTATTGTTGTTGTTGTTGTTGTTGTTTTTGTTACTGTATTTATATTTCTCTCATTTTTTTTACGATTTTACTCTTTACTTTTATAGAACCTATATTATAAAATAAAATTCTTCTCATTATCAGCATTTTTAAACAAAAAAGCATGCTAAAAAAAGAAAAAAAATCAAAATCAAAATTTTCTCACACTTATTTTTTTTTCTTTTTTGGCAATTTACTGAGTTTTTTTTTATTACTGCCCTCAATTGTACTTTATATTAAATTTTAAACAGGGATTAATTTATTGTTTCAACAGATAAAGTTCCAAAACTGATTTTCTTTGTCTAAGCTCACAAATAAAGTTTTCGATTCATAGAATTTTAATAAAACAGCATATGTGTGCATGTGTTTTAATTGCACTATTTTTATAATAATTATTTTTTATTATAAAACAAAAGCAGAAAACAAATTTAATTTTAATATAAAGCGAAATAGCTATGTGAAAGAAGTTAAAAGAAAAGAAGCTCAATGAAGAAACAACGCTGCCTACTAATGGGTTTGTGGTAAATCAGGAAACTGTAATTATACTTAGAATTCCTAGTTGTCGCTTCACATTGCCATGGTTACGGAACCCGCCCTTCATTCAAAAATGCCATGATGAAAATGTCCAAGTATAATTTGCTACAGAATATATTAAAAAATATATATCATTTATTTGTTTATTAAGTAAATGTTTGATCATTTTTAAAGATAAAATAATTTTTTTTTAAATATAATTTTCTTACTTTTAATTTTACGATTCCATCAGGTATGAGGATATCTAAAATTAACATTTTTATATGTACATAGATATAATTTGAAGCTTATTTTATGCAAAAAAATGAGCTCTTTTTTATTTCTTTTTCCTTAAAAAAAATAAATGCGATTGGATATGTACAGTCGGTCACCCCCTCCCCCCTTCTCCCAACAACAACAACAGCAACAAAAAAAAAAATCACCCCATATTTAATTATAAAATTTTCCCAATTATGTATTCGTTCAATTTATGTTTTGAAAAAAAGCTTAAGGGGTTATCTTCGTACTAAAAATGTACCGAACACTGAAAATTTTAATATGGTCACCTATTTTTGATATCATATTTAGATATTTTGATACACTTTACCTTATGGTACAAAACAAGACGTAATTTAATCATATAGTTTTGGAATAAGGTTAGGTTAAAATTTCTAAAGTTAAAGTTAAGGTTAAACTTCTAAAAAGGTTAAACTTTTAAAGTATTTTACTTCAGGTTAAAACTCCTAACGTTATATTCTTTCGTAATAGTTGCAAGACAGATTGCAATGAAAGTAGATTTTTTAGCATAACTCAAAAGCTACTTCACGAAATGAGCTGCAATTTTGGATTCACATATTTGAAGTTTCTAAAAATCGATATCTGTTAAAAAATTCACGGGTTACAATTCATATTTTTTTTTTTCGAAAACTAATTTAAAAGAATATTTTCGAAATAAATTTTTGAAAAGGAACTCGAATTATAATCTATGAACTTTTTAACATAAATCGATTTCTAGAAGCCTAAAATATCACCTTATTTCATCAAATAATTTTTGAGTTATGCTTAATAAACTGCACTGATTACAGTTCGTATCGTAACTATTAATAATAATTTATTATTATTAGTTCAAATGTTTAAATACTGATAATTCCTAAGCTACTTGACGAAATGACTTCCTGTTTGGTAAACAAAGGTAAAATTTACCGAAAAAGCCAAATAGTATACCAAAATCAAAGTGTTTTTGTTGAAAACTCCAGAATTTGGTACAATTTCAGCACAAATGCAGCCTTCTCAGTTTTTTTCTTTTTTTAATATAAATTGAAAGAAGACATAATTTCCAATCGAACGCTTATTTTCGTTCTCCTCTGGGATAATTTGGTGATTTAAATGCTTGGGGTGCTCTTTCTATCTCTTTCATTTTTTCTCTCCGACGGTACATATGGATATAATGTGTTGAGTAACAGAATATGTATTAAGTCTGAAAGATTAATAATAATAATAATAATAATAATAATACGCCATAGATTTTATTTCCAAATTGTCAAAGAGAGAACGTAAATAGCCATGTGATGGGAATTTTTTTTTAAAATTAATTAATTTATTTATGTTAAAAAATAAATTTAGGAGTACGTCTTCATTCAGAAATTGTACTAAACTCTGGAAATTTCCATACGAACACCTTATTTTGATATAATATTCGGATTTTTCGGTAAGTTTTACCTTTGAATACAAAACGAGAAGTCATTTCGGTGAAGTAATTTAGGAATATAAAGGTTTAAACTTTGGAACTCTTACTGTTAAATTCATTTGTAATAGTTGTCAAAAATACATATCTTGAAATAAACTGTCGAAAAAATTATGAATCGGAACCTATAAAAATTTTAAAAGAAGTCTATTTCTAGAAGTTTTAAATATTCGAATTCAAAATTACAGCTTATTCCACCAAGTAGTTCTTGAGTTATGCTTTAAAAAACTACCCGCATTGCAATCTGTTTTGCTACGATTACAAAGTAATTTCACATTACGAGCTCTAAATTTTAAACCTTCATAATGTCTTCACTACACAACCGAATGACTTCCCATTTAGTATCCTAAGATAAAATTTACCAAATAATTTAAGTATGGTGTCAAAATTGGGTGTTATAATTGAAATTTCAGAGTACAATTTCTGTATGTATACGACCCTGTAACCTCATTTATTAAACATGAATCGAAAGAAGATATTTCTAATCGAATGGCTTCTGCTTATTTTTTTGGAGAGGACGATTTGGTGATTTAAATATATGGTGTGCTCTCCTTTTTTTGGCCGACTGTACAGATGTAACTTCATTTGTTGCATTTTTTAGAAATGCATAAATATTTAGAACATTCATTAAAAGTGCATACTTCTATCACTTTACTTAAATACGTATACATAAATTTACGTTTTAGTACTGATATAAAATATGTAAAGATAATTATTTTATAATTATCTTAGGCCAGTATCCCCCACACACGAGTGTGTGTGTGTGGGGGGGGGAAAGCAATATCTGTTTAGTAACATTTTTTGTATTATTTTTATAATTTCTAAGATAAAGCGGAGCTAGAAATTTTTAATTCAAAGTAAGTTAAATATTTGCCAGAATTGATATAATGCATATTATGTATTAATCTCATATGTGGGGGAAAAATAATGCGTTGTTACAAAAAAAAAAAAAAAAAAAAAAAAAAAAAAATACTGAATCCAGAAAATCATATTGGAAAATAAAGTTAAATATGGCCTTTTATTGGCTCAATCGTTTTCAACGCCGAAACACTAACAGCCTAGAGAAACGAATTATTTGACAGGGAACAATGAATCTGACATGCCCGGTCCCAGCTGGATGCAAGGCACGCATCTCTTAGAACGGACGGTTGAAGTTTTCTGTCCAGAAACACAGTATTGATTCGGTACACGAGAAAATGATATGTTCTACAATAAATCAAAAGCATAAGTCTTGTTCTTTTTTCGTACTGAAAAATATACTGAAAATATGTACCGGAAAAAATACTTCGGAAAATAATAAATAAAAATAAAATTTTTGATTTGAGTAATGTGATTTTTATTTGCTGAAAATTCATTCAAGGTGCCTAACTGTGCCTATGAGCCAGTTAGAAAGGCCAAAATTTTATAAAACAGAACACCCATTACATGACATTAGGTAGCATACAGCATTTGATATACTTCGGACACATTAAGTTTATCGTATAGTTAGAAATTAGAATGACTATTTGCACTGGTACCGATATTTTTTTTTCTCCTTTTCAATAATGGAAGTGCCAATTTTTCATTATACGGAGTAAATTTGTTACTCAATTAATAACTTTGACTCTCCTTTGATTCTCACGTGAATGAAGTCGCGGTTAGCAGCTAGTTTATGATAACAAGTAATTATTTCTAAAAAAAAAAAGACGGAATCGACTTTCATTACCATTTTTTATCCCTTTTTCACTCAATTTTTGAACTTGGAATTTCGAATTCGAACATTAACAATTATGAGATTATCCATTATTTGACCTCTGGAAAATGGCTTACATTTAATTTACTTACTGCACGCAAGTCGGCGTATTTTAGCGAGATTGGCTTAGCACAACAGAGGACTCTTTGTGACAACATTTTATTGTTATCCACATCCCATTTAAATCACATTGTTGCCAGCATCGCTCACCTTTGACACGTAGTATACAATCGTGTAATAAATTTTTTTACGTGCGTCTGTGAAAAAAAAATAATTTTAATATTTAAACTATTACTTACTTAAGCTTATTTTTAAAACGTAAAATAGTAATGCGTATCATAACAACATTTTCTAGTTTAGAGGAAGTCCTTTCTAATAATAGTTATTTAAATTAACAAGATAATTGTATGAATTTTTTACACGAATAAAATAATTTATGGAAAAGTTTCTGAAGTAGAATTTCCACCAATTTTAGCTACAAGCCGCGACTGAAGCACAGATAAACAAATTTTAAATTATACAGGACATTAATCGTACTCGTACTAGTTTTTAATCAATTGAGATATTTAATTATGTAAAGAGTACGCCAAACACCGACTTTAGTAACATCCTTCATTCGAGAAAAATTGGTCAATTTTGCAAATTTTGAGGGAAAATAATTGATTTATTTTCATTTATTTAATACTGGGGACTGTGTTATTTAGAATAATTTTATAATTCAGGTCAGTAGACAAAATTTGCGGAAGTTGTTCCCAATTATAATTTCTTTTTCTCTCTCTCTTGCTCTCTCATTTTTTTTTTCGTTGGTTTGTTTGAAAACATATTTTGAAATATTGTTGTAGCAATTTAAATGCAGTAAATGAAAGTCAACAGATTTGTAATTTAAATCTGCAACAAAATAACAGCAATAGATTTGTTTTATTGCCGATTACTGGCCGATGTACTTGCCGATGTACTTGTCGATGCTCTGGCGATATAATTGACAGACATAAGATAATCTATAAAAAGTTCTATTTCTTTAAACGTTACAAAGTAGTACCTCTTTCAAGTTCATTTGATTCACCAATCTATATTATAAAGCAAAAACATGTCCATGAATAAAGTTGACGTCATATCGACAATAGTAACAACATGACC